>JANTNU010000235.1:35313345-35331176 GCA_024752395.1 Erythroxylum havanense | reverse complement strand
TTCGCATTTTTAATCGCATTTATAAATCAATTATACCCGAAAATGTCATGAATGCATGTACAATTATTGTATGTGTCCGAAATGCTTATGCACAAATAAGCAAATATTCATATATGCAAAACATAATATGTACTGAATTTCCTTAATATCCTAACCCCTAATATGGGGCATTACATACTAACCAAATAGTTTTTGATAATGGTAATGCTTTTTCTATCTCTTCTGTAGGCTTCTTAACATTAACCATACACCATATACCTTTAAATTTTCAAAATATTCTTATTTCCCCTTATCTTATTGCCAATTTATTTAAATACAATTCATGTTTGATTGAATTTAATCCCTCTAGTTATATTGTGAAGGATCTTTCAACCAAGACTCTATTCCTCATGAGAAGCATCCATAATAATCTCTACCCCTTGAAGGTTCTTGACCATTTTGTAAATCCCATTACATTTGTTACTCATCAAGCTTCTCTATATATTTAGCATAAATGTTTTATTCATCCACGCAGTAAAACTCCCTACAAATTATTTCAGTCTCTCAAAGTGCCTAGTGTTGTTCTTAATTATACTTCACGTCTTTAGGGAAAAAGTTATCACTTTCCATTTACTTCATCTACTAAAGTATGTACAAAACCTCTTGAGCTTATTCATTGTGACATTTTAGATTCTTCTCCCTCTCTTTCTTTATATGGTTCATATTATTTTATAATCTTTATTGATGATTTTAGTTGACATAACCAGATTTTTCTTCTTAATGATAAAACTCGAGCCATAAATAAATTTCAAAAATTTCAAGGTCATTGTTGAAAACCTCTTTTCCACCAAAATAAAAAATGTTTCAATATGATTGAATTCTTGAACTCATCAAAGGATCATTTGTTCATTTTTCTACTAGTTTTATCATTATCATTCAAATATCATATCCTTATACCCTATAATAAAATGGTGTTATCAACTGTAGAATTCGTTGCATCACTAAAACTAGTATCACATTTTTCTTTATAGCTCTTTCGGTAAAAGTTTCTAGTTTGATGCCTTTTCCACTACTATTTATCTTATTGAAATCCCCTTATAAACTTCTTTTTCATGCACCTTCTAAACTTGATCACTTTTATGTTTTTAGTTGTTTGTCTTTTTCTTTTATTGGTTCAATTAGATTTGGTTAACTTATAACAAAGTATATTATTTATGTGTTCTTTAATTATGCTTCCAATTATAAAGAATATTGCTATCTTGATTCCTCAGTTGATAAAATATATATTTCTCTTCATATTTGATTTTTTGAAACATAATTGTTATATTTTACACTCACTTCTTCTTCTTTCTCTCGTCCTCAATCTCTTTCTTTACCACTAGCATTCAACTTTTACCTACTCTCCCATCCTTACAAATCCTAACCTTCCCCAATCATATGTTTCCTTAACTCTAAGATCACATATTTCTTCATCACCACTTTTTCTATCACCGTCACTAGTAGTTCCACCACTGCCACCACCCTCTCACTCAATGGTAACTCGAATTTATGATTGAACTTATAAATTAAAACTTTTCTTGACCATATTACCTAAAACACCACCATCCATTAATTTCATAAACATAATCCCACTTTTTTTCTTAAATAAATAAATTTGCTCATTAATGTTAAGTTATACTTGATCAGTTCAAATCTCTTTATCACAATAAAACTTGCTCTATTGTTCTTTCCCATAAAAGTACAAATATTGTTAGGTCTAAATGAATTTTTTGAACTAAACATAACCTTGATGGTTCTCTTGATGGCTGCAAAGCTAGTCTTATTTGCTAAAAGGTTACTATCAATCTCCTAGCCTTGACTATATTGACACTTTTAGTTTAGTTGTCAAACTAACGATTATTTACGTAATTCGTACTCTTGTTTTAGCTAATAGTTGATCTATTAGTCAGCATGATGTCAATAATCTTTTTCTATATATAAATCTTTAGGACCCTATTTTTTTGCACCAATCTCCTGGTTTCACTAATCCTCACCATCCTCACCATATTTTTCATCTTATAAAGGCAAGCTCCTCAAATCTAGTTTCATAGATTAAGTTAAAAACTTACTAACCTTGGTTTTGTTTCTCCAAAGTTGATAACTTTCTTTCCTTTCACTCCATCTCTACTTATAAAACCTTTCTTTTTATTTTTGTGGATGATATCTTAGTTATAGGTTCTTCACAAGACTTTATTTAGACTATCTTTCTTGATTTTGATGTTACCTTTAGCATTAAAAGCCTTGGACTTTTTTTACTTTTTCTTATAATTGAAGCTACATTTACATCTTGTTGAACCATCTTGATTCCTCAAAACTGATCTCTACCCCCTCCCTTTACTGCATCTTTACCTTTTTTTTTCTAAAAATTATGGCCTCCCACTTTCTGATCCCACTTAATATTACAATACTATTAGAGCCCTTCAATATCTCTGCCTCATTAAATCGAACATATAATTTGTTATTAATAAATTTATCTTAATTTTTTTTGTCCTATTGACATGAACTGGCCTGTCGTTAAACAATCTATGGTACCTTTGATCAACTCCTTCCTATAGGCTTGATTTAACTAAACTTGCTCACCTAACATTATATAATTACTTAGATGTGATTGAGCTGGTTATCCTGATGATTGTTAATATCTATCGGACTATGGCAATTTTTCTTAATCCTTTGATAATTCATTAAAGTGTTAAGAAGCAATCTATTATTTCCAAGTCTAATACTAAAGTTGAATGCATAATTATTACTCTTACTGCTACTAAAGTCTATTGCACTAACTCTTTTCTCAGTGAAATAGGTTTATTAGATATCAAGCCTCTCTTTTGGTGTGAAAATCTAGGAGCTACTTCCTTTCTATAAATCCTGTATCTTTTGCTCATATGAAAAATATTGAAATTGAAATTAATTTTATTAGAGATTTAGTTGCTAAGAAGTCTCTTTATATCCATCACATCCCTACTTTTGAACAACTCGTTGATATAATAACAAAGGCTTTAGGATCTATTGCTTTTCTTTGGTTATATAACAAGCTCAGTATTACTCCAAACATAAGTTTATAAGGGACTATTAACAGAGATTCACATTAAAGACCTCATGTTATCTTTGTTGATTTAATCTTATTAATTTGTTGTAATTTACTTAGATTTGATAAGCTCAAATTCCACATTTTTGTAATTAGTTTATCATGTATAAATAAATTTGTAAACCCTCATATAAAATATGCAAAAAAATTAAAACTTATTATACAATATATTATGTCTTATATAAGGGACTAGGGAAGCTTTAATTTTGCTATTATAAATAAGGATTACAAAAGATTCTGTCTCCTTTCCATAAAAGGGCTTAAGGAACTTGTGAGGTCTTTTGCTATAACTATTTTCCTTATAAAAAAAATTATTACTCGTGTTTGTAATGTTCATATGCTCCTTTCTAAATATTCTTTTATTTATTTCTAGCTAAACGAAGTGAATAATGTTATTAAAGGCCAGTTTGAAGAATTCTAGATCTCTTTCATTAGTGTACTTCATCTTATTTACCTAGGAAACTATATCATTTCATAGATAAAAGATACAAGACTTCCTTATAATTTAAGTAACTTTTAAAAGTTCTTAATCTTTAAAATTTTCATCATAACTCCTTTTTTATTTTTATTTTTAAAAACACTTCTCCTTGACTTATTTTAAAAATAATAAAGAAATGTACATTATATGAATATTACATATGGACCAATAAAATGTTATTGGTATAGTTACTTAACCCAGTCTGAATCAAATAAATCTAGTTCAAACCAATAAGTTAAGATAACTATAATACATTAGTTCGAGCAAATTCAATAATTAGATTGGATCATCGTGTTAAAAATGTTTAATTGGTTTACATATAATGTTTATATTATACATTTTTTGTCTTTATTTTTTAATGAAAGTCTAAAAGAGGTGGTTTTTAAAAAAAATAAAAAAATAAAAGAGATTTTTTTAGAATTTTAATGATTAACTTTTAGGTTCCTTAAACCATAAGGGAGCTCATATCTTTTACCCATCATTTAATTTATTACTCAAGCAGTAACTGTTATAGGGATGTTAAAGTTTAAGCCATATCTAGGAGGTGAACTGACATTTGAAAAATAACTGATATATTATTTCTTGCCCATTATTGCATAAGGAACCTAATTACAATAGGAGTTGGAGTTTCATTCTTAAGTTTGTTTTTGGTACTTAATATTCTCTTAATGACTAGTTAAATAATAAAAGATAACTTGGGATAGTCTTAAGGAAACCATACTGGGTTTTTTCTATAGAACCATTAACATAATCATATGAAATAACTCCCAATAAGTCCTGTTTGTGAATTTACCTGATTTGTACCTCAATAAATAATTTTTCCATCATCATTTAGATTAGAGGAGTAATCTAATAAGGAGTCAATAATTGAGTTGAATCCTTTTAAGTTAAGAAACGGATAGCACTATGAATTCTCTTGTATGATTGTTAAAACTTTGGAATGTTCTTTCTTGCTAACCATTAGAGATTTAGAGTTTGGTAATTTATAAAAAGAGCTATATGGATGCCAATTGTTATACCATAGTTATGTCCTTTATCCACTCCCTATTTTGACTCCCAGATAAGGTCCGATAGCATATCTTAGGTTAAAATTTTGCTTAAGAAAGCAAGTGGTGTCATCTTTGGGTTGTATTTTCCATATGTTATTTTTTCTTTAAGGAATTGGGAATGAATTTATTAAACCCAAAGGGATTCATGGTTATTAAAGAGATTATAAATTCTTTTCACTAATAAAACTCCATTCATTATTTTGATGAACTTAATTCCATGCCCTTATGCTTATTTGAAGAGAAAACTTTAGGCTATTTAATATTTTTCCTTTGATGAATCATCCCCTTTACATATCCATAAGAAGCTTTTATCACTTTTTCAATTTCCTTGGTTTATTTAAGAGGCAATAGAAGATTTAAACACTAGTAAGCATAGATATTGTTAAGTACCAAATGAATTAGTTGAAGTATTCTTATGTAAGTTAGGAATTGATGGTTCTAGCAATCAATTCTTTTGAGATTACATCATAAAAAGGCTGACAGTTCTTATGATTGATTTTGGTAGCCAAGATATGGATACTTAGGTACTTGAGAGGAGCCTATTCTATATTGTACTAATTAAATGGCTAGTTGTTCAAATTCTCTTAAGCTATCTAAAAAGAAAAGAAAGACCCAAAAAATTGTTGAACATTTTTAAAGAGTCCATCATGATGTTTAGAGAGTTGGAATCAATTCTTTATAATAGTAACATATCATCCACAAATAAGAGGTTGAAGAGCCTGAGTCTTTTATGGTGGAAGTGATAGTTGAAGCCCATTCCATTATTGATATTCTTTCTTACATATCTAGTCAACACTTCAATACAAAGAATAAATAAATAAATAAGGGGACAATAGGTCTCCTTACCTTAAACCTTTGACTTTTTTAAATAGTTAAAGTGCTCCCGATTCACTATAATGCTATATAAGGTGGTTGTGTCATATTTTTAGACCTATTAAATAAATTTATCTAGGAATCCAAAAGTTGGAATAGTGTGGAACAAAAAATTATAGTTAATTGTGTTGAATGCTTTATGGAAATCTACTTTAATTAAGAAAATTCTTGTAGTTAGCTTCCTGTAATAACTTTTGAAGAGATCTTGAGTAAATAAAATATTGTACCCTATGTTTGTTCCTTGCAAAAGAAAATTCTTGTGATAAGAATCGATTAATGTGTTTAAGCTACCTTTCGCTCTAGCTACTAACATCTTTGAGAGAATCTTATAAATGACATTGTAGCAAGCTATTGGTCTATAATATTGTATGGTTTAGGGATTAAATCTTTTGAGAATGAGACAAATATGAGTCTTATTGATTCTTTTTAACATTTTACATAAATTAAAAAACTCAAGAATTACCTGAGTAATTGTGTTGCCTACCAATCTCCAATCTTTTTTTTAAAGAAATAGGCATTTAAACTGTTTGGTCTTAGGGCCTTGTTAAGGTTGAGACTTAAAACATCTTCTTTGATTTCCTTTTTTGTGAAAGATTTGGTGAGCATCATCACCAAGTCATGATTAGTATATGTATGAATAATTTATTGAATGATTTAGAGAGAATAGTTGTTGTTACCTAGAGTACTTAAGGACTGTTTAAAGTGACTAATCGTGTTGATGTTCCTTTTTATTAATATTTTACTATGGTAAAATTTTACATTTTTACTACCTTTATTTTAGCATTGTATTCTACATTCTATTTTAGTAGTAAGTTGTGTTTCTTAAGGGCTTTAACATAATTGGAGGGGGCATCCTAGCTTGTAGCTTTTCAATGCATATGTATGCTTCAAAGCCATTAATATAAAGGTGTATTCCTCTAGTGATAGCATATTTAAACCTTAAGGTAAATGCCACAAAGTTTAAGAATTTGAAATGGCTTTTCCTAGGGTTAACATTATTTAGAGGAAAGACCTCAATTGGCAAATAATATAGGTAGAAAGGTAGGTTAAACTAAACTCTATCATTTTTTGGGTAGCTAGCTATCATAAATTCACCAAAGTTCAATTGATTTCCATTCTTAGATGTCATTTATCTATCTACTTATAAAGCATTATCCATGAAAATTAAGCTCATTGAGATCTTCTTAAGTGAGGCATCTTTTAAAGTCATTATTATACAATTTTTTAAAAATTTCCCTCAGTCCTATTGTTGTATAAAGAACCATTTAAGTCCCTAAAACCAACTAAGGTAAATAATATAATTTCCAAGTCTTATTAGATTGTCCCATAGCTTGATTATATTATTGGCAACGTATAGATAAAAGTTATATTCATTAAGAAGGAGTGGGGTTGATTTATAACCTAAGGTGTGAGAGCTAATCACTGTAATGATCGATGGTGACGCATATTCTTAATTTTTGGTGTGTAATATGATTGCTCAAAATATTCCATCATTTAGCAGAAAGCAAATGGTTTTCCTATTTGTTTATTGATTTTATTTTGGTATTTGAAGACTAATAAAATTATAACTGTTGAGAAAGTTTCCAAATTTTAATTTATTTTGGCCTTTTTGGAGCCTCTTTAACATTCAAATTAATAATATTCATCGAATATATGAAGAGGAAGGGTCCTTCTTCTTAAGTTTATAACTTGGCTTCTTTTTCTTGACTAATATGAACTCCTCATCCTTGCTTTTGTTTTAGGTATGAGTTATGCAACTTTTGGAATGAGCTCTTGAGCATTAATTGTTAAGTGTTCAATTGTTGGAATTATTTCTTGAGATGTGTTAGGGGATGCTATAGGACTTGGGGTATCATTTTCTAGTGGATCTTAGAGCATAATGAATCATTATAACTTAAAAGAATTAACATATTTGGAGCATTAATGTGAATATTTTAATCAGTCGTAGTATTTAGCAATCTAGTATATAAAGAACGGGTTAAATTATCCAATGTTTGTATTTTGTCAGTAAAAGCATTTGGATCTATAAAATTACTTGGTTTAGGATCATCTAAGGCTATGACATGTCTTGGTTTAAGATTTAACTTTGGATTTTCGGTAATACCCTCTTTGCCTAGTAGTTTTTAAAGTTCCTTATTTGAAACTTTTTGTATTTTTATGCAAGCATAACTAGCCTACAATAAATGATTAATTGCATGTGGCTTAAATCGATCACAAAAGATAGGGTTAGAGGAAATTTGCAGGCCAAACACTTACTTTTAGATAAACATAACCTTTAATACATATATGCCCATACCATGTCTATCTTCAAAAGTTATAGACAAATCCATTGTTTATACCTATAGGTATGTTATAATTTGCACTCAACTCTCTAGAGATACTATAGGATTTGTGGACACTAGACTCGGGAAAGGATATAAGTTGTATGGTATCAAAGTTTCTGTAGTAAAAATGACCTTGCTCATAATTGTGCTAGCCGAGACCTTTTTTTTAAGTTAAAAAACCAATTTTTTATTGATTAGTATTTAAGTCATGTTTTTTTAGTTAGAAAAACTTTGAGATATATTTTTATGAGAGCCATTAAAGTTTTTTTCATATGGTTAGAAAATTTTTTTATTAGCTTCTTAGTTAAAGTATTTTCAATTTATTCATCCTATGCTAAGGTTTGCCTATCTCTAATTTTATTTTAGAGTTTCTTTGTTGTTCATTATTCATAAGAAAATAAAAGAAAGAAGGTGAACAACAACAGTTACTTTAAAAAACTCATCCTCAAATACAAAGTGAAATTATTATTGATATTTCCTTTTTCATTCAATTTCTATAATTCTTACTTAATTTATGAGTTATTTTCTCCTTTTGACCATTAGCTCTTAAATTTTTAGACTCTATAAGTTTGGATTCTTATTTAACTTTGTTTAGTTCCTTAAAGAACTTTTAAAGGAGGCAAACAGTGAAATATAAATAGTTTGTTACCTTTAAGAGCATATACATAAGGGGGTGTGAGAAAATTTTCTTTACTAATTTTTCCGACATCTTTCAAATATGTCTTCTAAAGGTGTTTTATCATCAAAGGAGGATAAACGCAATTCGTATTTTATGAACGTCAAACAACAACATTTTGAGAGGATGAATATGATGTTTGGTGAGATTAGAGATGCAAGTTATTGCCATAGACAATTTGCAAAGGGAAACAATCAGTACTAGTTCCTAATGCACATTAGTCACAAAGGTGGTTATACCATAATTTGGTGGGATCATATGGTTATCGATAGGAGGAGGAATTGTAAGCGACCTATAAAGACTTAGAATAAATCAAAACCTCTAATGAGATGGAGATTTGTGTCAAGCCACTAATATGGAGATTTTAAAAGTTATAAAGTCTGACTCGAAGATCAAATAAGTGTAGAATATTTTCATGAGGTGAAAACATTATTCATAATTCAAGCCAATATAAAAGATAATAGAGAGCACTATAACAAGATTCTTGAATAGGTTGGCCAAAGATATAACCAATATAGTGGAGTTACAACAACATGTGCAATTAGAAGAGATGTTTACATGTTATGAAGGTTGAGAGACAACTAAAACATAAAGGAATATCAAAGTACCTAATTAGCACTAGTGCTTATAAGGAAAAAGACAAATAGGGGTTGTTCTGAAGCAAAAACTAAGCCAACCAAAAACTAAAGATGATGTCTATAGTCAAGGAACTGATAAAATCAATTCTCAACATCCTCAAAATAGATCTATTATTTGTTTTTGGTTTTTAAGAACATGGCATATTACTTACCAACACTCAAATACGATAATTATAATTATAAAGAATGACGGAGAGGGGTAAAGTGTAAGTTATTCAGACGAATATAAACCTTTACCACCATTTAAAAGAGTCTAATGATGAGATTATTGAGTATGTTGTTAAAAGTGAGATGCTTATCATTAAGAGGGCATCAAGTCCTCAAATTAAAGAGAATGTGTCAAATTTATAGAGGAAAAACATATTTCATACTGTGTGTCACATTTATGACAAGATATGCAGTATGGCTATTGATGGAGGAAGTTACTCTAAAGTAGTTAGCAGCTTAAAGAGAAATTGAGTTTGGCTATTAAGAAGCATTTGAAGCCATATAAGTTTCATGACTAAATTAATGTGGTAAGGTGAAGTCATTAAGTAAGTTCTTATATTTTTGGATTCATGGATATTGTGATGAGATATTGTGTGATATAGTACTAATGCATATTGGCCATAATCTCTAAGGGAAAACTTCATAATTCCATAAAAAGACCATAAAAATGGATCTATAGATAGATATTCCTTCGTCATGAACAATAAGCTCATTACTCATATACCTTTAACATTTAAGTAGGTTTGAGAAGATCAATTGAGATTGAAAAGAGAGATTAAAGAGAAGAAGAGTGAGAGTCAAAAAAGGAAGGAATTTAAGGAGTGTTATTTATGTTAACCAAATCTTATTTGCACCTTTATACAAAGAGGTTTATTTTCCTTTTGATGTAACTTGATGACGAGTCCTTTAAAGAGTGCAAGTATGATGCAAGCACGATTGGTCCAAAGATAGGGGATCCATTACATGTAAGCTTAGAGCAATCACAATAGCTAGACTTAAAGGAAATTTGGAGACAAAACAATTATCTATAAATGAACACATTCTCTAACACGGGTGTTGTCTAAATAGTGTTTATCTCTAGAAGTTATAGATAAATCTATGAATTATACTTATGATTATATCCTAGATCCTGCCCAGCTCCTTAAAGATACAATAAGATCCATAGCCACAAGATACAAGGGTAGATATAAGATGTGCAATGCTAAATTTTTTTTATAGTCACAACTCAACCTATGATTATGGCCCAGATCGTGCTATTTGAAACCTTATTTTCTATTTAAAGTTAAAAAATCTATTTTTTTATTTAGTATTTATGATATATTGCTTTTCAGTTACAAATATGTGTTTATTGAGTTTTTATGTTTATTATTTAGTATTTTGATATTTTATTCATAAGACTTTGAATGAGAGATATTATTTAAAGGAAATGAACCTCTGTACTCATCACTTAAATCATAAAGTGGCTAATCTAATTTAAGTTAGGTGGATCCAAAAGGGCTAACAAAGTTTTTTAGAACCTATTTGCTTCTTTACTTATAAGATTCGAACCAAGACCTCACTCAAAAAGAGAATCAAACTATTGGAAGTCAAAATGAAAGGCTTGATAATCAATGCATTATTAGTTTGACAATGCAAGGGTTGATTATGTTGTGTTGTTTAATGAATATGAGAAAAAGAAAAACAATTGGGTGAGTATAATATTTGACAAAACGGTGATTATAGAGCTCAAAATTTATATTGAAATATAGATAAGGTCATAATATTCAAAAGTAGTTTAATATTACATTAATTTCACATATTCAAATTCAAACTAGTTGAACCTTTTAATTACTCTCAGGGTTTTATTTGTTTTCACTAGTGAATAATTTGGCAAGTATAGTAAGGTCTATCACTACGAGCTTGAAGTCCATGTTCCTATATTTCATGAGAGACTTATTTTTCTAATGAAATGATCTTTTAAGTTCTTGTTCCTTGAGCCATATCTGTTCAGTTTTCAAAAAAAAAACATAAAACGTTGAACTAGTTTTGCATTTGCAAGTTTAGAGTCTAATCATGAAATAGAAAGGTTAACACCAAGTTTTTGTTAAAAAGATAGTCTGTCTTTTGCTTTAAGACTTTTAAGAGTCGTACAGTTTTGGAATCACTTCACACGAATTTTTCTTTGAAATAGGTAAAATATGTTCTTATTGACAGAATACAGAGTGTTTGGGGTTTTAATTTTCTGTGTGTATTCTTCTCCAATTAGAGGCATATTTATACATGTACAACGTCCTACTCTGATTTAGAATATAATTATATATGAAATATAATTAATACTAATTATTATATAATTATACTCTTAAAATCACTCTTAATTTCAACACTCCCCCTCAAGTTGGTGCAAAGATATCGATCAAGCCCAACTTGTCAATTGCTTCATGGAACACTTTTCCAGAAACAACTTTCGTGAGAACATCTGTCAATTGATCTTCAGATCTTACAAATGGAAAACGTATGATCTTCTTATTAAGCTTTTCCTTTATGAAGTGACAATCAACTTCAACATGTTTGGTTCGATCATGTTGCACAGGATTTTGTGCAATCTCAATTGTAGCTTTATTATCACAATGAAGATTCATCGGTTTTCCATACTGAATTCCGAGATCTTTCAAAACATTTTGGATCCATAATAGTTCACATACGCCATGAGTCATACCTCAAAATTCTGCTTCTGCACTTGATCTTGCGATAACTTTTTGCTTCTTGCTTCTCCAAATAACCAAATTACCTTCCACAAATGTAAAGTAACTGGAGGTGGACTTTCTAGTTGTCTGATCTCCTACTCAGTCAGAGTTTGTGTATCCTTCAACCTCAAAAACATTATTTTTCAAAAATAACAATCCTTTTCTTGGAGCCCCCTTTAAGTACTGTAACACCCAATATACTGCATTCATATGTTCTTTATTTGGATTATGCGTAAATTGATTCAAAACACTAACAACATAAGCTATATCTGGTCTCGTATGTGACAGATATATTAATATCTCAACTAACCTTTGATAACGACCAGTATCTGTAGGAACTTGATCAGGGTAGATTTCGAGAGCGTGATTCATTTCTATCGGTGTTTCAACCGGTCTACAAGTAAGCATCCCAGTCTCACTTAGAAGATCAAGAACATATTTTCGTTGTGACAATGAAATTCCTTGCTTTGATCTTGCTATTTCAATGCCCAAAAAATATCTAAGCTCTCCTAAATCCTTCATTTCAAATTGAGTATCCAAATATTCTTACAGTAACTTCATTTCACATGGATCATCTCCAGTCAAGATCATATCATCAACATATACAATCAAAGTTGCTACCTTTCCTCCTTTACATTTTATAAACGACGTGTGATCTGAATTACTTTGTTTATAACTGAATTTCTTCATTGCAGAAGAGAACCTCCCAAACCAAGCTCTAGGCAATTGTTTTAGTCCATACAATGCTTTCTTCAATCTACACACTTCCGTTTAACTTGAAGTATTTGATTTACTCCGGGTGGTATCTCCATATAGACTTCTTCCTCTAGATCTCCATTCAAAAATGCATTTTTTATGTCAATCTATTTCAGAGTCCAATCTCGCTTTGTTGCTACTGATATAAGAATTCAAACTATATTGAGTTTGGCTACTGGTGCAAAATTTTTCTAGTAATCTACCCCATATTTCTGCGTATACCCCTTCAAACCAATCTTGCTTTGTACCTATCAATCTTTCCATCCGCTCTTAGTTTAATAGTGAACACCCACCTACAACCAATCGTTTTTTTCCATTAGGGAGCAGAACACGTTCCCAAGTACAGTTCTTTTGTAAATCTTCCAACTCTTCATTCATCACCTTTTTCCATGTAGGATTTGCTAAAGCATCCTACACACTACTAGGAATAGATACATTGGATAATTGATCAACAGTAAGTGCATATGACTGAGACAACCTATGGATAGACACATAGTTGCTGATTGGATACTTAACATTGGCACTAAGATCAGGTTCATATTATGTTTTGGGGACCCCTTTGGAAAACCTTTGTGAACACCTTAGATCTAAATTCTCTAGGATTCTATCAACATTAATACATGATTCATTATACAAGGGATTTGAAAGTACCCGAGGAAGGGACGTTTGGACATCCTGGGTTGATTCTTCGGTTGGTGATGTTAAAATGGGCAACTCAGTAGTTTGAATATCCGGAACTATCTTTCCTACTTCAACACTATCTAAACCTTGTTCTCCACTTTTAAATCTTTCATTCACTTTTTCGATCTCCGAGAACACATCATCATCTGGTAACAACTTCTCTTCACTATAATTCTCCCCCTGAAGAGAAGGGCCGAAGGCTTGCCCTGAATAGTAAGGTTCAGATTCACGAAACGAAAAAATCTAACGTTACATGCAATTTTTGACTTTGAGGATCATAGCATCAGTATCCTTTCTGAAATTCTGCATATTCAACAAACACACATTTCCTAGCACATGGATCCAATTTACTTCGAAAATTCTTCGGAATATGAATATAGACAATACACCCAAACACACGTGGCTTAAGATTTGGAAAGTGTGGAATCATCAACAATGAAATCATTTTTTGTTGGGGAGTCTAAAATTCTATAGCTCGAGAAGGTGTTCGATTAATCAGATACGTAGCGGACTTTACAACTTCTCCCCAATAGTAACGCGACATATTCACGCCAAATAATCCAGCATGAACAACCTCCATTATTTGTCTATTTTTTCTCTCCGCTAACCCATTCTGTTGTGGATTATGAGCACAAGAAGTTTGATGTCGAATTCCTAGTTCGCTAATAAATTTTCTAAAGGCTCCATCTACATATTCTCCTCCATTATCATATTGTAAAGTTCGAATCTTTGAAATTGTGTGTTGACCATTCGGTGAAATTCTTGAAATGTTGAAAATACATCACTTTTGTTACATACCAAAGATATCCATGTCATTCTTGCGCATTCATCAATAAAAGTAACAAAGTAACGTTCTTTCGATAATGATGGAACTTTTGTCATACCCCAAACATCAGAGTATATAGCAGCAAATGGCACTGAATTTTTATTTAAAGTAGGAAAATACGAAATACGATGGCTCTTGACCAGTTCACAAATATCACAGCAAATGATGCAATTCAGAGAATAGATGCAGTTATAATTGTTTAAGATATCCAAAAGAAAGATGGCCTAATCTATGATGTCATAAGCAAATAGTTTCTCGAACTTTATCTGTGCTACTTGTTTGATTTGTTTGACTAAACTTCTGCTCCCCATTCGTCGTTAAATCTAAGTAATAGAGCTTCCCCCTTTTAACATCATAACCAAGAATCTTCCGAGTTAGGAAAAAAATACAAAATGAGGGCCAAAAGGTTACAGTGCAAGCAAGAGCTAGAGTAATTTGACCAACAGACAAAAGGTTATATTCAAGTGATAGAACGACTAACACAGAATCTAATGTAAGAGTGTTTGATAATATAACCTGTCCTTCACCAGTAATAGTTGAAATACTACCATTAGCTGTAGAGATGATGGATTGAGAGGGAGGACAAACATATTTCAATTTACTAAAATCTCTAACCATGTGGTCAGATGCACCTGTATCAATAATCCAAGTATGGTTCTTAGAAGTTGTAAATGTAGTAGCCTTACCGACATTACTTGGGTGAGTAACATTTCCTGTAGGTTGTGATGGTTCTGCAGCTGCTATCCCGACTTTTTCTCCAAACTTCTTCCTTGGCTTCTTTGTAAAGTCCCACCAGTCGAGATAGCCAATCTTTTCATAACACCTCTCGGCAGTATGACTTGTTTCATTGCAATGAGAGCAAGCAAAATTATTAGATTTTCCACCAGATTTTCCTTTGCGATTCATTGACGATCCAAATGATGATTCTTGCCAAATTTGGTTTGCCACCATAGCTGCACTATCAGAAATTGGTCGATTTCCCATGGTCTGCCTTTGTTGATATTCCCTACGAACATATGCATAAGTGGATTCCAAATCAAGTTTTGGATCCTTTCGTAAAATCTCTTCACAAACTTGTTCAAATTCGGAATCAAGTCCACTTAAGAAAATGTCAACACGAAGACGAGCCATAGCTGAATGCAATTGAACTACTCCATCAACAGTATCTTCTTAGGACATAGATTTGTGATCACTTTCCTAAAATATAAAGACAAGTTCGTTATAGTATGTTGACAAAGGTCTGCCATTTTTTTTGGTGGAAATAGATCTCTTATTCAGTTCGAAAAGACATGTCTCATCTGATCCATCATAGAAAGCCTTTGATATTGCATCCCAAATCTTTTTTCCAGTGGATAATATGATGAAACGTTGCATCAGTGTTAGGGTCATAGAATCAATCAATTAACTTTTCACCTGATTATTTTCAATGCTCCACGTAGCAAGATTTGCATCGTCAGTATTCGGTTTTGCAGTATTACCAGTAAGATATCTGAGTTTGTTGCAGGCGTTAATCCTCATCTCCATTAATTGAGACCATAATTGATAGTTAGTCTCATCCAGTATGATAGAGACGGGAAAAGAGAAATTGTCCTATCGGACAACAACTTGTTGTGGCACAAAAGTTGGAACAATAGAACTAGACATAATAAATAGGACGAACAAATATAAAGAGATGAATAAAAAAGATGATGATAGAATTGAGATCACGATCAATAGAGAAGAGACCGCAACAGAAAAGTTTTGAGCAAGTTTGATCCATTCAGTGAGAGAACGTTATGTTGAAGATTTCGGTGGTAGTTGATTCAACTTGATCTTCAACATGACTCAGCAAGATAACTCACCGAGGTGGCTTTGATACCATGACAAAATACAGAGTATTTGGGGTTTTAATTTTCTACATGTATTCTTCTCCAATTGGAGGCATATTTATACATGTACAACGTCCTACTCTGATTTAGAATATAATTATATGTGGAATATAATTAATAGTAATTATTATACAATTATACTCCTAAATTGACTTCTAAGGTCAACACTTACCAAATTTTGAACTTTGTATGCATTGACATCTACTACTTTGGTGCAATCAGAATAGTTGTACTACTAAAGAATCCCGTCAATCTACGCTTGTATTAATTATTATAATTTTCTCGTACGAGTCAAAAAATTGGATTCATCATTTGTTTGAAAAAATACAAAGTCCCAACTTGGGTTTAAATCTCCTTATCGATTGAAGCATGACGCTTTCTTTTCCACCAACTTGGTACGTCAAAATGTTTAATCAACTAGGTAGAAGGAAGCCATTTTCAGTTCCTCATGATGGTGGGTAGAAATAGGATTCTGTGTCTACCATCACGTACCTGCCTGATAGTCAAAAGTCATTATCCTGACGCACTGACAGAGTCACATGAGACCCAATGGTGCACTGGATCCTCCAAAATTTAAAAAATATTTTTTATTTTTTATTTTTAATTATATATATATAGAGAGAGAGTTATTTAGAACCCAGTGATGCATTAAGACACCAAAAATTTAAAAAAATTAAAATTTTAGGCTCTCTTATTTTAAATTCTTAGCTCCGTTACTGCCCTAACGAGTCCACTTCGAAGGGAGACTCCTAATAGTATTATTCTTGTCCTTGTAATTAGATCATGTGCGTGAAACGGACATAGAAAGATGTAAAACAAATGAGCTAGAAATTAACAGCGATTTTTCAAAGGAGGCCTAAAATTCAGTCTTTGTTTACACAGACAGATGAATTCCGACAACCCAATCTCCTTTTTCTGAATATTTATATGAACAAATAAAATTAAAAAAATAAAATAAAAATAATTGTTTGAAATCTATTCCAAGTTAAAGAAAGGATCAAATATCACTCAAATAGAAAGAAAGGATCAAATATCACTCAAATAGATAACTGATTAATCGGATGAGAATAAAGACATTTACATTTATGTGGTTCAAATTCCACGAAAAAACCAGAGTCCAACTCTTTAACCAACTTCATCTATTCATCAGTATATAACATATTGAGGAATTGGTATCATCATCTGATCAAAACAGGAAAAACTTGAAGAAGATTTGCTTGCTTCAAAATCGATTCTTAGGTCTATTCTAACAAATCGAAGAATAGAATTTCATCGGCTCATCACGTACAGTTATAATTTACTTGTATCAAATTGACTGTTTGGTATTAAAGGGCCTTCTTCACTTCAAAATAATTGCAGTCTTTATTTGCACAATCAACATCCCCTTGAGATGCTACAGCTACCACCACTCCTTTATCTTTGACGGCCTCAATTACATCAGCAAATTCCTTGAAGTCTTTCAAACTGTTAACAATGGGGAAATGGAAATATTGGAATATTTCAAAATCGGTTACTAACAGAATCCATTTTGCGAAACAACATTGAAATATTGGAAAATTTCAAATTCGGGTCACTAACAGAATCCATTTTGTGAAACAACATGCTCAGGTGAATAGGTCATCGCATAATGGCTAATAAAAAGCATGGTTCATTCATATCTAACTTAAGCAGTCCACTAATCATAAGAGAAAATGAGGAAATTCAGACTGACACATAACAGTTGGCAATAACATACATATGATACATAAAGAGTCAAATACCAGCAAATAAAACTGCCTTTGTTTGGATGGAGGGAAACCAAGAGAAGAGAAAGGAAAAGAAATTGTATTTCTCTTCCTTTCCATTGTTTGG
>JANTNU010000235.1:35300831-35312906 GCA_024752395.1 Erythroxylum havanense | reverse complement strand
ACCCTTGGCTGCTTCTAAAATTCAATAGAACATCGCAAAGTTTCACCTAAGTTTCTTAATTTCCACCAAATTAGCACGTCAAAACAGTTTGAGCACTAGGAAAAAATTGCATGACTTTGGCACTACAAATGGGATATTTGACAAAAAGCGATTTAATATTACAAGTCCTGACTTTACCTGGTTGACAATATTTCTTCTCGTCTCCTTTGCCTCTCTTCTTCTGTGATTCCCAGCAAAAAACGTAACAAACTGCAAAAGCAGTAAAACAAGGCATATTATTCTTTCAGCAAAGAAAAAGAAGGAACAATATAGCAGTGGACGAACCACTATCACTTACCTACTATAGCCTTTTGCATCTGGCAGCTGGTAAGAATCAACATCTCCAATGGTCCCAATAATCGCTTTAGTAAGACTATCATCATCCATCTCTAATCCACGTAGAAAATCAGCAGTTGCATCGTATACCTCAAGGGTCTTCAACAAGTTGGGATCCCTGTAGGATAGGAAGGAAAAGACTCCTGCATGAAAGCATAAGAATCAAATTCCAGTGGTCATATTTCCTTATTTTGATATACAGTACAGTGCAAAATATAACATCTAGTGATTGCAACCTGAGTGGGTATCGAAATCACAAAATCCTCCATAAGCCCCACCACAGACACGCACCCGATCCCACAACCATGTATTACTAATGAATCTGGATATAACGTAGGAGCTCCCACTGAGTTGATAACCAGTATCATATACATTGCCAGCTTTTCCAACATAATTAACCTGTAAAATCCCTTTGTTGTTAGAATACAAGTCAGAAAGCGAAATAAAGCACAAATATACCAATTCATTTACCTGAGTGGGTATGACAATAGCTTCATTATGTGGGGAAAGTTGAGCATTCCAAGCGGAAGTTTTAACCGGAGCATTACTAGGAAGCAAGTCAAGAAACTTGCTTACATGCTCTTCAGAAGTTCTGAGATTATTTCCATCAGCAGTCAAGTTTACCAAGCAACCATTTCTTGACAATAAAGCATTACGAATTTCCTCAAGTGAGGAAGAAACTCCAGCCCAGTCTTGATCAACTTTCTCCTCCAGTTGTTGTAGGAATTCCAAGTAACTACATACATGCATAATTACAAAAATGTATCGTCATCAGTGCATATTATGATATAGCAACATATAAGGTGTCATACATTCATGCAAAGCTATCAAAACCATTCTGCTCAAGATGCAAGGAGAAGCACAGCGTTAGAACAAAATTGCTGGGCATTACAGCTTCAATGCATCATCACCCTGTATTTTCTGAATATAAGTGAATTTTTATTACGGCCACAAAAGTTAGCCAGCAAAAGAAGATAACATAAAGGTAGTGTAAAGTAATATAATGACCTTAAACCACCCATTTGTTCAGATATCCAGCCAGCAACATTCAGCTTGGCATCCATTCTAGCAGCTGCAATTCCATGACCACTGCCTCTTAAACGGTTCTGAAAATAAGTATACAAATGGAGACTAAATCCCAAAAGTATAGATCCAACTGATATCAAATTCATTTAACCAAAAATCTATCAATACCTCCATTCTTGCTTTACTTTGGCACACAAACTGCTTGAAGCGCTGCTGATCCGTTAACTGGACTTCTTGAAGAATACGATTCATCTACATTAAACACACATATCAAACCCTCAGAGACTTTCCAACAGCTTTTGTGGAAATTAATAAATATCAAGTTATTAAATTGATAAATACATGATATAGACAAGGTAAATTGATCATACACAATGACTGATAACAAGTTAACTGAAAATACCAGATTAAATAAGTCTTCAGCACGCCCAGCCATAGCCTTTCCTCGAACAATCATATGGCTACAGGGATCCTTCCGACCTCGAATGGATGATGTAAATGGATAAACTGATATTCCTCCTGTTTTCCGTCCAATCAGTTGATTAAGTTGCACAAAGGATAAATCTTTTGTGCCCATTTCAAGCAGTGATTGACTGTGGAAGAAAGGGAATGAGACTCATCTTTCATAGATTGCAGCGAAATATGATTATAGGCAATCAAACAAACAAAAAATTAGAACAACATATAGCTTATGACAATTAGAGAGAAATTAAGCCATAATGCACCTCATTGGTGTAGGTAAAACGCACTGTCAAAATGACTTAACAGAAAACATGGGCCTCTGGAGGCTAGATGAGAGAAGGCAAAATTTTGTCTGCTAATAACTATTAAATTAGGGAATTCCAAGTGGAGCAGTGGCTTTATATTCATATCACTGTCTTGTTATCTATCTTAACCAATTTAAACAATGGAATGTAAAAGAGAAGTTCACCCACTAAAGCATGCAATCCAAATGAAGTGCTGACCATATATCAATTACACTATTAATATCTAAACACACACTGTTTTAGTTGTGATGTAAATTCATGGAAATATTCTATGGTTCACGGGATGCATGTCAGCAAAACAAGCTTTAACTCTTCATGAATCTTTAAAGGCAAAACCTACCAGAAAAGTGGAACCAGGGGAAGAAGTTCTTGCTTAAGTGAACTCATATCAAAGACAACTTCAACGTAAAGGACATCATTTGTGAAGAGGTCATGCTGCAATATCTTCACTCCACCTATGTCCCCAATCTACAATAAGCATGCAAAATTTCATTAAGGATTCATCCAAAAATAGCTGCACCTAGGACACCAAGAGAGCAATGCGGCTAAAAATAACCTCAGTGGGAATGCGTATGGGCTCTTTGGGAATATCCTCTAGAGAGAGGCTCGGAACACTTTTCAAAGCTTCTGGTGGATCAGGAGTTTCCTGCTTCAATTTCAACTCCTGTGTGGCACGAGCTAGCTCAGCAAGATCTTCTTCTGTCATGCTTGCTTTTAACTTCTCCAGAACCTCTTTCTCGACAGCTTCATCACGAGAAGCCTTTTCTGGATCAGGCTGAGATGCAAAATACGTCCATTGTAATTGTAGAGTTCAGAAAAAACTGAATATTACTGGAAACAAGATTTTATGAGGACTGCTTGCCTGCATTTCTATTGTAACAAGATGGGGATTGTGCAGAATGAATTTCTCAATTAAGGGGGAGAAAACAGCTTTCGAACCCTCCCTGGCAATTCTAGCTTTCAAGGCTTGTAAGGGTTGCTCGTACTTTAAAGGCTCAAAGGGATCCATATCGTATATCCATTTTCCCTAAAAAATAGATCTTTAAAAATTATCCATAATAAAGCAACATTCCAAAGGGGGAAACAATACAAACAACTTACAATGGATCGAAGCATTAGTGATAAGCCACGAGGAAATGACCCAGTGTTGTTCTCTCTTAAAGAAAACTCAATGGTATTCATAGATGCCTCCACAGCATCTGCCTCAAATCCATCCTCAACTAACGTTTTAAGTGTGTTCATTATCAACTCTTTCACCTTGTGGATGTCCTCTTCAGAAACACCCTTCAAGCCAATACTAAACTGAGGCTGAAGGAGTTCATCTTCAATGCCACCACCAATAATGGCATCTCCTAGACCACTTTCCAATAAAATTTTCCTCAATGGAGAAGCAGGAGTTCCCAACATAAGATGATCCAAAAACCCAAGTGCCAGCTCAGTTTCCAAGTCCAAAGGCTTATCAGAAAGCAGCCAGTTAAGGCATACCATGTGTTTCTTTTTCAGTTCAACACAATCACCGGCAGGATATTTCTCAATCACCCTAATTGGCTCCTTAAAAAGTTTCTGTGGCACTACCTTTGACTCATTTGGAGCTGAGCTAGCATCAAACAAGTCAAGGTATTCTGCAAGCAGAGATAAATATATTTTAACTATCATTTTATTGTAACCAACTATTATAAATCAGTAAGCTGAATATTCCATGTAAATGGATTGTGTGTGCTGTCAGAATGAAAACAATATTAATGTTAGCAACCAACAAGAAGTTAAAAATCCACAAGCAAATTGGTCATTCAACTGGAAACTACATTTTTCAATTAAATTGTCAGTCTGGAGAGCTTTGAAACTGGTGAAATTTTTTAGCAATTTAACCTTAAATAATGTGTAACAATAGCAGTTAATAATGGAATCATTTTGGATAAGATTTACGGAATACTGTCTAGAAAGCATCAACTATAAGACTGAATTTTGCTTGCTTTCCAGTTTTTCATGGAACCTGTCAGAATATCCTATAGAATATTTGCCATAATAGGAAATATCCTAAAGAGTATTCTGAGTATATTTTTAGGCTGTAAATATTTGATTTTATTTCCTAGTTTGTTATTTACTAGTTTAGATACTACATGTAAATATAAATATGTATGTTGTAACACCTAAAATATGTGTGTGCAATACGACTCATTCTCTTGTTCATATTAATTTACATGATATCATAGCAAACCTATTTTCTTTGAACAAGAAACCCTAGCCGTTAACCACACCTTTTTTTTTCTCTTCACCATACATCTTCCTATTCTGAACCTAAGGACTTTGTCAATAAGACAAAGAATCCTCATATCTTATCTTCAGATTCCCATTCAGTCCAGATCAAAACTATTAGGCTGAATGGGGACAATTTTTTACGTTGGTCTCAATCTGTGCGCATGTACATCCGAGGTAGAGGAAAGATATTTAACAAGTGATAAGAAGGAACCAGACTTGGATGATCCAGCCTATCCAATTTGGGATGCAGAGAATTCTACGGTAATGACATGGTTAGTGAACTCTATGGAAGAGGAGATTAGTTCCAACTACATGTGCTATCACACAGCAAAGGAACTTTGGAATAATATTACTATATTCAGACTTGGGAAATCAATCCCAAGTATATGAAATAATGCTGAAACTTGGAGAAATTCGCCAAGGTAAGAACAATGTTACAACGTATTTCCATTCTCTGAAAAATCTATGGCAAGACCTAGACCTATTCAATTCTTATGAATGGAAATCTTCTGAAGATTGGAAACATTACAAGAAGGTTGAGGATGAACGGATATTCAAGTTCCTCATGGGACTCAATGTGGAGTTTGATGAGGTTAGGGGACGAATAATTGGGAGACAACCCCATCCATCTATTGGAGAAGTTTTTGCTGAGGTTTGCCGTGAGGAGAGTCGCTGGTGGTGACGTTGGGTAAGAAAGCTCTGGGCAGCACAGTAGAAAACTCTGCATTGGTAGCCATAAGTACCCCTACAGGTAGAATGACAACAAAGAAATTTGGTGACAGAAATCGTGTTTGGTGTGATTATTGCGACAAATCAAGGGATACCAGGGAAAATTGCAAGAAACTCCATGGGAAACCAGAAAATTGGAAGGGCAAACATGAAGGGAAAATTTTAAAAGAAATCATGCTGCCAATGAAGCCGAGACAGTCCCTTTCAGTACGCAGCAAGTGGATCATATCCTGAAACTGCTCAAATCCAATTCTGGATTATCTGGTACCCCTAATGCTTCTTTGGCACAAACAACTACTGATTTGAAGGCCTTAGTGTGATACTCTTTATCACAATCTGCTCCATGGATCATTAATTCTGGAGCATCTAACCATATGACAAGTTTTTCAAATTTATTATATATTTATGTTACTTGTTCTGGTCATGAAAAAATTTGTATTGCAGATGGGTCTTATTCACCTATAGCTGGAAAAGGTTTGATTATTTCATCAGATACTTTATCCCTTAAATCTGCTCTTCATGTACCAAAACTTGCTTGTAACCTTTTGTCCATCAATAAGTTGTCAAAAGATTCCAATTGTCATGTTACCTCCTTTGGTTCCTATTGTGTGTTTCAGGACTTGACTTCAGGAAAGAAGATTGGCAGTGCTAGCATGATCAATGGACTTTACTATCTTGAAGATGAAGTCCAAGGATAAAAGACCTCAAGGACTAAGTAGTATCAGCTCTAACCTTGTCAACAATAAAATAATGCTCTGGCACTATAAACTAGAGCATCCTAATTTTCATATCTTAAAAAATTGTTTCCTACCTTATTTAAGGGAATAAATTGTTCTTTGTTTCATTGTGAACACTGTACTTTGTCAAAAAGTCATAAAAATATTTATCCTTCAAAACCTTATCAACCTTCACGACCATTTTACTTAATTCATAGTGATGTTTGGGGTCCTTCACGGATTCCTACTTATTCAGACAAAAAATTGTTTGTTACTTTCATTGATGATCATAGAAGGTTGTGTTGGGTATATTTAATGACTGATAAATCTGAAGTTAAGATAATGTTCCAGAATTTTTATAACATGATTGAAACTTAATTTCAAACTAAAATTGGTATTCTTCATTCTGATAATAGTACTGACTATTTCAATGAAATTCTTGGAAGTTTTTTGAGAGAGAAGGGCAGTCATCATCAATCAACTTGTGTTGACACCCCTCAGCAAAATGGTATAGTTGAGAGAAAAAATCGACATTTGTTGAAAGTGGCCGTCAAGCAGTTTTAACTGCAACTTATTTGATAAATAGAATGCCTACCAATGTACTTAACTTCATTACTCTTCTTGAGTGCCTTACAAGTTTCTTCCCAAAAAATCAAATTTCCTCCAAATTAACCCTTAAAATATTTGGGTGTATAGCTTATGTTCATCTAACCCAATAAGGATCGGTCCAAGCTTGATCCTAGGGCTGAAAAAAATATGTTTTAGTTGGTTATACATCAAATAAAAAAGGTTATAAATGTTTTAATCCAAACAACCAAAAAGTCCTAGTTACTATGGATGTTTTATTTTTGGAGAATCAGCCTTATTTTCAAAAGAATTTTCTTCAGGGGGAGATTTTAAAGGAAGAAAATAGTGGGGATAAAATGCCTATCTTTCATACATTACCCCAAACAGTAGTTTCTACACCTAAGGATGCTTTGCCAAATTTTAGGATCAAGAACCTGAGATCATTGTTTATAGAAGGAGAAAAAGTCATTAAAAGAGTAAAGAACCTACTGTTCCTTCACACCTAATCAGCCTACTATCTTGGATTTAGGGACTCAAGACACTTCTAAAAATACTAATTTTTCTGTCTCACCTCCTGTTTTACCTAATAAAGTCTCTCATGAATATCTTGATCTTGATGTTCCTATTGCTCTTAGAAAAGGAACTTGTCCTTGCACTAATCATCCTATTGCAAAATATACGTCTTATGATCATCTCTCACAAAAACATAGGGCATTTATTTCAAAAATCTCTAATATGGTTGTTCCAAGAAATATTCAGGAAGCACTTAGTGATCCAAATTGGAGAACAGCAGTGATGGAGGAAATGTATGCACTAAAGAAAAATGGGACATGGGAAATTGTAGAGCTGCCCAAAGGTCAGATAACAGTTGAGTGTAAAAGGGTATTTACTGTAAAATGCCAGGCAGATGGTACTGTAGAGAGATATAAGGCTAGACTTGTGGCCAAGGGGTTTACTCAAACATATGGTGTTGACTACCAGAAAACTTTTGCCCCAGTAGCCAAAATTAACTCTATATGTGTTCTCTTGTCTCTTGCAGTTAGTTTCGATTGGGCATTATACCAACTAGATGTAAAAAATGCATTCCTGAATAGTGATTTGGAAGAGGAAGTCTTTATGAGCCTACCTCCTAGTTTTGAAGAATCTGTAAGTTAGAACAAAGTTTCCAGACTCAAGAAGTCTTTATATGGTCTCAAACAATCTCCAAGGGCATGGTTTGAATGGTTTAGGAACACTATAAAAGGATATGGTTATCTGCAAAGTCAAGCAGATCATACTCTTTTTTATAAACATAGTGTTAAAGGAAAAATAGCAATCCTTATTGTATATGTCGATGACATGATACTAACAGGTGATGATCTTGATGAATTAGCGAGATTAAAGAAGAGGCTAGCTGAAGACTTTGAGATTAAAGATCTAGGAACCTTAAAATATTTTCTTGACATGAAATTTGCAAGACCAAGTGAAGGGATCTTCGTAAATCAAAGGAAATATATCCTTGATTTATTGGAAGAGACTGGTCTTCTAGGTTGCGAGGCTGCTGAAACTCCAATGGAAGTAAATCTCAAACTAAATCCTGCTTAAATTGAGGATGTAATTCAAAAGGAGAAATTTCTGCGTTTGGTGGGCCAGCTTATATATCACACACTCGCCCCGATATAGCATTTGCTGTAAGCATGATAAGCCAATTCGTGCATGCACCCAATCGTGAACACTTTGAAGCTACCTGTAGGATACTAAAGTACCTAAAAGGGACACCTGGAATGGGTTCGATGTTTAAAAAATGTGATCACTTTCAAGTGGAAGTTTATATTGATGCTGACTGGGCTAGTAGTATGATGGACAGGTGATCAACTTCTGGATATTGCACATTTGTTGGAGGAAATTTAGTAACTTGGAGAAGCAAGAAGCAAAGTGTTGTGGCTTGAAGTAGTGCTGAAGCAGAATTTAGATCCCTTGCACATAGGATTTGTCATGCTATGTTGATTAAGAAATTGTTAGAAGACCTTAAGCTCCTTGTGTCACTTCCAATGAAAATCTACTGTGATAACAAAGCTGCCATTTCAATTGCTCATAATCCGGTTTTTCATGATCGGATTAAACATATTGAAGTCGACGGACACTTTATCAAGGAGAAAATTGACAGTGGACTAATTTTTGTTCCTTATATTCCTACTTCTCAACAAGTGGCTGATATACTCACCAAAGGTCTACCGAAAAAACAATTTGATTTTCTAGCAAGCAAGCTGGAGATGCAAGACATTTATAAACTAGCTTGACGGGAAGTGTCAGAATATCCTACAAAGTATATGACAGAATATCCTATAGAATATTCTTGTCATAATAGGAAATATCCAACAGAGTATTCTGAATATAGTTTTAGGCTGAACCTAACACCTTCATGCTCGTTATAGCATTGGTTCTGTTTTAGGCAAATCATCAAAAGTTTCTGCAACAAAAAACAACATGCACTAAAACTGGAAAAAAGGTTTTTAATGCAATCTTTAGCTCATATCTTCGGAAACAGAGGCAACATTACCACTCAACATGCGTAACCGTTCAGCTGGATCATCATCTCCATAAAACCATATCCGGGCATTGCTAGGATGATAATATTTCCTGTGAAACTCCTGCAAATTCGAGAAACGAAAGAAGATTAAATTGGCATTTATCACTTCATTCATAAATGATATTGTCACTTAACAAGTTCTCATAATTAAAAAGTCAACAAAAAAGCAATTTCCTCATCACTATACACAGATCCAAAGTAGATATTTTGGCCAGGGAAGTAAAAGATAGCATTTTCCAAGTTTAATAGCATATAATTTTCATTCCAGATACAAAATCTTATGTCTTAGAAGCATTGCAACAAAATAAGTTTCTCCTTAAGCCCCTAGGTCACATAAAAGACCTGAAGCTTCAAAACCTCAAAGAAAGAAATGCAAACTAAGTATGACATTGGATAGATAGAGCACAACTATACTAAATGAAAATTGAAATAGAAACAGTAACAGTAACTTATGGCAAAACACAAGAACTGAGTAAAATATAATTGATTTGGATGTCTCTTTATTAATATTAAGACAAATTGAATATAGGTTACATAAAGATTTACTAGCTTAACACTAGAAACTCCAAGAAATCACATTAGGGTTTATAAAGAACTAAGCTTCGCACCCAGTGTCCAGGAATCACTCATTGAATCTAAGAATAACTTTTAGATAGAAACTAACACATTTTTACAAATTCATAACCTAAAACTTTTATCTTCTCCCTCATAATTGGAACATTGAGTCCCGTATGCAGAATTTTTCTTGATCCTACTCCTACTTAATAAGGACTAATAGAAATTAAATCCTACTCTGATAAATATTCTCAGTATTTCCTAATAGGCTTAAAGCGTAAATAAACAAGGGCAATCCAAAATAAAAATACTTCAATTCCTTTTCTAATCAAATAAAATTAATAGCTAAGAACAACTAAACTAATTTTAATTTTGCATCAAGGAAACATCAAAGTCCTTCAGGACTTCATAGCACGCCCACTAATTTGGTTCAGAATACAAGAAAATAATCTCAAATGCATCAATCAATTGGTTTATTTAACCTCTACCTTCCATGTATCCAATAATTTAACCAGTAAGCTGGTAAAAGACTGATATTAATGTAAAAAGCTGACCTTAAACTGCTCAAATGTCAAGCTCGGAATAGCTTTAGGATCACCTCCACTGTCAACACCATATGTATTTTCTGGAAACATAGCCTACAAAAAGAGTTAAATGCAAAATTTACCACTATTGATTATAACCAAATAAATACCAGGAAATGAAGAAATTCATGACAATTGACATGTGCCAATTAACCATGGATGTATTCAACCTAGAAACGGGCATGCATGAGCATAGATTAGAGAGAGAGAGAGAGAGAGAGAGAGAGAGAGCAGTTTGCCTGTTGAGAGATCCGGGCTAATATATTATCTGGCTGGGAATAGACACCCTTCATCTCATTAAAAACAACACCTGAAATACATGAACCCATCAAAGAAGGAAGGTCTATATGTTTTCAACTGTACTTGATAGCTTAACATAGCCAGAAAACTAGGCCTCCCAAAAGCAAAGAGGGCATTGGAGTATAAGTTTGACAGGTGGTCAGAAGGAAACCTTTATAAGTAATTTCATCTGAAGGATTGTCAAGCTCAAAATGCCAACCCTCCTGTTGAAAAGTCTGATAGTCGTCCACACATTTAGGGAAGAATACAGCATCAAGGTATACATCAACCAGATTATAGAAATCCTGTTCACAGAATAATTTACCCGTACAATGTCAGGACAGTAGTAAAAATAACGCCTCACTCAAAACTGTCAGCACCATTTAACAATGTAAGCTACTACCACACCTTAGTATTCGTTGAAGCAACAGGGTAACATGTCCTATCGGGATATGTGAATGCATTCAAAAAAGTATTCAAGCTCCCTTTCAATAACTCAACAAATGGTTCTTTCAGAGGATACTTCCTCGAACCGCAAAGTACACTGTGTTCCAAAATATGTGGAATCCCTGTAGAATCCTTTCTGCATTGCAACGCTACCAATTAGAGCAATTCTTTACTAGGACATCCAATCCCAATTGCATCGAATGAATCTATCTATCTATCTGTGTATATATGTATATACACTTACGGCGGAGTGCGAAAAACAATGCCGAATACTTTATTCTCATCATCATTTGAGACGGACATAACTTCTGCCCCGGTCTTCTTGTGCTTGAAAAGCACTGCTTTTGATTTGCATTCGGCAATGAACTCCTCTGATACCTTCTCAAATCCAAATTTCTCCGCCACACCATCTGGTACACTAATAAAAACATCTGCTTCCACAAAACTAAACTAATAAATACACAGTTGAACAAATTCTCCTCCTTAAATCATTTTTTTTTACTTATCTCATCAAAAGAACAAATTTAGCTATCACACGAAATACGATACACCCTTCTTCAACTTATTCCAGTGATCTTTCAACTTATCTCAGTTTGAAAGAACAACAACAAGGAGTTGGTTAAACAGGACATAAAAACTAAGCAGAAACAATAACAGTGTGTGCTTAGGGTGACCTTGAGAAGACTGAGCTGATGGAGAAGCGACGGCTCGAGTGGAGAGTGAAGAGAAATGTCTATTGACTGGAAGCGAGGAGCAGGAGTAGGTGGTGGAGGGCGGAAGTAACGGCCAGCGACGGAGGGCGTGGCGGGACAGAGCCGCGACATTGAGGGGTCGGCAGAGGCATGGAGTGTTAGAAAAGGAAGATAAAGAGCGAGGGAAGAAAGAGAAGAAGCTTCGAGAAGCGAGAGAAGTAGAGCGAAGAAGGGCTGTTCTCTCCATAGCGTCGACTTTTGGAGAGGGTTGGAAAGACGAAACAAATAAATACGAGGGATGTGGTTGTAAGAGTGGACAAGTTGCAAGGACTTTTGGTGATAAGAGTAATAAATTTGAGGTAAAAATGAAAATTTAGATATTTAAGGGTAGGACTAGGGGTTGATGTTTAAAATCCAACTAGATATTATCATATTAGTCGAATCCAGTTTTACGTAATATCATATGCGATAAATAATATTCTTAAATAAAAATAAAAAAAAAGTCATACA
>JANTNU010000235.1:35266745-35278820 GCA_024752395.1 Erythroxylum havanense | reverse complement strand
CGCATTTTGGATTTGTAAGTTTTGAAGTGTAAAGTTGATTATGATTTATTTGGAGATTGTATTTAGAAATGGAAATGCTGGATAGATGAGTTTTGAAGTAAAGAAGTTTGGAAATGAAAAAAAAAAGTGGAAGAAGAGTGAAGAAAATTTTGATGTTTTCGCTAATGAAGAAAAACTAGGTTGGTGAAGAAGAAGAAGAAGAAGATTTTCGTGCTAGAGAGAGAAAAGGTATTGGTTTGTATGTGTGGGTTAGGAAATAGAGTATTTCATTGAATAACCTTAAGCCTTTTGGTTATAACTTTTTCATCCGAACTCCAAATGACTTGAAACTTAGTTTAATGGATTCTTAAGACATTTTTCTTTTTCTCCAAAAAAATTTAGAGCTTTCTGAGTTAAATTGAAAGGGGTTGATAGGATGAAAGTGTGGAAGTCTGTTGGAATGTTATGAACTGGAAATTTTCATGAACATGTTTCGGTATTTTGATTATAACTTGATCTGTAGATTTCCAAATGAGTTGTTCTTAGTTCAGATTAAACTAGAGGCATAAGTCTAAAACTTTATTGAAGAAGTCGAATTTTTATTCTGTCTCGAAGACTTTCAAAATTGGCATGAAACTGAGTTTTAGATTAGGTTGTAGCATTACCAGGGACAAAAATCATGTCCTGTGGTTATTGGATAAACTGTATTGATGTGGGACAAATTAGGCTTAATTGTCTTCACCAAAGTTGTAGCTTATTCTCTTAACTTTAAATTGGTATAACGTTTGTAATTTTTAGTTATCTGTGCTGAAAGATATGAGTTGTACAATTCAAGGGTATGATTATGTACTAGCCAAATGTTCAAATATATACAGTATGTGGTATTGCGAGCATAACTTTTAGAATACTTAATCAAATTAAATGATTTTAGAGTCATTAGAAACTTAAGACAGGGTTGAACAATTTTTATAAGGAAGTATCGCCTAATTTTGTCATATACCATATCAGATTAATTATGCAAAGTTAACCCGAAATCATATGGGCAGAAAATCTTAAATGGTCAATTAAGTTATGTAATGGATTTCACATTGTTTTATTATAGTCCAAATTATAAATACAAATGATATTAATGAGGGCTTTGATATTTGAATGTTTTGATGATTAGGATCAATAAGATACCCCGGAATTGTCATTGAACATGTATTGTGCATACTTTCTATACATTGATGTTCATAAAAGAACACTTGTACATTTGTGTAAAAATGTGATATTTGTGAATGTGTTATGTATATTATAGAGGAGCACATCGGACGCCAGCCAGATATTATCAGACCATCTACGCAATAGCTTCTTGGAGCGTACTGTGAGTCAACCTAGATGAATTTCCTAGGATTGATTTAATTTGATTTGATAACTTTCCAATTATTAAACTATTGCAATTATTTCTAAATTCTGGACTTAAAGTCCAAGGAGTATATATTTGGGATTGTATTGGAAGTGCTCTGATTTATTTTATGATTCTGATTGTATTATGCTATGTGAATTCTTAACGAAAATTGAATGTCGGACTAGGTTCGATGACTGTGAAAACTTTGTTTGATCATTTGTATAAAATTACGATATATGTCATATTCACTATTTGATGCATTTTATAAAATGCATTCTTAGATAAAGGCGTTGTGACTTGAGTAACCAGTTTGAGGCGCTTCCATGTAGAGCTATGCTCTATGATTTTGTTCTAATTGAGCCCTATAAGCTAATATTTGTATAAGTATGTGATAGACACTCAGTCGCAAGAATAAGAATGAATATGAGTCTCATTCATATAGCATTCATATAAGACTGAAATTCTTTGAATGATTTGCAAAGTTGTAATGAGTGACCATATGATATGCCATGTTATGTTAATATCTAAATAATAATTACATGTTCTGAATGAATATCCATGATATATGTGATGTGTGTTTATAATCCGGTAAAATCATCAATGATGGTTCACTCATTGTGTTCGCAAAACTTATCAAAAAAATAGCAATGTGATTTTTCAGGTATGAGACAGGAGACCTAGTTCTTTAGTCAGGACTTAAGGAATCTTTTGGATAGAAAAATGGCTCAAAGGTTTGTCAGCTGACACTAGAAGTGTTGTAGCATTTATTTTGTAATTTTGTTAGAACTTATAAGAGGTTTTGTACATATGTGTATGATGGAAATAGTGTAAGATTTGTGAATAAATGCAATCAATGGGTTTTAAGATTTAGTGACTTTTGATTATGTTAGATGATGCCATGTGTAAGTTAGATTTATTTTTGCTCTAACATGCCATTATCATAGGATATGTACTTGAATATTCTTGAATGTTTGGGTATGTATCTTGTGGTTGTGGGATGTTGCAGGTTTATAGGAAAAGAAGTTTGCGTTATTACTTTAGATATAAATTTTGGGCTACCTACTTCATCATTGTGAAGATTTATGGCTCAGCTTATAAGACTGTTAACTCAGATGAGAAGCAATCTTTGAGGTATATATATAAATGTATATATAGAGCTCGTAAAACAATTATGAGTCTTTTTAAAGGAACAGAGAAATTGTAAAAGCCTTATATAGATATTATTAACCAATGATGAGATAAGCATCTTACTCAAAGGATGTAGTTAGTAATTTATTTTCTTAATCCTTATTGCCTATATAATGGAGATGCATATACAAATGATATTATTAGTGGTATCTTTGATATGATTGAATGCAAAGGTATTTTCTTTATTAAAAAGCAATCAAAGGCAATAAATTATATTAAATTGTATCATAAAGGTTTAAGGAGTTTTGCTAGATCATCGACAAAGAGATAATTTATGATGAAGAAAATGTAGTATGATAAGTTTTTACACGTTTAATTCACCCTTTACTTATTAATAATATATTTGTATTTCTCATGACTACAATAACAACAATAACACCTAATGAAAGCCTTTCTAAAACACATGGTCTAGGGAGATCTACTAGTATACAACTTATTATGTAAAGAGACTGTTTTTGATAGATCCATATATAATGTAAAATAATGATAATACAAAATATAAATAAATACATATAAATAAAAATATATAATACAATACATAATATATAACATATAAAATATGGTAACGATTAATAATAAAAGATAAAATAAGTAAATAAATACACCAATTAGAGAAAAGACAAGTATAAGAATAAATCAAACCAGTCATTACAAGAATGTAATTAGAATAAGTAAGAAATTGCTTAGGTTAAAAATAACTAAGAGGGAAGAACAGAAGACTTAAAGGAAAATGTTTAAAATACTTAGGAGAATGATAAAGACATCTTTAAGTAAGATTCGTTATCCGAATCCTAGTATGCCAATTTTTCTATTACGGGCGATTGTACTCGATAAGATTCAGCAAAGGCATATCATTCTTGATCATTTTCTCCCAATTTTTTTTGGCTTTCTTTTTTTCTCTTACAGTCTTCAAATAATATTTTTTTTATATCTTTTCACTGAAACATCAGGATATCTCCTTTTAATATGTTCAAACCATTTAAACCTCGTCTCTCTTAATTTATCATTAAGACCTGCGATCTTTAATTTAAAAAACAGATAAGTGGTGCAGATTATTTGGTGAAAATGCTCCAACATTAAGAAATTTTACTATTAGATTACTTAGTCAAACAACTTCTATATCAGGATGTGAATGTAATTAGAGCATTTTTTTAATGTATTGATATAAAGAGACAAAATCGTTCAGAACATCAAAGACTCAATGACCTTATTTACGTTACTTATAATTTGTGAATGACGAACATGCATTTTATTGATTTGTTTTTATTTTTCTTAATTTTTATGATTAACTTTATAATTCTCTATTATGTATTCGTAAGAATTTATGATATAATTAATATTGATTGTATTGATCATACTAATTTTTGGATCTAAGAGGAAGAACAATAGCCTGATATTGATTATAATAAACTTGAAAAGGTGAGTTGTGAAGAGAATGCATTGTCATAACAAATAAATTAAGAACATCTACTAATGATCAGTTGATATCTTATTTGATCATATTTCATATTAAAAGTAAATTATATTACAAATTTACAATAGAGAATAATTTCATACATTACTCATTTATAATTTATTTGATGTAGTAGAAGAAGTTGATGAAGATAATTTGGATGAAAACATGATTTACGAGTTTTTAGATAGCATCGAAACTTTTAAAACTTTTTAACGATGATAAGACACAACCACCTTTAAATATAAATTTTGATTTTTTATTATTATTCTAAGTTTTATGTTAGATTCAAATTTTGTTTGAATTAGTATATTCGACTTATTATAAGTTCATTATATATTAATAAACATTAGTGTATTTTTATTTCAATAAAATATTTTTACTTATTCTTATAATTTTTACTTCTCGCTTATTATTTACCAGTTTGATAATGGTTTAATATAAGTTGGATATTTAAATCTTAAACTTTTTCTTTGACTAGTTTAATGTCCATTCCGTTTTTTAAAACATTGAGTTGTTACGTTTGTTGGTTGTGAAATTACTTTCTATCTACTATTAAGTTGTTAACGGAGAAGAAAATATGAGTTTTGTGAATGCATGAAAAAATAAAAATAGAACACAATATCTACATTATCGCTATCAATAGAAAGAAGAATAGATAGTTTTTCAGTCACAATTTTAGTTAGAGAAATATGCTTGTATATTGTTGAAGTGAATGCAATTAATTATAAATGATTTTAACATACTAAGGTAAGTTATTATGTGAATTCGAAATAATTTTCTAAAATTTTTGATAAAGATGTTAATGAAATAAATTCTTCTAATTAGTATGAAATTAGTTAAAAATTATAAAATGAATTTTATTATAAAATTTGTATGTAAATTAGATGTGTTATAGATTTTCTCAACAATGAAATGGGTTTTGTTATGTTAATTAAAATAAGTATTTGCATCAAAAAATAAAATAAGTATTAATTGAATTATGTTAAATAAAATTAGTTTTTTTAATCAATTTAGTGAGTTCTATATTTTTGTGTGTTGGTTCTGAAATTATAAGTGATTAATATCCTATCATTCCTATCTATACGATCAATGTCCCTTTATTCCCTCATCCTAGACATCAATAAGCTATTTATTTATAATTGGGTAATTCTATCGCGACACATTTATAAAAGAAGCAACCGATGTGCAAATTTACTTGCTAATTTTGTAGCACAGTTTGAGCTAAGAAGCATTTCTTTGAAAAATATACTCACGGGTTCTTTTCAATCTTCTCAGAGGATATATTAGAGCTTTGTTTTCCACGACTGAAGTAATTTGTATCGGATTTTCTTTCTTTTTCACGTTAAAAAATTGAAGCAATTTGTATCGAATTTTCTTTCCTTTCGTGTTATTAAAAAAGAAAATTAACATAAGGGAGACTTGTATATTTTTACCTCCACATTATCAGGCTAATTACACCCAAACCGAAAGCAAGGGCAATTTCCAAAAGGTTAAGGAACGCTGGTATTGCAGTCAACTTCGTTCTATCACTCACAAAGTGAGAACGGATTACGCTAAACCCTTGGAACGGGTTCAAAAATGGCGAGGATCTCTGCTACGGGGTTCTCGAGCAATTCTATCCCTGTTGGCAGCTGAGTTATAGAGGGTGTTCTCGGGCTTCACTTTGGCTTAGGATCTAGGATTCCGCTGGGTGATGTTTGAAGTTGACTCTCTAGAAGTCATTAATCTTCTCTCTGCTCTGCCTATTTTTCTAATTGATATTTTCTTTTTGGTGACAGATATTCAGTAGCTGTTACAGCGGAAGTGATCGTGTCAACTCCAGCATGTTTTCCGGGAAGGGAATCAATGTGCAGACAGTCTAGCTCGTCTAGCAAGCCGCTTACGCCCTAACATACTTATCCTTCACGTGCCCCATTTGGGCCTCCAGGAGCTCCTTCACCAGGATGCGCTCGGTGCAGTATACCCTAGGGCTTTAATATAGTTTTCTGCTTTTTCTTTTTCCTTTGTAACCATTAAAAAAAAAAGTTGTGATACGGCTTAATTGGAAACATTTATCACGATTATGTGAACTTCAGGAAACTTGGGGCTGTTAAGAATGTCCCACCAACTTGTTCGTTTGTTGCCTTCTAATACAAATTAAACTAAACTAAGGACATTAAATTGTGATCACTTACCAATTTAAGTGGTCAGCTGACAACTATCTGGGATCTAAATGCACTTTGTGTGTCTTTTCTCACTTGAATGTCAATTGGACGCAATGTATGTCAGCCATGAATTTAACTCTTAGTCTTACCTCTTTTTATTTATCAGGATCCTGAGAACAGAAAGGTTACAATTTGCGATGAGAAGCTGAAGAGGATTTTTAGTGCTAAAGACCAGGTTGGATTTCTTGAGATTGCAGGGTTTGATTGGTCCACACTTCCTCAAATGATGCTAAGACATTTTCAATTTGGGTTTTTGGGTCCAGGGCTGTAATTTTGTGGGAGCATTTTGGAGGGCCATAATGCTTTTTCAGCTGTCTTATATTATGTTAAGAATTTAAATGCAGTTCAATCCTGGCTATTTGTCTATCTTGTTCAAGGGTTATTGTAGACAAAACAGAATGATCTCCCATGATAGATTTGGTTTTACATTGGATTCTGCCTTTTGCTTCCCTCGGGAACTTCAACAAAACCTTCCTGTGAGAAAAATAACATGCTTATGCTTACTTGCACGCTTGGTTGTTCCAGAAGCATCCAGACATTTGGCGGAAATGCAATCAGACAAGTGATACGTTCTACATGAATCCTCTAGTTATCTTAAACTAATGACCATTTCATTGCCACTGGTCGTGTCAGCTTGGAAATGAATATATTGTTTATGATAAAGGCAAACCTTATGCACCTAATAAGCTTGGTTCCGTCAGATTCTGATAGAACTGGACATTGCTGTTTGGATCTATGAGATTGACTGAATCTAAGTTAAAGATACCTACAAAACAACAAAGGCACGTCGGAGGTTGACTTCCGGTAGACCCCTCCGACGTTCAAGTTAGTCTTTTGTGAGAGTTTTTGGTAGCTGGTAAGTAATAAAAAATAAGGTTACGAAAAATCGTACCTTTTTATGATGAGGTAATGAATTTATATTTGAAAAATACCTATTAGATTTAGACCTTCCCTCACCGACGGGAAGCCGCCATTTATGAATGAGCTATCTGTATCTAGGCCTGAACTTGGGTCTAACGCGAACGACCTAACTAAAGCTATATTTTCATTTTTTCGTAAGCAGAAAAAATAAATAGACTATATTGGGATTCAGCTACATCATCCTGAGGCGAGGAATTTTTCCCTCAATCCGTAACAGGTTCTATGTGACAATTTACTATCATCAGTTGTTAAAAAGTACCCAGCGGCAGCTGGGCTTGAGACTCCAGTAGCCTACCTTCAAGATCAGGCAGGCTAGTCCATTGAATTGGAGACTAGGAACTAGGATGGCCATGGCGACGGTGGGACCTTAAACTAGTCAATCATTAATCGGTCCTTATGCTAGGCCTCCAAGTCCAAGTCCATCCAGAAGATCTAAAACCCTCCTTTTCTTATCAAATATCTCTACTTCGGCTCAAGGTCCCTAAACCTCGAAGTCCTCCCCCAACACACGCATCCTTCTCACTGCTTCCCTCACTTCGTCAGCTACTAAAACTGTCAAATTTATCTGTTAGTGTGATTTTATGTGTGTGTGGGTGAGATAATAATGGCTGAGAGACTTGCTCTTCCACTGCTCTTGCCAAACCCACCACCCGCAAAAGCTCTGTTTTCAATACAGACCCACCATTTCCAACAACAACAACAGCAGCAGCAGCCCACTATATCTACACTCACCTCGTCTGAATCCCAACCACCAAATGTTAGTCTTCCTCTTCAAGGCTTTCCCGTTGTTGATAGGTCTAATTATCGAAAATCCTTAGACCCACTTCCCCTAATCAATTCGTCTTCCATCCCAAGAACACGAACCCGTATCGGCAAAGCTCGTGACCTAAACCGTGGCAAACCCTGGTCCAACCAACGCCTCTCTTCCCAAGGTCAGCTAGTTCTTGATGCATTAGTTCACCCATCTTTTGAAAGAAATGAAATTGATGGAGCTTTGAGCCGTTTATTTGAGTACCATCAAGGACAGTCATGTTTGAATGCAAGTAAAGTTGACGCTTTCTCTGTCGATGTCTTAGGTGTGATAAAGGGTTTAGGGTTTTACAGGAAATCTGACTTGGGTGTGAGTGTGTTTGAGTGGGTAAGGAATAGAGACGACTGGAGGTTGTGGTTGAATAACTCTGTTGTGGCTGTGATTATCAATATTCTTGGTAAAGATGGCAAGGTTTCAGCTGCGACTTCTTTGTTGAATAGTTTACATAAAGATGGGTTCGGGCTTGATGTTTATTCTTACACATCTTTGATTACGGCTTGTGCTAGCAATGGGAGGTATAGGGAGGCTGTCATGGTTTTTAAGAAGATGGAGGAAGGGGGTTGCAAGCCAACTTTGATAACTTATAACGTAATGTTAAATGTTTATGGGAAAATGGGTATGCCCTGGAGTAAGATTATTAGCCTTGTTGATGGAATCAAGGCTGCTGGGATTGCCCCGGATGAATATACTTATAACACGCTGATTAGTTGTTGCAGGCGTGGGTCTTTGTATGAAGAAGCTGCTATGGTTCTTAAAGAGATGAAATTGGCAGGTTTTGTACCGGATAAAGTTACCTATAACGCTTTATTGGACGTTTATGGGAAGTCTCGACGGCCTACAGAGGCCATGGAAGTGTTGAAGGAAATGGAAGCTAATGGATTTTCTCCAAGTATTGTTACTTACAATTCATTGATTTCAGCATATGCGAGAGATGGCCTATTAGATGAAGCTATGGAGCTTAAGACCCAAATGGTGGACAGGGGGATTATGCCAGATGTTTTCACATTTACTACTCTCATGTCAGGATTTGAGAAGGCTGGGAAGGATGATTCTGCAGTCAAGGTCTTTGAGGAAATGAGGGCTGCTGGTTGCAAACCAAATATTTGTACTTTCAATGCTCTGATTAAGATGCATGGCAACAGGGGAAAGTTTGCAGAGATGATGAAGGTTTTTGATGACATTAAAACATGCCAATGTGCACCTGATATCGTTACTTGGAACACACTTTTGGCAGTATTTGGCCAAAATGGGATGGACTCTGAAGTGTCTGGAGTGTTTAAGGAGATGAAGAGGGCAGGGTTTGTACCTGAGAGGGACACTTTCAACACTTTAATCAGCGCCTACAGTCGGTGTGGTTCTTTTGACCAGGCCATGCTTGTGTATAAAAGATTGCTGGAAGCTGGCATTACACCAGATCTTTCCACGTACAATGCTGTTTTGGCAGCCTTGGCTCGTGGAGGCTTATGGGAACAGTCAGAGAAAATTCTTGCTGAAATGCACGATGGCCGCTGCAAACCCAATGAGCTTACTTACTCTTCTCTGCTTCATGCTTATGCCAATGGGAAAGAGATTGAGCGGATGCAGACTCTTTCTGAAGAGATATATTCTGGTGGAATTAAACCACATGCTGTACTTTTGAAGACCCTCGTTTTAGTTAATAGTAAATGTGACCTGCTAATGGAAACTGAACGTGCATTCATGGAACTGAAGGAAAGAGGGTTTTCACCTGACATAAGTACACTGAATGCTATGGTTTCAATATATGGCAGGAGACAGATGACTGCCAAAACAAATGAGATCTTAAAGTTCATGAGTGAAAGTGGCTTCACTCCTAGCTTGGCAACTTACAATAGTTTGATGTATATGTACAGCCGCTCAGAAACTTTTGAACGATCTGAAGAAGTTTTAAGGGAAATTATTGCAAAAGGACTAAAGCCAGATATAATTTCATACAACACTGTTATTTTTGCCTATTGTCGGAATGGTAGGATGAGAGAGGCTTCACGGGTATTTTCAGAATTGAATGATTCTGGTTTAGTTCCTGATGTAATCACATATAACACCTTTGTCGCAAGTTATGCAGCTGATTCGATGTTTGAGGAGGCCATTGATGTTGTGCGATTCATGATCAAGCATGAGTGTAAACCAAATCAGAACACCTACAATTCTATAGTAGATGGTTACTGCAAACATAATCGTCAGAATGATGCACGCATGTTTGTTAGCAGCCTTCGTGAGCTTGATCCACACGTGGCTAATGAAGAAGAAAGCAGGTTATTAGATCGTATAAGAAAGAAATGGTCATAAACAATCCTTTATTAAAGATTGTTGAGAAATTGAATGCTTGCCAAGTATCTTGGTGAATTGTTCACTCTTTGAACCTACAATGTGGATATATATGAGTGCATGCATGGAGTTAGAATGTCGTCTTCAAAGCTTTGTTACTTTTCTTGGAGGCTGATCACAACTTAAGGACAGTGGTGGCCCCATCTATAAATTCCGGTAGACTTAACAAGATACCAAGAGAGGCTGGAGAGAAGAGATGAGTTTACAGTAAGTACAGTAAGCTCTTCTATTATAAGACTTAATGTGCGGTTGATTTAGGCAGCACTAAGTACCTTTACTTACGTTGTATGATTGATAAGTCTTCTATTTGGTATGCAGTATCATACTGTCATTGTTAGAAGATGGACAAACTTGTAAACCTACGATAGACTGAGTTAATTTAATCAAAATAGTTAAGGCATGAAACTAATGAAACGAGAATTTATGTAATGCATCTTTATATCCAAATATAACATTTTGTATATTATCTCCAATGTTCTGAATTTCTTTTAGATGTGCGCTAAGCACCTCATGTGTCGAATCTCACGCTCAAGAAATGACTTGCAATTTTGATTTCATGTATCAGGTATTATTACATGTCCCAAAAGCTAAGCCAACTATGGTGTATTATGCAGATTGCCTTGGATTATTACGATGGACCTATTTTGTGCATGCAAGTACAAGTTATTGCCTCTCTATACAGTTGAATCTGACTGCTCGCGTGGTTATGTGGGTAGGTCAATTATGTAGGAATCGGGGATGAGGATCAGTGTTGATCACGTTTGAAGTCAGTAGTCTGCTGTCTTTTCAACGGTGGACATGGTAGCCTTGAGGAAACTACATATGGTGGTGTATAAACAAAATGCCAACTGTATATAAGAGTATATATTTTCCTTCTCTGAAATGACTACAATTGTAAGAGCAAGTAGAAAAAATGTTGACAGCGTAGCCTTTTGAACTTCATTTTGGTCATTCATGGAGTTTCTATTCTATTAAAGATATCGAATGAGAAACAGGAAACAGTGTTTCTATTCTATTATGAAACAAAAACTGACTTCAGGAAACTCACCGCCGATCGAGTTATTTCATACGAGCAAGAAAAGTGCATGCATTACAATTTGAAAACACATTGGCCGCATAATTCATATTGGATCCAATATAGGCCAATTTCAAGTATATACAATTATATAGTGCTAAAAAAAGGTTAAATCATAGAACATTTATCAAATATTATCGCTAAATTAGTATTAAGTTCGAAGTATATTAAATTTAAACTGCAAGACAGTAATTGATTGGCTTGTCCTTCAAATAGGATGTGCTGAGATTAAAAAAGATACCCCTAATGGAAAATGCTCAAACTTTCAGATTTAGAGGGTAGTTCGGCTTGTATCATGTCAGAGTTTAACAAGCAGCAAGGTCAATTGCTCGTCAGAAACCTTGATCTCGACGCAAAGTCCCAAGGCTGCAGCAAGTCTTGCGGCTAATTGATGCTTACACTATAAGAGAACAAATAAAAAGAAAGAACTAGTCATCACATGTTGCAGAAAGGGCATCTCTGAAAGAAGGGGGAAATCTTACACAAAGTTGTTCTCCTCTGTTCACAATGTCGTAAAAGAAGGAATAACAGGCACAGTAGCTGTCAGCAAAACAGAGGTACTCCTCCTTCCTCCGTGATTCTCCCACCACCTAACCACACCATCATGAGCAGGAAACAAGAATTACGTCAAATTTGTTTCTTCACAAGCAAACTGAGAGCCTCACTACATACCTTTAAATTTCATCTGTCAAAACTTATGGCCTCAGT
>JANTNU010000235.1:35214929-35238772 GCA_024752395.1 Erythroxylum havanense | reverse complement strand
TTACCTATGGACACCGATTACATGCCGATTACGTTGTTCGTGAATCGTGATGATGACTATCGAATGACAAATGACAACTCAATTGGCATATTTTCATTTTAGTGATTTGGATGGTTTATATATTAATTTGTTGAAGCTATACACAGCTGCATTATTGACTAAAAAATCTAGTTTGGACCGGGTCTCTCACCGGTTAAGTATTGTTCCTTTGAGTTGTCAGGTCCTTTAGTGAACCCTAAGTGGTGTGAGGCGTGCGTCTCAATGCAACAAAACTCCTTGGTCACAGGTTCGACTCCCGCAAGCCCCTAAGAAAGAATAGGGTTCACTAAAGGACCTGACGACCTAAGGAGACAATACCTGACCAGTGAGGGACCCGGTCCAAACCAAAATCCAAATCAATGGAATTATATAAGTTTCTCCGGATTAATGTCCTCAGCTACCTAAGACACAAAGTTGACACCTCAAACGAGTCTAGCCATTCTTTAGAAAATTCGTATTCCAATCATACAGAAAAAGAAATTCGTACCCTATTATAAGATTTGCGCAAACTAATCACCACAAACCTAAAACTTAAGTTGAATTGAAATATTCTCATGCACCTAAAGTAATACATACACAAGAGCCTGCTAGTCAGTGTTCTTAAAATGGAAAGGGCACCTTGCTTTATGAGTGTTACAACTTTTCTCAAAACCCATTCACCAGACGTACGTACCGTCAGAATTGATTCCTTAGATAAACTCAGACAAAAAACGCTTAAAGAGAAATATAATTTGATGTAGGTTTCAGGCTTACACCAATTCATTTGTATATATACGTGTGTGTCTCGCTATTGGAAAACCATATCTTCTTTTCGTTTTTTCACTTCTGCGCAGCATTAGTTTTGACACCAGCAAATCATATATGGCAAGAATCGGTGTTGTGAAAATAAATATTTTCATGCTTAGGTATATTATAACTATCTGTTCTTTTATCTGTTCATTTGTTAGTTACACTGATTATGAAGATCAATACTAGCCTTGGTACTTTCTATCTCTTCCACGCACAAAAATGATAATAGATCAGAGAGATGAAACGAAGAATCGGAGACTCCCATCATCTGGGTTTAATTTATTTGTTCTTAATGATGTCTTTTGTATTAAGTAGTTCTTTTAATGGTTTCTCTTTTTATTTTGCTCGTCCTGAACATGTCTACACCGTTTGTATAATGTATGGCGACAAGAAACACGCAAAATATATCTTCTTCTGATCATAAGAATGTATTGTTCACATCACAACTCATACAAATTTTTTTAAAAAAATGTAATTAACAGCTAAAGCAAAAAATGGTTTTGTCAGATCACGCATGGAAGGTCATAAGCAAGTGAAGTACAATTTTTGCAGTCCAGCAGCCAACTTGCAGCGGCAACCAGCAGGAAAGAGCAAGAAGCAGCCACCCGGCAGCGACGAATTGTCATCATCATGGTGGATGCCTCATCCTCGCAATGGCATATACGTTCCACAAGGGCATGAAAAGATGATAGATGATGTACCAGAGAGTGCAGCTTCCTGTAGTAACCACGTTTATTGGCTCAGGAACGTTGACGGGGTCGATAAACCTGACCCTGACCTTTCTTCTGATCATTACCTTTCTTCCGCCGATCTTCAATGAAGCTTAACAATTCATATTTGACTCCAAACATGCTAGCTTATCTATCCACAAATTAAATCTTGAGGATGATTTGTAGTACAAGCAATGTTGTTAGTATACACACCTTGGTATCATGGTATGGGTTTTTATCTTCATTTTGAACAACAAATAAACGCAGGAGTTCATCATTACTGTTATGTTTAGAGAAACACCTTAATAAAAAAAAAGAAAAATGTTACAACTTAAATTATGTGAATCTATATAACAATAAATTTTTAAAAACTTACGAATGAATTTGAATTAAATTTTAAGAAGAGAAATCAGATATATAAAGAGAATTGACATATTGATGATAAAGAATTGAAAAACTAATTTATTTAAGTGAATGTCAAACAAAATCAATTATTTAATAATTTTAAAATTCAATAATGAATAAAGAAAAGAAGTACTCACAACAATCAAAAGTTAACTAAAAAAGAAAAGAAACATAGTATGGAACAAGAACATATTCTAAATCATGTTCGTTAGGAAAACTTCAATGTCAGTAGACATGACACACGAATTGGTACATGCTTTTGCTGAAATTTTGGAGATAGATAAAAACTATGGCATAACTGTGTTGGAGACTGTAAATCTTTTTATAACATTGTGAAGGTGGACATAGGTTATAGTACACTTGTGTTGGAGATGCTCTTTTTGTAACTTTTTGAAGATGGACATAGACTTTGACACAATCGCATTGGAGGCTGTATCTCACAGCTTAGTTTTTTAAAAAAGTTATATCAACTGATATACAACTGTATTGGAGGTTAAGTTCACATCCAAGTTTTCTTTCATGTTAACTTGAATTAGTATAACTAAATAGTTCTCAGACTGTCCTACAATTTTTGATCAACATGTATATGTCTTGGATCAGCCAATTCAAAGCATATTTAACTTTGTTACTCCTATCTCTTATAATTGGTCCCATAGATGCAAATTCTCTGAATCTTGTCTAGTCATGGATTATATATGTTGGTTGGATCTCCCGGGTCAATATGTTGGAGTAGCTATCTCACTTGTTTCTGTATTAACCTTGTCAATGGAGTAGCTATCTTGGAAAAATCTTTTATAAATTGTCTGTAATGACCGGCCATACCTAAGAAACTTTGTACTTCGGTAACATTAGTAGGTCTAGGCCAATTAGACACAGTTTCTACCTTCTGAGGATCTACTTGAATCCCTTCTTCACTAACTATATGACTCAGGAAACCTACTCTGTCAAGCCAGAACTCACACTTTGCCAACTTGGCATATAACTGATCATCTCTAAGGATCTATAACACCATTGCCAAGTGTTTTTCATATTCTTCTTGGCTCCTAGAATATACCAATATATCATCAATAAAAACCACAACGAATTTATCCAAATACCGCCTGAAAATTATATTCATCAAATCCATAAAGGTCGTTGATGCATTCGTTAAACCAAAAGGAAGCACCAGGAATTCATAGTGTCTGTATTTGGTTCTAAAGGCAGTTTTCAACACATCATCTTTTTGGATCCTCAACTGATGATACCCGAATTTGAGATCAATCTTAGAGAAATGGCTTGCTCCGTGTAATTGATCAAACAGATCATCAATCTAAGGAAGAGGGTATTTATTCTTAATAATTACTTTATTTAATTGCCTATAATCTATGCATAACCATAGGGATCCATCTTTCTTCTTAACAAATAACACTGGTGCACCCCGTGGTGAATTACTGGGTTTAATAAACCCCTTATCAAACAAATCCTGCAACTGCACCTTTAATTCTCTCAATTCTATAGGTGCCATTCTGTATGGAGTAATTGAGATATGGTTTGTACCAGGAAGGAGTTCTATATTAAACTCTATTTCTTTTTCTGGTGGTCATCTAGGTAAATCTTTTGGAAACACATATGAAAAATCCCTTACTATAGGAATCTGCTTTAGCTCACTGATCTCACTTCTAGTATCTCTAACATGAGTTATATACCCCTGATCACATCCCTTTCTTAGAAGCCTTTAAGCATGCATAGCTGATATTCTGTTAACAGGAAACTCAATTCGATCATCCTGATATAACACTTTTGTTTCTAGATTAGGCCTAAGTATAATTCTTTTGGCATAACAATCCATACCCAAGATAATATCAAATTCTAATACCGCCAACTTGATCAAATTTGCCATAAATTTTCTGCCCTCTATTTTCATATATCAATGTTAAGAAAGTACATTCCAGATCCTTCTCACGTATTACAAACCTCAGAAGTGGAAATAACAGAGAATCTTTCTTATGAAGAAACTCCAGTTTCCATCATGGACAGACAGGTTAGAAAATTGTTGAATAAAGAGATTCCAACGATTAAAGTCCAATGGTAAAATCAAAGAATTGAGAAATGTACATGGGAAACAGAAAATCAATGAGAACTAAATATCCACAATTGTTTCCCCAATAAGGTAAATTTCTAAAATTCGTGAGTGAATTTTAGTAAGGGGGAGAGTGTAACACCCGGTATTTGATTTACCTGGTACACCAAAAAAATTGATATTTGAGACTAATGTCATTAAAATTAAGATAGTGAATTATAATTTTTAGTGACATCAAATTAATGATGTTTGATACTTTTTCGGTTGTCATAGGAAATTGTGAGAACGAATTTTGAAAGAACTAGTACAAAAGGGGCATTTTTGTAAATAATGAACAAAGTAGCTTATAAAAGAAGCTAACTACAAATAAGACAAAAACTTATCTTCCTCCTCCTCCCTCACTTACGAGAATTTACCATGGAAGCTTTCTCTCAAAGTTTTCAAGCTTTGTAACAAGAATGTGAAGGAGAATCAAGCCGATCAGTCAATACAAAATGGTAAGCCTTGATCTCGACACTTGATTCTATTGATTGGAATTTAGTTTCTCACTTTTTTTCATAGCTATGAAACCCATTTGATGAAATTTATTGATTTGATGATTTTGATGATGGATTCTTATTCTTTGATGTCTAATGACAAATTAACATGAGGAAATTTTCATTTTTATGGTGATTTGGGGCTAAACCAAAACCTAAGGTTTTGGAATTCAAAGCTGCCAAGGGAGGTAGATTCGTAAGTCCTCCTTATACATTTTTTTTGAGTTGCTTAACGTGTGAATTTGGAGAAACTCAAAACTTGTAAGTTGTAGATAAAGGTGTCTAGTGTATCCCTGAATTTGTTTAACGAATTTAGGGTGAGTCAAATAAATGAGATAAGTCCTGAATTGAAACTGGTTCAGAATGCTAGCAGGATTGAAACATGAAATGAAAGTTAATTGTTTGAGGACTTTAGATTCATAATTGGATGATGAGTTCTATTATGAAATGCTTGAAAATGTGTCATCTAAGTGCTTTATAAAGGGAATTTTAATCAGATGAGTATCCTGTGAGATATGGCTAAATAAGTGAAGGGTGTTACTGACCTTAGTGACACAGAAGAGAACAGAAACAAGACAGCTTTATAAAAATCACAATAAATACAAATTTCATCATTTTTTAACTGTCTTCGGATATGTTATAGCCATATGAGTCTATTGAAAATGGAGACCTCAATTGGATGAGCAATGAATAAGTTATAATGATTTAAGGCAGGAAGGGTCCAACTTACGACAGAATATTAAGGCTGACTGTAAATGAGATATTTGGAAGCCTTAATGACCGAATTAGAAAATAGTCATAAAAGAAAAAGTGTGAATTTATGTGTTAACTAGAGGTATGGAAAGTTTGAAAAATATTGTACCTATGTATAAAAGGTTATGCCTTCTCGAATGAGACTTACGCGGATAAATTAGTGAATAAAATATATTTTTTTAATGATGTGCGTTAAGAAATGAGATCTATGTAAGAATGACTAATGTGAGCATATGTAACTGTTATGCATGCTACCCAATAGCTTGTGAAAGCAGATGAGAAATCGAACTAAAAGTTGTACCTAGTACCTCACAAGTTCAAGAATATTAGAAAAGAGATCAGAACCCCTGAGATAGTCGAGCTGAGTATAATCATGCTACTATACTTATATAGTAATCCTTTTTTATCTTGTGGCTTTGTGAATTATTCTTGAATCCGTATGACTTATTTGATATATGACTCCATGTGATTGAGTCTAGCATGTTGGATGCTAGATTGGCCAGATGATATTAAGATTCTTTGCATCTTCTGGTTCCCTTATTGAGTTGAACCTATTGATTGCAATTCTTCGATGAATTATGTTTTTCTTGTTAGCCATGATTGATGAGTTCGCAAGATACCTAGCTGATAGGGTATATTATTAGACTATGTGCACATAAGTAACCTGTCGGTGATGGGTTAGATCCGGGTCCTACATAGAGAGGGCAAGCCTCTAGGAACAGGGTTAGGCCAACCTTGTCTAAAATCAGAAAAGGAGAGATATGTCGTACTAACATGCCTTTGTCTCTTCCTAAGAAATTTAGAAAATCCAAACTCAAAATAATGATAAATTATAACTCAAAAATGAGTAAGCTCAAAATTAGAAATCCTGTGGAAATCTATCAATGAAATAACCCAAAACTTAGAAAAGAACCCAAAACTCAAAACCCAGAACTCATAAAAGAATTCAGAAACCAGATTCATTTTTTTTATAAAAGAACAATTCACATTGAGCTTTATTATTGATACTCGTGTGATTGCCACATTTGACATTACTACTTGTTTATTGGCATGATGTAAATTGCAAATGCTTATAGCCGTTCCATGGTTTGTCATAATTATATGTACATGATACATGTATGGATATGCTATGTTATTGAGAATGATGTCAGTTGATGTTATGAGACGATCATAGATTGGCAGATTATAAGTAGATAATGTATGTTAGAATTACATATTGAGATCCTTACTTCATTCAAAACTGTCAGGCATGTATAAGGATTAATCAGACAAACGAATGGGTCATGACGGATTTTTAGTAAAATATAAAAAAGTTAGGCTTACTACAGGTTTTGGTGGCATTAAGCTTACCCATTTTCTAGTGCCAACATGGTCCAAAAGGTGGGTCGTGTCAGTATATCAGATAGGGATGAGTACATGAAAGGTTGACTCGTAGGTTATTAAAGTAGGAAAATGGTACTTGATACTTTAGAGTTCAAAAATGACTTAATTATTGAGATAAAAATAGAAAACCTTTGGTAATTGAATATGTATTTAATATTATGGCCTATCTAAATAGTTCTAGTTGTTTGAGTATGCTTTTAGGAAATAATACTCTTTGGTTGGCCATTTTTTCTTCTTATAGGGCTTTAACTCAAAATATTCATGTGTAGTAAATTTCTTGTTATTGATTTTTAGTAAATTATCATATTATCCTTTAGTTACTTTAAAAACATAGAGAACAATCAACTTTGTGTTATATACTATTCTACTCCTTCTCTCCTTCTAAATGGAAATTAACTTTGCTTAGAATCAAGAGATACAAACTTGTTATGCTCCACAACCCAAAGTGATTCGAACTTCCTTTTAAATGAGATATTCTAATGATTTAGCATACTGTAATACTTGATTGGATACTAGTCTACACACTTTTTTTACTTATTAATATGAGTTTATAAGAGGTTAAATTCTCCAAATACTTTATGCATTACCATGTTATTACATTGAAATTGTCACATTGTTTGTATGTCATATTCTTTTAACATATCTAAATGTTATGTCTAATATATTTTATCATAGTTTTAGTGAATATTTTTTAGCATACTTAAAAAGTTATGTTCAATATACTTGTAGTGATGGAAGCTTTAAGCAATATAAACGATTCCAATGATTGTGTGGAAATAAATGAAACTATTGGAATATGGAATGATAGAGATATATTTATTCTCATTAATGGTTAAAAAGGTGAAGAAGGGAAAACAAACAACAGCTACTTTTTCTAAATATGATTGAAAGAATATAGGGTCTTCAAACAAAATTCAATAAAGAATACATTGATGTTCAGTTGAAGAATAAGTATAATGCATTAAATACTAGATTAAAGAATTTGATGAACTTACTTAAAGAAATTGAGATCTGTTACAACTCTTTCACTGGTGAAGTTAATTTTACAAATGAATATTTGAAAAATCTATTTAAGATAAAATATGCTTTGTCTATTAATATATCATATTATATAATTTTTTTTCTTATATTTTCATCATTGTAGGTTCATAAAACGGCTCATAGATTGAAGAAAAAAATTATAAATTTGTTTGCATGCATATCTATTAACTAAATCACCATTAAATATAGTACAGAATAGGAACATAAAATTTATATTGATAAAGATTGATCATATAATGGAAAAAAGATCAAATTACAAGTTCTCCTTCTAAGAAAACAAAATCTCCTAAGAAGAAAAAGGCAAAGAAGATACACTCTTAACATATTAATAGAGATTTTGATTATAATTGGCGAACAATCGAAAATAAAGAATGATTTACTTAAGAAAAGAATTGGCCGCAACATCATCCATTTTAAAGAATGGATTTGGAGTTTCATCAATTAATCAAGACACTAATATAACAATGAAATGTTTGAATTCCTAAGATGAATTGAGTTGTTGAGAGTGTAAGATATAAAAAAGCAGTGAAATAATGTGTTACTTCACTTTATGTCTAAGACAGATACAAGAAAGTTGGATTATATCTCTTTAATTATATTTTAATGTTATTGCATATTAAAGTCTTACCGGATTAGACACCTTTATATTAAAAACTATTCCATGGTTTAAACAATTTAAATATATGTTTTATATGAATATTTGATATGAACTTTTTCACTGAATGTTTGATATAAACTTCTTAAATTTATGTTTTATAGTCATTTTAGTATTCATATTTAAATATTTAAATATTTTACTAATTATTTAATGTTGTATTGTAGATAAATGTCTTCCTTATCAGATGTTAAATCAAATTATGATAAAGAACTAATGAAGATAATTATTTCTCTAACTAGGGAAGAGAACAAATATTTTCATTTACATAAATAATCATACAAAACTTCTAGTTTATTGAGTTATGATTTAGTATTGGAACTTTTGAATAGGAATCCTGTAAGGACTTACAAGATCTTAAGAATGAACAAGACAATCTTCTTGAACTTATATAATAAGTTAAAGAGATTATCAGGCTTAAATGCCAACAATCTGGATTCCTAAACATGCTTATATGATGAGTTTAGTAAAAAAAAAAAAAAAAGTGATAAGCGAAGAGCCAAAGATGGAGAATAAAAAAGAGAGCGATAAAATATTTATACTTGGATTGGGCTTGCGCTCGAGCTGGCAATCTTCAAGCTTCGGATCATTCCAACCTGTGAATTCATTTCGGGTTTTTAAGACAAAGTGGAGTTTTTGATTTGATTTGAAAATTGATATGAAAAATTGACACGTAAAATTAAAACATGCTTCAGTTATAAATGGTCTGTACGAAGTCAAATATCATAAACACAGCTGGCGCCTTCAGGTTCAATGGATTCCTAGTCCGGACAGAAACACGCCAACCCCTAACACCAAAACTACCTACGACACATTAGACGTAAACAAAGCAAAGGAAATTTAAACCATCAGACCACCATCTAGGCGTCTCGGCCACCGCCTCTTCGTCGGAGCAACCCCAAAAGGAGACAATCAAGAAACCGCAAATTAGGTAAAAAAAAAAAGAAAAACCCCACTTCAGAAACCAATACCCAATACCATTTCCTTACTTGTCAACCATCAACCTCAATTATCATATCCCAAATTACAACCAGGATCCGCCATAAAGAAATAAGGAAGCAAACAAACGAAACCCAGTAAATGAAAACCAAAACGAAGCGCTCCAGGTCAAAACTTGGGTTACCGCTCGTTTTGGCCTTGTGTTCTCTTTTCTTCCTTGCTGGCTTCTACGCCTCGACTCTCTTGTCTCAGGTATTTTCAATCATATGCTTATGTGTGTGATTTGAGGTGGTTTGCTGTTTGATTGATCGTGTGCATTGTAGGATGCGCCCGTTATAAGACCAAGGCTGAGGAGGCTTGAAATGTTGAAGAGCGAGTCCGTGTCGGCGAAGGAGCACCGTCCGATGCCGCATGGCGTTACCGGAGAAGCTTCTGTTGAATCAATCCCATTCCAGGTTTTTTGTTTTTTTGTTTTTTTTTGCAAGCAGATTCATAATTAGTTATATAGAATTTTTATTTAGACTTTGGATCGATTGGTTGAATATAAGAATGAACGTAGTGGATTGGATTGTGCGCTATGCTAGGATTGAAAGATAAATATAAAGTGCACTGATTAAAGGGTATTCGTGGAAAGTGAGATTACTACGTTCAGTGTGAAAGGCGCATTGGTGGCGTATTACTGATTCACCATCGAAACTAGATTTGATCCATAGAAAGATGGAAAGTGTCATCTAAGTAAAAAATCAGTCTTTTGCTGCTGAAAGAATGATTTCTGATAAAATTCAAACGTCACTGCTGATTACTGTTTCTCTTTTATTGTTTGTAGGTTTTGATGATTTCTGATAAAATTCAAACGTCACTGCTGATTACTGTTTCTCTTTTATTGTTTGTAGGTTTTGAGTTGGAAACCAAGAGCTCTTTATTTTCCAGGATTTGCGACTCCAGATCAATGTGAAACCATAATTGATATGGCAAAGTTGCGGCTAAGACCCTCTGCTCTAGCTTTGCGGAAGGGAGAGACTGTTGAGAGCACTAAGGGGACAAGAACAAGGTATCTCCTTTCAGTTCCAGTCATCGGTTGTTCAGAATGCATTTAATCTGATATTTCTAAATGGATATCTTGTTCCCATGATGCTAACACTCTTTCCAACAGTTCAGGTACGTTTCTTAGTGCTTCAGATGATAAAAGTGGAGTTCTGGAGTTGATTGAGCACAAAATTTCAAAGGCCACGATGATCCCAAGGTCCCATGGAGAGGTAATTATCTTCTGATACATTCGGTTGCTTTATGCAGTTTTTATTTGTATCAAGAGTTAATTGTGTAAATTGATAGAAGGGAGTTTGAACAGATATGTTTGTTGACTTTGCTATCACAATGCCATCCATCACCAATCTGCAACCTATATTTGTATTACAGCATCCATTTCTCCTATAACCTTGCGTGCATTTGTTTCTCGAAAATAGTATATGAAATCAAATTATATAACACTTTGCAAAAGATTAGAGACTGGCTTGAGATTCTGCCTTTAACATTGCCAGGAATTTATCAGCATAGCATCATGCGGTCTTCCATGCCTATTGCTTACAGTAACTTAAATAAAAAGTTTGATGCTTTTCATATCGTCTGCTTGTGGGTTTTAATCTCTTTTCTTTTTTAGACTCACTGTCTAAGCTCGTTGAGCCATGCTTGTTCTCTGTATTGTTTTGGAGTGGTTGGCTTCCAGAAAAAAAAAACTTGACTAGTTAATGCATAGTTTAGAGCTTTTACTGTTGGAATCCCCGGTATTATTATCCATTTTGTGATTGATGTCACATTTTGCAGTCATTCAATATTTTGCGCTACGAAATTGGACAGAAGTATGATTCACATTACGATTCATTTAACCCATCTGAATATGGTCCACAAACGAGTCAAAGGGTGAGCAACAAGTATCTTTGTCTTTTCCTGAATATTTAGTTTGTTTTTAATCCATGTTTGGTGTATATACTTCTCTGTGGGAATGGTGAATTTCAACACTGAGGAAATTTGGTGCCTTAAGTAATACTTACATGGAACCATATGCATTTTAATGTAAGGCTTTGTTCCCCCTCTTTTTGTCCTCTGGCTTAGAACTTGTTTTCTTCATTCAGATAAATATCTAGATTTCAGCTTTACTGCAAATCAACATTCTGGATTTAGATGCGAATCTATAATATAGTACTGCTTGTATGTTCGTTATCATTTTACGAAATAAAGGACCAACGATGGAGCTCTTTTCCATTTCCTTCACATAAAAAAAGTTATTATTTGGTTACCTTAGTTTCCTTGTTGATGATTCAAGCCAATGTTTAAAAAACGAAAATGAACTTCACATAATTGTTATGAGGCTGAGAATATTGGTATTGTGGAATTATATTTCCTCTGATGTTAGGAAAAAATATTGTAGCAGCAACTTTTGTGACATTGCCATCGGCATCTAGCAGGAATAATAAGATGGAATTTTAGTTTTTCTCCAAATTAAACATATTATTCTCTTCTATCTTGTGCGGTCCTTTCTTATCATCCATGTATGAAGCAGAAAATCTTTTCTAGAGTTATTTATATTGTTGTGGACTATCTGTGAGAATATTTTTGGCACTATACTGTTGGTCCTCTAATTGACATGATCTTTTCTTATAGCAGCAAAGCCATTTGTGAAATAAGTGACATGGTGCATAGAACTGTTAATACTAAACAGTTTTCATTTATCCATTTTCCTCTTTTTGAATTCTCCCAGATCTAAGGAAATTTTGTTATTCTTGTGATACTCTTGAAACTGATGATGCTTTTGTGCACTAACAATTGTGCAGATTGCTTCTTTTTTGTTGTATTTATCTGATGTAGAAGAGGGCGGAGAAACCATGTTTCCTTTTGAGGTACATAACACTTCTTACTCTCATTGCTATAACAGACTAATGCTTTTAGTCACTAATGTTTAAAATGCTATTTTTCTGTAGAATGGTGCAAAAATTACTTCCAAGTATGATTATAAAAGGTGTATTGGTCTAAAAGTGAAGCCTAGGCAAGGCGATGGATTATTATTTTACTCTCTGCTTCCGAACGGTACAATTGATCGGGTAATTTTAACTAATTTCTTGATTTATCTATCTTTATTTTTTGTTTTGACTATTTATCAAGTGACTTGAGAAAATTGTAGGAGAACTTCTGGATAAACTGCCTGTAGCGATTCTAAAGCTTCAAACAGACAACTCATGTTCTAGTATTAGCATTCTACTTGTAAAAAATTCAAATCCTGTCCCCTTTGAATTTAGAATGTTTCAGAAGATTGTGTGTTCTAGTATTGCCTTAAAACTTTGTCCTTGTTTTATTGATGTGAATCTAAGTGAAACCCAAATTTAGAAAGTAACTGTTCAGGTACAGCCAAGAACAAAATGCATGTTATAACGTAGAAGTGACACTCGTTCATGTGATTTCAAATCATTTCCAGCAAAAAATCATGCAGAGCGCAGAAATTCTATTCTCACTTCCTTGTAATTCTGATCTTAAAAAGACTCTTATTTCTGCAGACATCACTTCATGGAAGCTGTCCTGTTGACAAAGGGGAGAAATGGGTTGCAACCAAATGGATTAGAGATCAAGTGCAAAATGAATGATATAATGGTTTTATATGCAGTGGAATGCGTCATCTACTGTCAAGTCTGCTTGAAATTTATGATTCACTTTATAGATGGCTGCACAACAAACCTTGGAGAATGTATAAATGTCGAGTTAAGGACATGTTACAAACGAAATTTCTGGACAAAGCTTTTGCCACCGCCTTCATGTGTCGACTCTGTCGTGTTTCGGAAGAGCGCTCTTTCCTCTCCCTTGTCTAGTCTGTCCATGTTACCGTAGTTATTATACGGGTGACTTGTTCGATTTGATTTGCTCGTTAGAAACATTCATTGTAATCTTTGTTCTAGTGCTGGTCAATTGAATTTAAAATATACACAGTGCTTAAGGAGCTGACTTTATTACCGGTATACTTAATTTATAAATGAATTTTAGGAGTTCAAAATTCATTTATTTGGAGATGAAATGAGCATAACACGTTATATTTTTCATTTTTATATAATTGATTTCTTTTTAATGATTCTAAAAAGTGGAAGAAAGATTAATGATATTAGATGTAGGAGAAGTGATGGCCTTTAAAGGAAATGATTTTTGTATAGATGGTGACTTTTGTATAATACATATATTTTTATACTTGAGTAAATTTCTTTTATTTATATGTTTGGATAATTCTTTGAGTACGTCTTTGATCTATATATGTGGATAATTCTTTGAATATCTCCTTTGTTCTTTAAACTTAATTATGTTTTATATATTAATTAAGGGGGAGCTAATCATTATTTTGATATTGTGTTCTTAATTTTATTATTATCATATAATATTAGAAATATTTTATAATCATCAAAACGGGGAAGATTATTGAACTAAGCCAGGTTCTAATCCATATTTTAATGATAAAAGATATAATTACTATTAATGAATGTATTATTTTGATGAGAAACAATATAAGAACAAGATGTAGTTATAAACTTAAGAAGATACTCTTTGAAGATTATAAAAGAAAAGAGCAAGTTTGTAACTTACAAAGTGAAGATTAGGTCAAGAAGAAAAGAAGATCAAGGCTTATCACGGTCATTTTATGTTATGTTTTATATTATTAATTGTAATATTACTTTGTTAATTTGGTAATCTTAAAGGCTCAACATTATAAACATTTCATTTTTGCTTCGTTACACGATTCTTTCATTCATCAAGAGATGTTAAAGGTTTTGTTTTTAAGAGAAAAGCATCTTGATCTTTCAAACACAATTTTTAGGAACATTTTTGAAAGTGCTCAAATCATAATTGCATTAAACAAATTAAGTTTGAACATTTTAAGTTATTAAAATCATGTTTGGTTGATTCATATGGAATAGTGGTCAACTAATATAATTAAAGTTATCAAATTTAATGTACTAAGAGTTTGTAATAACATTGGTTGATATATTGGTCAATTAATGTGCCTTAATGATTGATTAATGTCTAAACGACTAGTGAACTTTTTTGCTTTTGCTACAGTTAGACTAGTCGACTAATGCTCTAAAATAATGCCTACTTTTAGGCTCTAACAATTAGTAGGTGCTCCAAAATGCTATAAATATATTGTTAAACCAAGGAAGGATTCAATTGATGTTTGATGATAAAAAAACATAATTACGACTATTATATTTATTATTTTGATAAATAGCAATATTAGAATAAAATGAAGCTATAGCTGAAGAAGATGGTGTATGAAGTTGATAAAGAAAAGTTGAAGTTTGTAACTGATGAAATGAATATTAAAACAAGAACAAAAAGAGATCAGGGCTCATCAAGGTCATTTCAAATTTTGTATTATTATTTATAAGCTTACTTTGTTAATTTAATGATCCACAAGACTCATTATGCATAATCATTTCATCTTATTTCATTGCATACATTTTTACATTCATCAAGAGGCATTTAATCAAAAGATTTTAATATAAAAGCCTGTTGATCTTTACCATAATCTTTAGGGAACATTTTGAGAAGTCTTTAAATAATATTTATATTAAACAAATTTCTTTTTAAGTATTTAAAATTATTAAAGTTATGTTTTTGGGGTGATTGGTTGACTTATATGAGTTAGCAGTCAATCATAGGTTAAAGTTATTAAATTTGATGTACTATGAGTCTGAATCAATATTGATTAATGTATTCGTTGGTCAATGTATCACATCGATTAGCCAATATATGTACTAGTTAATCAGTGTCAAATGACTAATGTCGACCAATGCACTATATATAGACATTACAACTACTAGTTTTGGCTCTAATATTCATTTTGGGTCCCAAAATATTATAAATAGTTGTTTTCTCATTGGTTTGGTATCAAAAAGGTTTTGGGTGTTGTATAAATACATTTTAAGAGTTTTTCAATCATTTTAACATCATTTTCTCATTTATATGAGTGAGTCATTTTAAGATATCAAGTGAATAAATGAGATATTTTTGAATTGTAGTACTTTATTAGGGTGTTGAATATTATACTTAGGAGCATTCTAAGTGGAATTAAGGTTTCTCTTGAACTTAGAAGAGGATTATAAGAAGAATTCTTCTTTTTTTTAAAGAAAGATTATATAAAGGTTATTCTTTTCTTTAAAAGAAAAATTATAGTAGAAGTCTAAGAAGAATATTAAGAATAGAGATAGGCAAGGGTTGTTTATTGGATCATTATAATCAGTTGTCATTCTCTCTTCTATATTCCCTTTAAATTATTATTCAATTATTGAATTAACTTAATATAAGTAGTTCCCTAGTACTTATTTATATTTATTTTTGTTAATTGAGTACATTTATTAGAAAAATTGTTAAATTTTGTAAATACCTTATTCACCTCCCTTTTGAGTGTCATTAGGGACTAACACATACCTTACTAATATAGGACAAATTTGGGAGATACTTTAAATCCTCTCTACCTAAAAAAAAAACAATATTTACATCAATAACCCTTCTCTCTATCTATAATTAAACAAATACTTAAAACATGGAGAAAGACTACCAAACATCAAATTTTTTTAACTTCAACAAATCAAAAATTACAAGCTAGGATTCATAAATTTCTTAGACAAACCTGACTACAGGATCTGACATAATTCCAAATTAGACTTAACAATGTAGAATTAGATAATCCCCTCTTGCTTTGCTACGAAGAAAAGGTTTATGCTCGAAGAGACCTCTTAACATATTTAGGAGATAAAGGCAAATGACACCATCAAAATACTATATAAACATGCAAAATCATAATGAAGATGCCATACTCTCTGTCTCTCTTATGTAAGATATCACTTTATGCAAAGTTGTAAGGAAGAGACCATACTTTCCCTCTCTTATGTAATGTATCACTTTCTTTTATCACTTGTTAAGTTTACTATTAGACATCAGAAACTGGACCCATTTTGACAATTAGTTCTTTTAGGCCAAAAGATAGACTATCATGAGGAATAAAATCTTCTATTCCCAATTGCTCTATTTGTTCATGTGAAGTCTCATCTATCTACTTTTAATTTAATTAATGAAATGGATAAATAAGAGAATTTTTGAAATAGGGGGAACAGAAGATCTGTTCCTATCATTTGGAAATCCACGAACCAAATCTCATTATACTTTGTGCAAAATTACCCAACATAAGCCTAAGCCTAATAGTTCTACAAAATTTGATGTATCAGATATCAAGATAACAAAAATTTCATATAAAAAATCAAAAATAAAAATATTTTTAAAATTAAAAATTAAACAAATCAAATGATTTATTATCATTCTACTTTAAAGGTTCAATTGTTTCAACAAGTGATATTAATATAACAATTTTAATATTAAATATGATTTAAATATAATAAATTAATTAGTAATGATAAACAAGATTGATAAAAAATCATATTCTTTAAAATATTAAAAATAAAATTGCTTCCATAATTTATGTCACTTATAAAAAATATAACATGTTTTGTTTAAGGCACGTTTGGTTCTAATGTGATTTTTATTTTTATTTTCGATTTTAATTTAGTGAAAAAAAATAGGTTGAGTTTCTAATTTATGTTTTTTTTTCAATTTTCATCATTTATGAAATCTACATAAAGTATCTTCTATTTTAATTTTAATTTTAAATTTTTCATAATATGATTTACCATTAATCACATATATTTTAATAAGAATTATGACTAATACAACTTTAAATTTTAGTTTATTTTAATTTCTTATAATTTATCTTGAAAAATAAAAAATAATTGAATTTGATAATCATTTAATAAATATAAATAATTTTATAATACATAACTTTCAAAAATTTTAAATAGTTATTTAAGAAACAAAATTTAAATATCAAACAACTAATTCTAAATAATAATCGTTGGTTTAAATAATTAAATTCAAATATTTAAAATAAATATAAGTTTATAAATTATTGATTTGAAGTAAAATAATAAACTTTATTAATAAATATTTTATAAGAGATTAAAACAAAACTTTTACTTAATTAATCTTTAAAATTAAGTTATTTCTAAGTCTTATTTAATATTAAGTTATTATTATTAGTAATAATAATATAGTTAAATTGATACTCGAAAGTATGTCTTTATTTTTTATAATAAGAAAAAATAAACCAAATTCAAAAATACAAAAATACAAAATACAAAAGATGAAGTGGAATCAAATTAAGAATTTCTTAGATGTCAACTATTATCTTACTTATTTTAATATATTTACTTGACATAATTATTATCATTAATACTCTTTGACATAGTGACAATTTCTCATTTATCTCCTTCTCTTATTTATAGTTAATTAGTAGACATCAAAATTATCAATGTGGAAAACAACTACTACTTATAAACCCTCTTCTTTCCTCAGTTTGTGGTCCACGTGTGCTGATCCACTACAGGCAGCGCATACACCCTCGATGCAGCTCTTCTAATTCGAGTAGGAGCAGACCGTTGCAATCAAACTCAAACCCCTATCCCTTTAACGGCTACTTCCCCACCCAAATAATTCGTAAACTCCCCACTCTCCCTTATTATCATCAAATTTTTCGTCAAACACCACAAGACGAAAAATCACAAACTTGTTGATTGTTGAATTAAGTGAATGATCTAATGGGGTTGGTGACTAATTTGGGAATGGATATTGGGTGTTTGGATTTGGGATGCATCGAGCGACCCACTGAGACCACCACTCCTGACTCTCATAACAGCGCATCAGACAACGTTTCTTCGGCTTCTAAGACTCGAAAGGTCCGATTTTGATTCCCCTTTTTCTACTTCTTCCTTTTTTTTTGCTTCCGATTTGATGTTGCAAGAAATGGGTTCTTGTTTATAGTTTCTCTTTGAGTTCACGGTTTGCGGGATCATTTCATTTTTCTTGATATTGATTTATTGTTTGGATGAAAACTAATTGGGATTTTACATCAAAATAAAGGCCCCTATCGGAGATTATTTTGATTTCAGGAGGATTTGTATCATGAATAAAGTTCCATGGGAAGTTACATCTACAATTTTCGGGAAACTGTTCACTGTAATTGTTCTCTGTTTAAGTATGCAGGTAGCTTTGGGAAATGGCTGGACGATGTTGTGATTTTGATACACGTCTTGGTTATGCATGCTGTTTCTATGGTTACTTTTAGGATGAAATGTTCTGAACCCTCACCTTTTCTTCGGCCTCATAGTAGTAAAAATTGATTCTGGTGCTTCGAGCTTTAAGTTTTGGATTTTCACACTGGCCATGCTCGAATGTTGCAGAATAAATCACCCAAAGGGACGGGCCAGTCACCATTGAATATTCTAAACCGATTTACATCTCAAATTAAGAAGCCATCTCATCGCAAGAGTTCTCCACTCAACTGGTTCCCGAGAAAAAAGGTGGACTCATATCTAAAAAGGAAAATCAAAATGCTGCAGGTTAGGTGTCGGACAATTTTCTCTTGTATCTACAGAAAAAATTGGTTTCCACGTTATTAGTACTCTAAAAGTAATATTCTTGTTTCAGGAAGCAGATGGCATGAATTTAACTCTAGATGAGACACTTGGCGATACAAATCCACATTATTCAAGAGTATTAAGAGAAAAAATGGCTGCAAGAGAGGCTGCAAACTGGGCAATGGAGGCTCGGAAAGCTGCATTGGTGGAAGCATCCTGGTGTCGGATACTTCAAGCAGCCGGGTAAACTTTGCACTGAGTAGAGGATGTTAGTATCTGGTCTTCCCTCTCTTTTGCATTATTTTGTACTTTGTGTACGCAGGATCCAATGTAGAGATGCGGAAGCTAGACTGTTAAAAGCAGAAAAAGTTGCAACAGAGGCTTTTGAAGCAGCTTCAGCTCTGGGAGTGATCATGTATGACATATCAAATAGTTCTCGGAAGCATTGTCAAATTAAAACATCTACTGATAATGGAGGCAAATCAACTACTCATACTGTCACAGCATGTTTCGAAACTGCATTTGATGTGGATAAACAAGTAGCTTCAGCAGTTAAATCAGCATTTATTAAGCTGCCAAATTGTGATTCATTTAACAATGATGAATTTAAAGAACTGCTTCGAAAAATCAGTCAGAATCCAGATGCGGCAAATAAAGAATCACCAGAGATTTCCTTGGAGCTGCAGTCAGAATATGGGTCAGACTTTCAAACTTCTCAAAGTCAGGACTTCAGCTCTCAAGATACGGATTGCAAGCTGACAAGTCTAGATAAAAGAAAGAGGAAATCCAAGAAGAGGCAGTCTTTGGAGAAGCTTAACGTAACCAAACTTGTGGATATGATGCTTGAGAGACTTAGAAATTTGAAAGAAGATGAGCTTGCTTCTATGGCCACTACAGTTGCAACCTGTGGTCTTAATGATATGTTGGCAGAGGCAGAAAGCAACAAACTGTTTGATGTAGACTCAGTTACTGATCACTCATCGACTCAAGCTCCTAACTTTTCCCGACGAGTGTCCTCTGTTAATGAAGGAACAATGAGACATTTGAACCTTGAAAACTTCATTAGTGGGCGGATACGAAGGAAGCAGAATGACCCAGAACTTCCAAGCCTTGAGAAGTCTCTGGTTAAGCATATGTCAAGACTTGAGAGAGAGGTTCAAGAAGCTAAGAATAACAAGAGGAATGGATCTGAGGAGGAAAATCAAGCGAATACAGATGAAATTAGCAACAGTATATTCAATTTAGCTACCAAAACAGGCTCAGCAGATCCTATTCCCGGCTTGGAAAGTATCCTAGTGAAGCATACTTCAAAATTTGAGAAAGAGATCGAAGAGGCAAAGAAGTCAGGAAAAGATTTTCCGACGACTGTCCGTGATCCCGAAGCTAATTTTAAAGAACTTGCAAAATTTGATGAGGTAGTCAGCAGAAAGAAAGATGTCCCGTCAGTCCCCAGCCTGGATAAGTTTTTGGTGAAACATGTCTCCCGACTGGAAAAAGAAGTCCAAGAAGCAAAAATCAGAAGGAAAAATGACTCTATTGCAGAAGGGAGAAAAAGTAATGTGATCAAAAAATTAAATTCGTCCATGCATTATGAGAGAATTATCGATTCTTCTAGTGAATTAGAGAAGGAAAATGATGACTTGAACAAGCAGGCAGATGGAGAATCAAAATCTGATCAGGTCGAACAGATGAATGTGAAAACAGAAGAAACAATCTCGGCACATGTTGCCAAGGATGAAATAAGTCACACAGAAAATAGCTTAGACAAGATACTGGTCAAGCCGTTGCACAGAATGGAAAGAGAGAAAAATTGCACCTTGCTATCAGAAAGCAACAACTATGCCTATCCTAGGTACCAAAATAAGCAGAAAGGAAACAAATATAACGCAGAATGTGAAGGGTTGGACAAAATTTTGGTAAAACATGTTTCCAGACTAGAGAAGGAGAAAAAGGGTCTCAGTCCGAAGAAAGCAGACTTGAAGGTGAATGAATCAAGAACAAAGATGCATGAGCAGATTAACGAGGAAGGTGGTCTAGACCAAATTTTGGTGAAACATAAATCTAGACTCGAGAGAGAGAAGCTAGCTGCCGCTCAGCGACCTGAAGAGCAACCTGATGAGCAGATTAGGCTTTCACAATCTCGTAGAGAAGCAAGGGAGAGAGAGTTGCAGGAAGCATGGGGAGGCTTAAGCTTAGGGAATTCCATCCGGCCGCATCTCTCCAAACTTGAAAGGGACAAGGCAAGTTCTTCGTTTTTGGTTTATATAGTTAGACTAATTTGATTTTGCTATGTTCTTTCAAATTCAGTTTCTCGGAGTTTCCCTCATCAAATTTGAGGTATCCAATTGACTCGAATCTCAACTCCTATTTTAGGCTGCGTGGATCAAAGCTGAAGAAGAGGAAGGAAGGCGAGCTACAGCAGGGGTTTAACATGATTACAGCCACTTCTCATGTTAGGCGAGTATCAAATGTACAAACAACTGTACAATGTCTAGACATATTGTTGGAATGTATTATCATTTAGTAGTTAGTTCGATTTTCATTTTTGTAAGCATTGTTCAAGGATGTGGAGAAGACATTTCTTCCTTAATCTTGTGTTTCTTTCTCTTCCTTTTTGACTTTCAAATTGAGATTTAAACATTTATCAAAGGTGTCATCTACCAAAGACATTTCTGCCCACAGAACTATCATCGACATAAAAGAACTCAGCTACTCCCAAGTATAAAAAAAGAACAGGTTGACTTATGAGTTGAGCAATGAAGAAAGACAAAAGAAGTGCAGTAAATGTTCTGTTTGATAAAGGATTTTCTTTGGTTCTGTTTTTCTTCTGCTTCGCGTTTTAGAAATTCAATGAAACAACTGTTTTGGAGTTTCTGGTTTTCATTTTAGTTCCTTTTAGTTTTATAATTTATGAAAGTCATAAAAATTAATTTTTATTGTCTATCTTATTTTATCTTAATCTTAATAATATATTGTTATTAATCAAATATATTCTTTAATACTAAAGAAGTATGGCTCGTATGATTTAATTATTCAATTTATTTTAATTTTAAGTAAAAAAAATAGTACCTATTTATAAGAAGTGAAATTGGTTTCAAAAACAATTTTTATCATGTTGAAGGACAATTTATCAACATGTTATTAAATATGTTAAAATGTAAAAAGCTTTGAATTTGATTTTTTTAAAGTTAAATAAGGATTGAATTAACTATAGCAAAGTTATCATGATATTACAATGAGTTCATAATGAAAAGAATTACAAATTCAAACAGCAAACCAAATTACATAAATAGATGAAATTTATTAATAAAAGTTGTAGATTCGAACTGATCTTGTTCTAAAAGGTTGATCCCTAATTCCAAGGGTCCCCAGTCGCAGGCCCGACCACCGTTGGAGGATTGAATTACGGTTTAATCTTGGTCAACTCCCTAACAGAGCGGTCCACTATCTCCCTGTTGTTGCCAGGAGTCGAATTTAGGACCTTGTTCCAATAGATAGTATCTGCTAACTAGATTTAGCTATAAGGATGGCTTTGACCTAATAGATAGTGTCATTATGAAGGATGTTTTTATACATAAGGGCATCTTGCATCTTCTGAGTGATGATATATATGATTCAATTAAGAGTTGATATCCAATCATAATTAATGCAAGTAACCGAGGTAGGTGTAAAATTCTACTCCAAAAAATATTTTAGAGTAGCATTTTAATTTGTCTAAGAAGGACCTTTAACATCCTCACTTATTGTGGTTCTAATCCCGAAAGTAATATCAAATCATCTACAAACATCAAGTAGGTAAGCTTGGAACTTCTACATTTTTCATGATAGTGAAACTTACCATTGGTTTTAATAACCTTGTTGATGAGTCAAGAGAGACCTTCCATAACTAGAGTGAATAAATAAAGAAAAAGAGGATCATCTTGTCTAATGCCTCTAGCACAATTTAATGGCTTAGTTGAAATCTCATTAATCAGTTTACTGATTGAAGCAGATTTTTAAACACATCAAAATCCAACTAATAAACTTCGTAGGCAATTCAAAGGTTTCCAGGCATATTTCGATGAACTGCCAATTGACCGAGTCGAATGCCTTGAAGAAATCTATCTTCCATCAACGACTTTTAATTTGTCTCTCGGAGTTATAATCTTTAAGTTTTCTTGCTTAAGTAGTATGTTATATCCTATCCATCTGCATTGTATAAATGCACTCTGGGTAGGATTGATCACTGATGATAATGCCTTCTTCAATCTATCAGCAAGGAGTTTTACAATTATCTTGTAGACCGTGTTGCAATAAGAGATGGGTTGATAATCTATCAATGTATCCGAAGATAGTTTTTTAGTTTTAGGAATTAGGCAAATATATGTGTGATTGATCTCTTTTAATATCAAAGAGTTCCCTAACTTTGTATCATAAGCACCATCTTCAAAGCCCATAAGCTTAAAAAGAATTCCCTAGTAAGCTTGGATAAAGATTCCTTATGATTGATTGAGGATCCCAAGGAGTCTTTTAGTTACACAATTGTATCTCTATTCCTTAGAGCAAGTAGAGAAGTATGAAATAATTTAATGTTTGAGTCTCCATCTCTAAGCCAATTAATTCTAGCTTTCTGTTTTAAGATATAATTATGCAAGTTCAAAGCATCCTGATGAGCCTTTAGCCTAGCATATTCAGTTTGATTCAAGAGATTATTATGTGGAAATAGATGGCAAGCTTGCTAAGCTAAAAGGATTTAAACCCATCCACGTTTAAGTTCCATCAAGATTCCACTTACTCTATAGACCCATCTTGCATGAAGAGGACATTAAAGAATCGAAATTGAGCCCAAGACATTCATACAGTTTGGATTTAGAATATCTTTTAAATATATAAATTACAAAATATTGAAATGGTTTATAAAAATAGGAGATTAAAATTAGATTGATTAAGTAATTTCAGAAAATTAATTTATCCTCTAAAATTTATTTAATATTTATAATAAAAGTCTAACTAAGCTAATAATTAGACATATTTTATTTTTGTTTTAAAAATAAACAG
>JANTNU010000235.1:35196085-35210600 GCA_024752395.1 Erythroxylum havanense | reverse complement strand
ATTGGATCATTCCAACTTGCCTATATCAGTGTCAAGTAGGATTGATAAGCAAATAAGAAAGAAGAGGATATAACTATAAACATCAAAGCCTTTTACAGTCGCAATTCTTAAATGATTTTATCCTTTCAATTCAACTTTTCTGTATTAATTTATAGTATTAACGTATAAAACATCCTTTATTTTAATAAAAATTGGCAACGTATTAAAATTAATAATGATGTTAAGAACGAAGTTTTTGGCTTTCTACCAATTTGTAAACTGAAACTTCTTAAAGTTGTCCATTAGAACACTAGAAAGCGGGCAAGGGTTCCCAGTTTCCACACGCTTATCGCATGTTAAAGGTAATACAAACGTATAACAAGGTTCAAGAATTGTCTATAGATTACTCTAAACTATTGAATTACTTGAATAAAGGGATTTCAAAAAGGCTTATTTTACAAATGATACTATAAGGAATCTTACAGAGCCAACTACGGAGAACCTTCCCCATAATTTGCATGGCCTTCCCTAGTTCTCTTTTGTATACTACACATCAGAAAGTAGACTAATTGAAGCCTCTTCTACAGGTTTGCAATGTGGATGTTGCAATACTGAATTGCTCGGCTGACTAATATTTGGAGCAACTGCTGGTTTTTTTCTAGTAAATTTGATCCATTTTCTACTTTTGGCTTGGATCAGAAGAGGGTATAGACAAAATCCCACAACAGTGACTGCATCACTTATAAAGAATGTTTTAAGGGACGCCAAGCACATAACAAGAACAAGTAGCAATGCGGGAGGAAGGCAAAGCAGTGTTACTCCAGAAGTTTGTAGTGGTACTTTGTTTGGTCTATGAAGCTCTGGCGTCTTTATTCTCAAGACTATAAAGGCAGCAAACTCAACAAGCATCCCTACGGCATATAAGAAATTGAGGAACTCCAAGATCTCCTGAAAACTCATCCTTGACAGGAAGATTACTCCTGTAGCCGAGCATAAAATGCTGACTGTTGGTGTCCCATATTTTGATCTGGAAATGTGCCTCAAAGGAATTGCTTTCATGTTAGTATTTTGCCTAAGGTGTTTCATCATGGTATCATATATATATATATATATATATATATATATATATAATAGCAAGATAGGAATGCTTCCTACAATATTTGCCTCAAGGTCAACAATTTTTGTCCTTGTTATGATCTCATCGATTGTCTTTTTGAAATATATATATATATATATATAAGATAGGAATGCCAACTTCTGCAAACATTCCATACTCTAAAGGAGGAATTGGTAGCACCTGTGCCTGCAAGAACAGCAATCAAGTATGAAGAAACCACTAAGACCACGGCACCAAAAGTTGCGTTTGGGAATGTCCTATTTGCATCCTCAACCTCTGCTGCAAGTGTGCTTACCTTATCCCGATAATTTAGATTCCAGAACATGCTGATGAAGTAGGGCCTCCATTGCACCTTCTTGTAATCGACAACTAGCCATTTGCTGGGCCTAATTTTAGGAATTGAGAGGAGACTCCTCACCAAGGAAGGAAACAGTGAGAATACATCAAGGGACACTTCTGAAATTCCAACAGTGTATAGGCCTCTGTAGTTTAGATATGTCAAAGACAATGTAATGCCTAATGGAGCTGGAATTCTAGCTGCTAGTCTGTTGAATACGGGAAATGAATGCTTCAGGTAATCAAGAAACAACACAGGGTAAAGGCCACTAAACCATTTCCAGAGCCCTTCTTGGAAAATCCAGAATGGACCAAAAGCTGAACATATCCAAATTACATATCCACCATCCTCAGGGAAGGATGTGGACAATTATGCTGTCACAATGGCTTCAGGAACACTCCAAATCAAAGGGAATATCAAGAAACCAAGCAAAGAAAGTAAAGGGCAATTATGCTGTTACAAGGGCTTCAGGAACACTCCAAATCAAAGGGAATATCAAGAAACCAAGCAAAGAAAGGAAAGGGCCACCTCCAGCACCCACTGAATCCTTCACACCAAAAGGACCCCCAGAGACCTCGTAGAATATCAAAGCGATAAGAGGCCATGGCGTTAGCTTTGGACTTGCTTTAGGTTTCTCTCTTCACCCATTCCACCCTTCGGACGGAGAGAGGTACTAAAGATTGTTACTTTGACTCTTTAAGCAATCCAAACTAGCGCAATTACTCACTCATAGACGGACGACAAAGGAATTGACCTTGCCTGAATTTCAGGAGAGGAATATCAGATCTTTATGCGTAAAATACAACCCCCGAACCTTTGGCAAGAAAACTTCATGAGGTGCAGAATCTCACTACCTTATTTTTTGCAACTGAGGTATAAACCGGTATTCTAAAATCTAACTAGTTAAACAGTTACCGCAGGCGTTAGAGGCGGTTGACTACCGTTGGATGCGGCTGTGTTCAACACGCGCCACTTTCCCTTACGTTTAATAACAGATTAAAAGTGTTTCTCTCTGTACTAATTTATTGTATGAATTTAATATTTGATATCAGATTCTTTGGAGCCCATTTCTCGCTTCCTCTCGCTCTCCAGCAAAATGTCTGATAACCCAATTCAATCTTTCGTTCACACCCTTCAAAATGTCTCCAACTTGGTGCAAACCAAATTCTGCAATTTCTTAGGACAACCTTATCAGCCATCACCCACGTGCAAAAGGCCTCTTTTTTCTCTTTCTTCTTCACTGTCCAAAGTGAACCCATCAGAGACAGACAGTGCCACACAAGGCCAGGACATTCTTAACAAGGTAAATCACTCTTAAGTTAATGGACTGTTTTTTCGTCACCGTCTGATTCTTAACATGATTTCCTGAGAGTTTATGTGGGCTGGATGTTGAGCTCACTAACTGTTCGATAGAAGTTCTGACTCTGAGGAATTTTAGTAAGTTTTGTGCGTCAATGGTGAGTATTTCTCAGGTAAATATTTTACCTCATTCAAATGAACAAGGACTGGTCCTGCTCATCTGAGTCTGAAGAGCTAAATAAGGTTCTTTGGAGAGTTGTTTATACATACAGACATGCATAGATCATATTTGGCACCGTATTGTGCTTCTGGCGCTAATATGGTTTACGTTTTTAGGAATGAAATCGCCAGCATATATTTTGTCCTGCTTGTAACATGTCCTTTTGCGTGTAAAGTTTGTTTCTTCCTGAGAATGCTATAGGATCAAAGTCTTCACTTGATTTTCCTTTTCGGGAAAATTAAGATCAGTATTTTGTGTTAGATGGAACTTTCAGGATCAGATAATCCTGTGATTTCTCTTCTGCGTTTGGATTCATTTCTTATTTTCCAGTTAAGTACTGTTGAGTGAGTCAGATGAAGAAATAAAGGAGCTTTGAAAGCTACAAATTGTTTATAATGCGTCGCAACATGACACTAGGATCATGATGTTAGCGAATTTTAGTGTGATTGGCTTTTGTGAGTTCCGAATATATTGGAATTATGTTTTATAAATATTGTTTAGCTTAATTTTTTATATACATTTGTTTAAGAAGAAACCTGCGGCACCTGTGACCAAAGAAGAGCTAGGAAGAGCAACTTGGACATTTCTTCACACGCTTGCTGCTCAGGTATCCTCCTTGTTATTCATTAGGTGACTCACTGACTTGTTATAAAGACAATGTTATTTCTTATCTTGCCACTCCGATGAGTTCAAAATCTGAAGGGCTTTGTCAGCCCTGCTTGGAATACAACTCGATCTCTAATAACAACAATGTTTTTTTTTTTCCTGATCCAACTCTTCTAGTTATCTTGTGATTTTGAGGAATGTTAAGTCGTATTGTTCTTTACAGTATCCAGAAAATCCAACAAGGCAGCAGAAGAAGGACGTAAAGGAATTGGTAATATATTCCCATAACCTCTTTTTACACTAAAAGGCTATAAATCAACTTGTCATAGGACTTGGTTCGCACTTCTTGATTATACTCATAACTATTGAGCAACTAATAAGATTGCTTCGGCATGCAGATGGCTATACTGTCTCGAATGTACCCTTGCCAGGAATGTGCAGATCACTTCAAAGAGGTTTTGAGGTATGCTCTTTTCGTAATGTTTTTCCCTCTTCAACCAGATTTGATCTATCCTTTTTCTCTCTTCAGTTGAGCTAATTAAAACGGATATGGAATGCCATAGGATTGCTAGCATTTCAGATCTTCTGTCAAAGCATTTTGGCACTAATCATAACATATTCAACAGATCAAACCCTGTGCAGGCTGGATCTCATGCCGAGTTCTCGCAATGGATGTGTCACGTGCATAATGTAGTCAATAGAAGGTAATTAAATCGCATTCCTAACTTACCAATCAGTAATTCAACTTTGATTTCTGTTCTTTTCTTAACATGATTGTGATCTGAGCAGCCTTGGTAAATTGGTATTCCCCTGCGAGAGAGTGGATGCAAGGTGGGGAAAGCTAGAGTGTGAGCATCGTGCATGTGATCTACTTGGAACCACAGATTTTGGCGGAGATTAGTCAACTTGTCTCATGATTAGATCATTTGTGTATCATCTAGATATTTCATAATTTAAGAATTATATAAGTGATTAATTAAAAACACCTCCCCTTGATTGGTCTGAAATTAAAAACTAAAAGTCAAAACAAAATTACAAAATTAAGACGAAACTTAGCTAACGGGTGGAGGATGAGCCCGCTGTAGCATGACTTAAACTAACCGGTGGAAGATGAGCCCTGGGTACTGGTAGCATGTTGTTCCAGCACACGAAACGGCGGCGGTTCACCAAATTTCAAAATGTAAGCAGTCTCATAGAAGGGTCTGAGTTGAGCGATAACCTGGGCATCAAGATAAGAGTCACACGCGAAACACCAAACCGATAAGTCGGAGAAACTCAAAGCAATGCAGTGGTTGGGTTGCTGCTGATAGTGTAGAAGCATATGCTTATTCATAAAACGACTGCACAGAACGTCCTTGCAGCTCAGGCACAGCCAGTTCTCTCTCGGATGTTCACACCTTCAGTTAATAACAAGCATTTGCAATATCAATTTTGGACTAAAAAATTTAATTTCGAGTTTCACATCACTAACCTACCTGTAACAAGAAGAATCAGGCGTTGGGATGTGAACGAGATCAGACGACAAGAAGGCCAGGTGATCGCACGATGTTCTCGCCTCCACCCAACCTGATTCAGCGCCGTGGATCGTCAATTCATCGTCCTCCATCGTCTAAGTGTCGATTCGTCTCACTAATTTTGGGGTCCGCAGAGTTACCTTATATAAGAATTGGACGGAATCGAAACGCTGCGTTTTTGTGTGTGTCGATTCGTCTCACTAATTTTGGTGTCCGCAGAGTTACCTTATATAAGAATTGGACGGATCCGAAACGCTGCGTTTTTGGGTGAAACTAGGGCAGAACCTTGGATGGGTCGGGTTTGGGCTGAACTTGACTGAGTCCGAATAATAATAGTGGAATCGGGTTTTTTTTTAAATATTTTTTTCGCAAACATATACAAGTTGTCTTCACTGCTAACTTCCCTGCGAAATCTTTTTTAAGAGGCTAAACTGTAGAGCGGCTCTGCAACTTTGAAGAGGAACGGCAAAGTCATGGGTCACTCTAACGTTTGGAGCTCTCACCCCAAGACTTACGGTCCCGGTTCTCGTACCTGGTATGATGTTTTTCTCTTCTACCTTTTTCTATGTGTTTGATTCCCGACACAGCGTAGATGGATAAATTCATTATCCTACCTTTATCCTTTATTATCTCGCCTATCTTAGTTCCTCATAACTGGGGGTATAAAGGAATACGGTCGCTGATTGGGCTTTGCTGATTTGAAGTCATACTTTTCCTCAAATATTATACATATGCTTCGCTTTAAATGAAGTTGATGTTTATATGGATTTGAATTCTTTTGACGTGATTGCTAGGATACAGTGACTGGTGCTGTTTAGTTGTGCAATTGTATGGTTGCGAAAAGTTGTTTGTTGGGAAATTGTTGGCAGAAGTTTGATATAAATCTTTGTTTGATCAATGCATTCACATAGGTTTAGGATTGAATTATACTTGCTGGTTTGATGAATTGGGAGTTCTGATTTTTGACTTGTCTCTGATTTTTTATAATGTGATAGCCGTGTGTGTGGGAATCCCCATGGGTTGATCAGGAAGTATGGTCTCATGTGCTGTAGACAATGCTTCCGCAGCAATGCCAAAGAAATTGGCTTCATCAAGGTGAATTTATATTTTATGTTTTATGTTTTATGCTTTATGCTGGTGTTGATTGTTGTTTAGAATGCCTCTGGTCTTTTAGGTGAGTTCTAATTCTTGTCTATACTTGTGTTGCAGTACCGCTGAATGATGTATCACCGTGAACAGTGACGGGGAATTGGTGCAAGCATTATATGAGCAGTGTTTTCTAGTTTTGGATCTGACATTTTTATATGCGTTCATGTGTTATTAATGTTGGACAAACGATAGACCCAGTTTAATTTCTGAGAATTACTCGTCTTGTTTACTTATTGTGCACGGGAACTTGATGCTTGTTCAAGTTCATATCCTTGTTTTTGTCCGTTTTCTTGACAAGAAGCTTAATTCAATTGCTGACTAGATGTTGAATGAAATGGTTTAGAATCCTAGAGTGCTTTACATTTTTCTAGTTGGGTGGCTGTTAAAATCTTCATCCATGTCCCCGCTTTTCCCCCACGACTGTTTGCAAGTGTCCAGAAAACAATTCCTGGTCTCTGGACTGCCTAACACTTACCTGGTATCCAGGTCATATAGCAAGTCACCGGGATAGTTTTGGTACGTTAATGAGTGTTGTTTTCATGTGAAAGATCACCTTATCCGTTCAGTGGTTGAGTACAGTGAAGTCTCATGATACGAAGATAACATTTCGTTATTTACAACTTTCGATATTATCTTCTTCCAAGGTAAATTGTGATGTTTGTTGAATATGCATCTAGCATATGTCCCTTTCAACCCCCAAGGCTTTGTAGTGTTGCCATTTCTACGCCCTTGCAGGATGTAAATGTTTCGACAATCTACTATTGTGTGGTTGACCGTCTATAATCTTCGAGATGAGCCTTCTCCTGTCCACCTCCCTATAGAAAATTTGACCGAGATTTTGGTAATAGTTGGATGGATATCTGTGCCAAGGATACCATCTACTTGCCAAGAGACAAATGCTGCACGTACTGATTGTATCTATCTAAAAAATGAAAAGAAATAGAACTATTTTGAATACCACCAAAGGAACACTGCAGCTTCTTGGCAATCAAGGGACTTATTCCATAGCCTCATATCCAAGTTTGCACTATGTCTGGTCGTCCACTTCAACTCGCTCTTAGTATATATACTTAATGAGGCATCCTTCTTCAGATATTTCTTCCTTAGATGTAGGTGCTCCAAGTTTGTTAACACTAACGATGAAGAACATGATAAATGTCGTCATATGCAAGTCTACACTACGTCTTTTTTATTTGAGGCATGATTTTTCTCCCCTGAATGTAGGTGCTAACCAAGAAGCAAAACTGACCAAAGGTGGAAACGAAAGAAGTGAGAGAGCAGAGGAAAGCAAGGGCGGACAGGAAAAACAAAGAGAGAGAAAATGGGGAAAAATGAAGCAAACTTACCCAGGCTGGAGAGAAAACCGTAGGCCGTCTGTGCACACGACAAAACGTGAACGAAAGTAACAAACGGAAATATAAAACCACGGCAATAAACAGCTGAGAGAGCAGAGGAAGTCAAGGACGGACAGGAAAAACAAAGAGAGAGAAAATAGGAAAAAATGAAGCAAACCTACCCTTGCCGGGGAGAAAACCGTAGGCCGTTTGTGCACACGATAAAACGTGAACGAAAGTAACAAACGGAAATATAAAACCACGGCAATAAATAGTTGCAGACTTACCAATCATCAAGGCATGAAAAAGAAGCGACTATCCTTGAATGTAGGTGCTCCAAGTTTGTCCTCTTCATATCCAAGTCTGCACTACGTCTGGTCGTCCATCTCAACTCGCTTTTAGTATATATACTTAATGAGCCTCATATCCAAGTCTGCACTACGTCTGGTCGTCTATCCCAATGCGTTCTTAGTATATATACTTAATGAGGCATCCTTTTTCAGATATTTCTCCTCTGGATGTAGGTGCTCCAAGTTTGTTAACACTGACGATGTGCACAAGATAAAACGTGAACGAAAGCAACAAACGGAAATATAAAACCACGACAATAAACAACTGCAGACTTACCAATTATTAGGGCACGAAAAAGAAGCGACCAAAGGTGGAAACGAAAGAAGTGAGAGAACAGAGGAAGGCAAGGGTGGAGAGGAAAAACAAAGAGAGAGAAAGTTTTGCGAAAGAGGACACAACATTCAATGAACAAATATAAGTCGTGGCAAGGACAAGAATTGCGTGGTCGCCCGAGGACACAACATTCAATGAACAAGATAAGCCGTCAGATTAAATGCACGGGTGAGATGGATTGCGTGGTCGCCTCACGACATAACATTCAATGAACAAGATAAGCCGTCAGATTGAATGCACGGGTGGGATGGATTGCGTGGTCGCCTCACGACACAACATTCAATGAACAAGATAAGCCGTCAGATTAAATGGACGGGTGAGATGCATTGCGTGATCGTCCATCCCAACTCGCTCTTAGTATATATACTTAATAATTGGATGTGGCCTTTAGTAACTTCAATAAAACAATAAACTTTGAAATGAACACTTATTACAATGCGGTGAAATAAAAGATTAGCCAATATGCACATGCTTTTATTGTAATAAACTACTAAATTTAATATTGCAAAGACTGTATAGTTATGTGTAGTAAGATACTTACTGTAAAGTTCAGATCATCTATTTTTATTATTTTGTACTTACTTTATCTCGTGAACATCTATCTATCTATTAGATAATCATTATTTTGTACGTTATTCTATGAGCATCTATCCATCTAATAAATGAGATTCATTTATTTATTAGATGGATGGATGCTCATAAAATAATGTAAGTACAAAATAACAATTCATTTACTAGATGGATGGATGCTCATAAAATAATATAAGTACAAAATAATAATTATCTAATAAATGAGTCTCATTAGTCTCATTTATGGAATAAATGGATTCTTGTAGAATGAGGTTATGTTTAGTTAGATGTAAGTTTTTTAATGAAATGAAATGAAATAGAATAATATGAAATGATTTTTAATGGAATGAAATGAAATACAAATAGATGTAATATCAAAAAATTATTGTTTGAAAGAGATCGAATGATTCATAATCTAATACATGCAAAAAAAAATGCAAATAAATGTTGTTTGAACGAAGAATTTATAATATAATATATTGTAAATTTATTTATCATTTTACTTTCAATCTTAAATCTTTTAAATTGTAGGTTTTTTTTTAATTTTTACTGTTTAGGATAGAATGAGAAGTAATATAAAACTCTTCTCTTCCATCTCATTCTATTATAAACTTTTAATTCAAACGATCAAACAATATTACATTTCATCAAAAAAACTCTTAACTAAATATAACCTAATATATACACGGAATAAACTTGTTACCATTTGCGTGACCTCGATTGAGATGGAATAATATTACATTTCATCAATAAACTCTCAACTAAATATACCCTAATATATACATGTTACCATTAAGCCTTTAGAGATCAACATGGTATCAGAGCAGGTTTGATTCGGATTATGAATTTCCCGGTTGTCCGTCTGGATGTCCAATCCCAGCGGCCCGGTCCGGTTACCACTGCGTATATTTCAAGTGACAACTGGATGTTCATTCCCAGTTGCACTTGAGGGGGAGTGTTAGAGTATCCCATATTGTCAATAGATGAAAATGTTAAAGGGCTTATAAGTGGTAAGGGTCAATCATCCAAACAACTAGTTCTAGTTATTTGGAAAATGGTTGACCCAAGCCTAATTCTTATTAGTGGACTCTACACTCTACCTATATTAAAAATTCAACATGCGTGGCCTCGAGTTTTGCTTGAGGGGGGTTAAAACTGAAACTTTAAGATTACACATCTACCCGACAACAGCAAGAATTCTATTTTTCTCTGTAGGGATGTTCTGCGAAGAAAATTGTCCCTGAAACCTCATCGGTTCCGACATCTAATTAGACACTAACGTGTTAGTATAGTCGGATACTCAAAAAATGCTATGTAATGTTCATGTTATAATCCGAGTATGTAATTGGTATGCAAAATGACCCACCTTTCGTAGTTGACCCCATCTCTTTCACTTCACTGGGTCACAACTGGTCACTGCGTTTGGCTTTAAAGGGACCTCTCTACCAAATTGAAAACAACTCGAGTGGGATAGAGATGTTAAGGGACACCGTTGACCTTCTTCACCATGTGATACACAATACTATATTAGTTAAGCAACAACTGGGTCATCGTGAGAAAGGAGAAGGGAACAAAAAGGTTACTGGAGGATTTTCTAAGAAACACTAATATGCGTTAAAAGCAAGGATGGATGGAATGAGATGTTGCATCTTTTTTATAGCTTATCGAAGTCACAATGCGTTTTTTGCGGCTTACTAATACTAAGCTCTTCTTTTAAGTTAGCTGCATCTTCATTGATAAGCGTCTGCCTGAGAGCTGCTCTCATGAGGTTTTATGAGCTAATTCATCCATTTCTCGATTATGATATGCTGATTTAAACTAGTCGTTAGATGCTTGAGTCACCTACAGAAGGTGCTTTTGACATTCTGATCAGTTTTGATAGAGACAAAAAGGGTACTGTATAATGTGATTACTGCTTAACCATGCTAATTTGAGCATATATAAAGAAAATGAAATGAATAATAACAATTGAGCAGCAACAGAACAATGCTGATTTCATTCATGCGAATCTTTGGAGTGTGCAATGAAGAAGAGAAAATTTGGAAACAGTTATGTTGTCAACTATCAGAAGTTAGTTAAAAGGGCAATTTGTAGGTGAAGTGCAGGAATATTAACAACCAAAACACACTAAACTACTGGTCTTCAATTGATTCTGATACTTAAATTGGTAGAAAGCTGTAATCATTTACTAAACTTTTTCCTGTCAAGTTTGTTAATTCTTCTCTATCAATCAAAATCAAAATATACAGTTAATATCAAAACCACACCCTAACTATAATTGGGCGTTGGTGATAAACTTAGCAAGACGCAACATTAACGCAATATTTCTCTCTCAAAGCCAGGAAACCCAGAAAGCATTTTACACTGAAAACGCAGGATCATGAACCATTAACCCTTCCAGGAGTGCCGGGTTCTTCCTAAATGTGTTAACCTTTTGCTCATCTTGTTCCTTTTGCAGGGTTTTAGACGATGAGACCACTGAAGGCTACGGGTTTAATGTAAAAACCCGCACATTTCAAGCAGTGATGTGAGGAGCCTTAGAGACCAGATTTTACGTTTTCTCGCAAATGATGGTCGCTGCCATTCCACAAACAGCTTCTGCTACATCCACAACTGAGAAAACCCCAAATCAAACCTCAAGACCTCCACTTTTACCCTCTGAAAAAGACCAATGCAACAATGGTGTGGCGCACATTCCTACCAGAAACCCAGAGGCAAACGTGTCCCTTCTAGGTACCTTTCTCCTTCTCCGTCTCCTTCAACACCAACCACCACCACTACTAGTAGTGGTAGTAGTACTACTACTACAGATTCTTCAACTTCCTCTTCTTCATTTGTTTCAAAGAGATTCCCTTCCCCTTTACTTTCACTCTCTACAAATTCCGGCCCACCACACACACCAGCACCGAAGTTTCATTCTTTCTCGGCGCCCAGAAGATCCCAATCTGTGGATAGAAGACGACCTGCCACTCAAAGGCCACCAACACCAGGCCTAGAAAGTAAGGAAGGCAATGTCACCGACATGTCTACTGCAACAAAGATGTTGGTCACTTCTAGTCGTAGTTTATCAGTGTCTTTTCAAGGTGAGGCCTTTTCGCTTCCCATTAGTAAAGCTAAGGTTGTGACACCTCAAAGTGCTGGAAGAAAAGGGACTCCGGAGAGGAGGAGGTCTACCCCGAAGAAAGATCAGGTAGAAAATTCGAAGCCAGTGGAGCAACAAAGGTGGCCCGGTAGGAGTGGAGAGGGGAATTCGGGGTCGAGAGAGGGCAACCCGTTGTTACGCAGGAGTCTGGATTGTAGTGGCAATAGTGACAAGATGATTATGGGATCTGGATTGATGGGGTTCCAGTCATTGCAGCAATCTATGCTAGTTAAAGATACTAGAAGATTGAGCTTGGGTTTGGGCAGTGCTAAGCAAAGCCCAGATGCCCGTTCAGTAAATGAGTCATCTTTTACTGGTGACCTCACTGCATCTGATAGTGATAGTGTGTCATCTGGAGGTACTTCCGGTGTGCAAGAGTTTGGTGGTGGTGGTGGGATGTTGAAAACAAAAAGTGGGGGTCGTGGCATTCTTGTTTCTGCGAGGTTTTGGCAAGAAACTAATAGCAGATTGAGACGTTTGCAGGATCCAGGCTCGCCTTTATCTACTAGTCCTGGCTCTAGAATGAGTATTTCTTCAAAGATGACACAAGCTAAAAGATTTAGTAGTGATGGTCCATTGGCGTCTCCAAGAACAATTGCTTCTTCACCTACTAAGGGAGGAACCAAGCCAGCTTCACCTAGTAAGCTTTGGACATCGTCTGCTTCATCTCCATCAGGAGCGATATCTAGTCCTTCAAGGATGAGACCAACGAGTAGCACTTCTAGTAGTACACCTTCAATCCTTAGTTTCTCCGTCGATTTAAGGAGAAGTAAAATGGGGGAGAATCGAATAAATGATGCTCATATGTTGAGGCTCCTTTATAATCATCAATTACAATGGCGGTTTGTAAATGCGAGGGCTGACGCCACATTCACCGTTCAGAAACTTAATGCTGAGGTATGGTATCAGGTCCTCTGTCCAGGGTAACCCTGTCCAATGGCCAAAACGAGAGTTTATGAACTCACATCCAATAGCCAAAACGAAGTCGTTTTAGACAGGGTTATTTTGGATAGAGGATCCAAGCTCCGGCATTTTCATTTTAACTCTTGAAGTCTCGCATTTTCTATGACCAGAACTCGAGGTCTAGAGAAATTTCATATTCGGTGTATATTAACTCCTGTAAATTGTGTTCTAGAGGTGGTTCCATCAATTCCCCTAATACTTCAATTCGGGATCTGAAACTTCTGTAGACTTGGTCTTTACTAAGGGGCTTCGACGTGCAAAGAAAAGATGTTTGATGTGCTTTTATACTACTTAGCAGAGAGCACGATCTCAGTCTTACATAGTTATTTTTATTCTACCAGAAAAATCTGTGGAATGCATGGCTGACAATTTCAGAACTACGCCATTCTGTCACTCTTAAAAGAATCAAGCTTTTATTACTGAGGCAAAAGTTGAAGCTAACTTCTATCCTGAAGGGACAAGTAAGATCATTGGACTTACTTTATTGCATAAGCGTGCTCAAGGTTTACGATTATCTGTGTTTTGTGTTCAATTAGATCATCTTTACGATAACTGTAGGTTCAAACATTCTTTTATTTTGAAGTGTGTCAGACTTTCTTTGATGACATAAGCTGGAATTTGTGGTGAACATATTCTGGGATAATCCATAACCAATCATGGAGAAATATATATTGCCATTCAACCAACTCTCAGAAAAGTTTTCTTGACAAATGTGGATTCTACATATCGTCTGTTCTGCACTTGTGATGGGATTCCCCTTCGTTCTGATTGTGTAATCCATACAAGTCAAGTGCAGTAACCTAGTTTTGTAGTCTGGAAACCCTTGAAATCAACTACACCTCCTAGAATTTATGCCATTTGCCCGAAATAATACGTACATATCTATGTCTGTATGTACCAAAAGCATATACCACTAACAAAAATATATAATGCTTCACGACTTGCTAACATTATTAATGATTTTTGTTATTCTTTCCTCTCTTCTTGAAAATTTTTCCTCATTTCTTTTGACATATGTAGTTTTTTGGTAACCTGGTTGTCTCATTCTACCTACCAGTAATAATACCCTAAAATGCATTGTTCTGGAAAAGTTTTCAATTTGTTGCAAGGTCATTTCTAGCTATTCAAGCCAGTCTAGAAATTGAGCAATCTGGAATATCTGTTCCTTAAATCTTGTGGAGGAATTATCACATAAGTTAGAAGACAAAAAGCATTCTATCTTTTTGTGGGATTTAAAACTTTTTTCGCACATGGTCCTCAGGGACACTCACTATGCCTTAGATGCATGATGGAGAACTTCCTAACCCCTATCGTAATTCAATGGTTTCCTTTCCTACACATATTAAGAGCTGTAAATTGTCATTTATCCAGCTGTTTATAGTAATAGTTCTGCAGAAAGGAAATAGATATCTAAGATTGATTGTGATCATTGATGTTGATGGTACTGGACTGTTGGTATAAATTGTTTATTGGAATGTAGTACCTTCATGCTTAGCTTTAAGTTGGCTGATTTTGTGGTGGAATTGTTAGGAACCTCTATAGAGATTGCCTTGTATTGATAATGAATCGGTACAATATGACAGTATACTGCTGGAGCAAGC
>JANTNU010000235.1:35170410-35181769 GCA_024752395.1 Erythroxylum havanense | reverse complement strand
GTTTTAGAGTATAAACCGGACCGGACCACCGACCGATCACCGGTCGGACCGGTCGGACCGGCCCGCCGGTCCGACCGATTTTTAAAACCATGGTTCTGAGTCTTCTGACCCCTGAAAAGCAACCGAAGAAAGATGACTGCAAACAATTAACGTCAACAAATCATGTCAAATGAAACATGAGCGGAAACAGTTGACCCCATTGTTAAAAATATATATTAAATTATTAATTTTAATTTTAATATAATGAATCTCTAATTATAAAATAAATCAATATAAAAAATATTGATAATAATTAATTTTTAATTAATTTCAAATATTAGCACACAGAATATATACAATATTGAAGTGATATATTTGGTTTATATATGTTAAAATATTCTTAATTCTTAGTAGAATTTAGTTATCTTGAAATTTGTGTACATTTAGTATTGTATCATTAATTTTTATTCATAAGTATCAAATCCAATGATTAATTATTATTAAAATTGAATAATTTTAAAAATGTTCACATTAAGTATCTACAATGCTAAAATCATATTTAAACATTAAAATTAAAACTCTACTCCATATGCAACTTGATTATATTATTAAGACACTGAATGCCTCCTATTTCTGGAAGGTGTGGATTTAACAACTTCTAGGTTTGCAGAACCAAGGCCTCCTAATGAATACGAGCCACTATGCTCTCCTTTGCTTGACCAAAGCCTTGTGAGGATCTTCTTTGACTTGAGCAACCCTCTCATTTTGCTACTAATAGCCTTATCTACACTAATTCTACCATCTGCACCGTTTCTCTCTGGATCACTCAATCTAAAGGATGCTATTTCCTTCTTTAAAGCCTTGAGCCCCTCTGCTGTGGCCACAGCTTCCCAGTCTTCCTCTTGGCTTGGAGTAACAGTTATGGAGCTCCTCTGAGACCCATTATTGAGATGACGGATGCCTTGAGGAAGGTCGCGAGTGTTGCTGCCTGATAAGGCAGACACCCTGAGCTGCTCAGAAAAGACTACCTGTACAACCACCCGCAATGGGAGCCTTTCATTCTGTACTGCATGCAGACATGCATCCACTGATAGCTTCTTGCAGTCCATCAACTTGCATATTCTCTTCATCTCACTCTTGCTTATGCCTGGGTGTCCCTACACAATGGAACTCTATACGTAAGCAAACCCTACAGAATGTACGCATGTAATAACCCTTTTGGTCCCTCTTGCAATTCTACATCATAACCATCTACACTAGTAAGTTCTAGCAAGCTGTTGAAAAAGGGGGAAAAAAAATAAACAAGAAGAAGAAGAAGAAGCAAAACGGCTTGTTTTACTGCTTCATTTGTGCCATAAGAAAAAGAAAAATGTGAAATTTCACAATTTGGTTGAAACCTAGAGAAGATGACGTATTCTTACCTTAAGATACATGTCAATTGCCCGGTAGATTGCATCATGAGCAGGGCGGGGCATTCCAGCCACCATGTCAGCCAGCTCCACAAAGTTCAACAAGGATAGATTGGGATCCTTTGCAATTTCAGCAAGATAACCATCTATGAGTTTTCCCACCATGAGTTTTGAAGCATCTGATAGAATTCCTGGTTTTATTGCTTCCTGAATCTGGTGGCCTTCTTCTGATGAATCAATTGCATGATTTTGGTCTCGCATCAGAAATGCTTCAACTATTTTCTTTACTGTATCAACATCATAAATCACATTTTCCTCTTGACCAGCTTGTAACAGAAGGTCATGAACCGAAGCCTCTTCCAACTGCTGGCCTATTCTCCTTATTAACTGTCCCTTCATCACATCTCCTGTCTTTACAAACGTGGCTGCTTTCAATAACTTCAGCAAAAAGTTGCAAGAAACAGTACCTCTCTCACCAGGCAATAGCCCCATGATTGTATCAACTATTGATCGATAGTTTACTAACTCTTCAGACTGAATCATGCTTTTATTAAGACCAGGCAACCTTCTATAAGCATAAGCTTTCAAAGCTTCTCCAATAACCGCATTACAGAGTATATTTTTGGTTCTAATTGTCGCAATAACACGCTTATATAAGTCGATTTCAAGTCCACACAAATCCTCAACCCACCAGTCCTTAGGTGCCGACTGGATTCGTGTACCATTCAAAGTTGGATCATTACCATTTTCTTCGGGAAGTTTTTTGCGGTTGTAAGTAAAAGACCAGTCAACTTTGGTAATATCAATGCAGGCCTTGGTAGCTATAGCATCAATACAGTGGCTTGTTACCTTCAGTTCCTCAGATATAGGCAATAATGACTTTGTTGTCTTAAGAACAATGATTGAGTCTTTCCAACTGCAGAAAATGCTTGAGTTCAGGAATACATCAATCTTGCAAGCGAGGTTCCCCTTCTCAATCATCTCATGCATTTCGAGGTATTCAGCAGCACATCTCACCGCAACAACATTGTAAGCATTGAGGGTAACTGTCATGGCATAACAAAATTTGGCACATGTCTCAAAGGCAGCAGGCCCACCAGGAATGTCAGAAATGTCAACTTCATCACAGTTTCCTGCATTAGTAGCAGTAGTGACCATCTTCTGCAGGCGAATACTTTTTGACAGAAGAGGAAACTGCAGAATAGGTTCGACTTGTGTTACTATTCACTTTTACGTACACAAGTGCTACAAGGACGTCTTATTTACTCAAAAGGGATCAAACCAACTAACCTGAAATCAAGCCAAAATCCACCCATTTCAGACCAAAACACTAGTTTTGGTTCAATTTTCAAGAACTTGTAACAGACTAATCCGACCTGATGTCTTTCATCAAAGGTTTCAACTAGTATTAGATGTCGCATTAACTTCTATTTCATGAATTGCATTAATGAGAAAGATATCAAACACTGATCTACATCATTTAGGAGTTGGGCTGCAGAACTAAAGAGAGGGAGCTGTTCTTTCTCTTAGTTGGATGGTGCTTGTTGCCCTCCTCTTTCAAACGTTTAAGGGACTACTTAAAAGTTGGTTCCTTGGTAATATGATCGTCCATATGGAAAGAAATGAGGCCAGCTAGAAATAAGGCCAGCTCCCTCTTCTTTTAATAGTTTGTCTAGATTTATTTATGAATCAGGTTTAAAGGTATTAAATGTCTTGGCATGTAGCATCCTTCTTGGGCTGAATGCCAATAATATTTCACAATCATTCAAAACTTTCTAAGGGCTTTAAGCACTGTAAACCTGAACAAAAAGCTGAAAAAAGTGATTAGGCCTGTCTTGGGTTCACTAGATTCTAAACTCTGTGAAGCCAGCCAAGTTGCTCTGATCTAAAGACTACCAATGGTTTGGATTGACATTATGAATGGAACAACTATTCCCCATTTTGCGTTGCATTATCTGGTTGCACTCTAATGGACCAAAACAGATTCTACTGACCAAGGACATTCAATCTCAATACTGAACTCCCAGAAACGGTGACATAAATGGCAACATGTGGAGCATCAATATTGCACTATAGCAGAGACAATACACCGATTCATTTGAGATCATACAGAGTAGCTGATATTAAAGATACAACCCTCAGAAAGGCTAATAAATAAAATGGCATGTAAAAAGGAAAAAAGAAAAAAAATACTGTCTTCTCCGTATTGTTAAGCAGTTGATATATTGTTAGATTATTGTACCTTGTGTAAGTAAAACTTCACATCCCCTATATTAACAACAATATCAGTTGCCAATTCACTGGCCACATACCTGCAGAAGAAAATTGTAGTCATTCAGATGTCGGAAAGACAATATTTACAAACTAATAAAGCAGTAATCTATATCAAGTTTGAACACAGCATGCTGGACATATGAAGTTTGCAGTATTGCTGATGTGAAAGTATAATGGAGGAAATTCCAACAAAGAATATACAACAGTATCCGTTAATCCTAACTTATGCTTGTGAGTAGATCTTATCGGGAATTAAATAGTAAACTTATTCACCCAAATAAAAGTCACCCACAAAGTAAAAGCATCTAAAAATAAACTCCAGATAGAACTGCCAAGTGTTCCAAAAGTGGATCTCTTCATTTCGTTTGCAGAATGATAGACCAAAAAGAGACTAAAATTTGAATTAGATTGTACCCAACACTTGCCTAATAATTGTCTGGTGAATCATCCACCAATTGAAGTAACAAAACTGACAACCTTCACAAACATAAACTTTTCAGTGATGTTAAGATAAATGAAGCCATGACAGGCAATATAAAATCCATGACTTAATTAAAGTAAAATGATCCTAACTATCCAATTAAAGTAAAACCATCCTGACTGTCTCTTTGGCTAGAAACCGTCCTAAATCAACCCAATTGAGAGAGTTGTGCAATATTTCAATGAAAAGAGAACCAATAAAGGAAAGAAATCACCGGCAAGAGGATTCTCTGCCGGCAACATATCATGCATCAATCAAGACAGTAACAGGGGTATTACCAAATAGAACTTCAACCAAGAAGATAGAGCATACAACCATAAGGATTCAGAAGGCATAAAAGGACCATAAGGCTTCAGAAGAACTCACCTAGCACGGTTTCCATCTGTCTGGAAAGTGTCTGGCTTTGATCCAAGTTTCATAAACTTCATTTTACCAACCGAAACAGTTTTTCCTATGCTACGTCAACACTGACCTTCTCGCTACTCAGTTGAGAAGTGCTAAATTAAAATACCTTTTGGCTTAAGGTCCAGAAAACACATTCCCAATGAAGCATAGAGGAAGAATTCCTGAAGTGGAAAGGAATACCCCAGGGTGTGGGGACCAAATATCTGAAGCCTAATAGAGACTATGACATCTAATGAAATCAGTAAAGATTACAGAACGTTTGAACAATATATAGCACGCAAACCAAGTAATCCTCACTAAGAAAAAAGATAGGAAGACACAGAGAGACTGTGTTGTGTTTTAAAGGGATAATTGAGGAGATGGGATTGATTTAGCGAAAGGATATCTTAAAGAACAAGAAAGCCAAAGAAGTGGCTGTTGCCTAAGTCGGCGGCAAAGCCCAAGGAGCCCGGGCACAATGAATCACCCCAGGAGACATAGCCAGCAGATGCTTTACAGTTAACAATTCACTGATTACAGACACTCGACAAGCATAAATCCGATTCCACCTCACTTCTTCACTATTTCTTTGTCTTTTCCTCTCTGAATTCTCTTTTTAGCCTGTCTTTTCTCTTTATTTAAAGACCATTATCAATCAACGAACTGCAGCCTGACTACACGTTCAAGTCCCAAACTTGACGTACTAAAAACAATACACGCCCATTATCAATACTTTTTACCGTTGAAGTTTGGAAAACCTGCAACCGAAAACAGCATCTTGGAATCAGTTGAAGATACCACCAATAACGGAGACAACAAGCATCTTTCTCTATTATTATTATTATTTTCTCAAAAAGGCCGAGTATGGGAGTAAATGAGATAGACGACGATGTTAGTAATAAACAATCAAGCATAAACTATCAACAACAACAAAAATTACAATAAAACTGAAACTGAAATCTGAGGAATCTACCAGAATATATTGCAAAATGTCTATTAAAATAAACACAAGAACCCACATCATATCGAAGAAATGCAGTTGTCCAACCAACTTGGAAACCAAAGGACAAGTCCCAAAAGCCACTCTCCGTGTAAACCCCAACAAAACCCAAGACTACTAGTGTATCCAAATCAATACAGTCATGCACAGTACCACCTCATTGTTGGAACCGATGAAGATAAAACATGAAGCCATTTTCAACCACGAGTAACATCAACTGAAAACCAAAAGTTTAAAGCATAGATCCTAAAAGAAAAAGAAAAGAAGAGTAAAGCTCATCGATGAACAAGAAGGAGATCCCAAAATGCTAAATCAACAAGACTCACACAGCAAAGAAGCTAAGCATGAGCCTGGAGAGCCAAACCCGTTAACCGAGACAAAAAGGCTAAAGAGACCAAACACCCAGAAGTGTCCCAAACGCACAGAGCTGTTACCTAGTTAAGGAATCCCGAAGAAACAATGAAAAATAGACACATTCAGAAACTTTTATTACGATTGAGCGTAAAGAGTTCAACAAATGCTTTATCAAACTTATCGAGTGGACCAGCATTAACATTGTTTAGTTGAAGCAACGAAAGAGATTAAAGGAGTCTCTTTACATTTCTTTGTGTTCGCTTTAGCTTTTTAAAGGAAAGTTGAAGACATCGATTCAGTGTTTTGGAAGGCAATAAGATGCACTCATGACTCACCACTTTGCTCAGTCATGCACGCCAAAACTGACATACGGCTTTCTTGTTCGTTGTTGCCAGACCCTTATAAATGTCTCTCCTTTCACTTGCTTCCCCCATTAGCACATTACTCGACTGCTCGGAACTACCCAAAAGTAAATGAAGTAGGACCATAAGCTCAAAAGAAATCACGCAAAACAAAAAGGTCAAAAGATTCCAACTTATGAAGTGCCCGTGAACGACGAACTTTATCGTGACATGTTATTCATCAAATGATTGCAAAATATGAATGCGAAGATGTGTGCTTGTCTTATATATTTCCACATTTTGCCTGGTGCGTTGTCCAGGTTTTCTCGAACCTGAAAATACCTTTCGTAAATTAAAGGTTAAATACATAGATTTTAAATTATCAATGACTTACTTTATTTTATTGTTGTTGGCCATCCTCTTCACGAGTCAAATATGTGTTCACCTTCAGCATCAATGTTCTGAAACTCGGATCGGTCATCAAATCAGTAGCTTTATTGGTTACCGGTTTGACCGGTTCAATCACCGGTCGAACCGGTGTGACGTAATAATTATACAATAATTATATTTAATTATATATAATATTAAAAATATTTTTAAAAATTCAAAAAAATAAAAAAAAATAAAAAAATTGTCAAACCGGTCGAACCGGTCCGGTCCAATAGGTCAAAAACCGGTCAATTGACCGGTTTTGACCAGTTCACACCGGGTCAATTGAATACCGGTTTTGAAGCATAACCTGGACCGGACCACCGACCGGTCACTGGTCGGACCGGCCAGTCCGATCCGGGTTTGAAAACAGAGACTAGCATAGTATCATTTGTTTCTTTTTGTTAAATCCAATAAACCGCAGTTGTTATCTTTTAGATATATATTAGATAAATCTTTAAATTTTACATAATAATTTACAAATTACGTCAATTAGGTATTTTTCACTAAATATATTCTATACAAGGTAAATTATGTACAACAAACTTGATTAAGAAAGCATAAATAGGAATATTCAAATACATAATCTTTTGACCTCATGCTTCCCCTCCGTCGACTCGACTACCTCATAAAAGTGTCATTTGTTTCATTAGTCTTTAAACCACTTATTTAAATCATTTATTTGGTTATTTTATTATCTTTATATTAGATTAAATTTTTAATTTTTTTAAATTTTTATTTAAAAATAAAATTAATAAATGTCGGATAGAAAATAGTACTTTGAATATTCTCCTCATTTAATAAATATTAATTATTATTTTTTAATAAAGTAAATAATAAAGACTAAGAGAATAAAGAAGATATTATATTTATTGACTTTGTTAAGATTTCTAACACTGGAAGATATCATAGATATATGCGATAGGTAATAATCTAGTTCTAATACGCATATATAATAACCGTATCAATAAGAATAAGAAAATGAACTGTGATAAATAATAATGGTACTTTAATGATCTATAATGTATTATATTTGTTTTTATCAATTTCAATTTTATACTAAATTGTAATAAAAAATGTTTTTTCTCCCTAAGTTGCATTAAAGAAAACTTTTTATGGGATTAAAACTTATATCCTTTTATATCTAATAAACTTGTAAATATCTTAAGATACATGACTATGTCAAGGTTAAATTGCAAATATGCTCATATGTTTAAGATTGACATTAATCTTAAGACTTTTATCTATTTGTTAACAGTGCAAAATAATATATATGATTGAGAACAAAATAATTATAATTGACATATAAAAACTATAGTTACAACATGAAAATAAAATAGTATACAGAACATATATACAATCTTATCTAACTATCGATGTCAAAGAACTTCGACAAGCTCATAATGTAAACATGTCTATCCAAAATAGTAACAAGAAGTCCTTTTACCAGAGGATTAGCCAACATATACTCAATTAAAACATTTTTTTTGGTACAATAGATGAGGAACAAAGAGAACTAAGTCCTCAAGAAAGCAACAGATCTAGCATCATACTGGAGAAGCAAACCAAGACCTAGACCAAGGGAATCCCAAATAACCCAATGTTGAAGGCCAGAAGAACCTTGTTTAGCAAGAAAATCCGCACACTGGTTCCCTTCTCTAATGGTATGTTGAATAGAGTAGCACCACTCTCTCCCAAGGAGCCTTCTAATGTCATCCACAATGACCAAATAAGGATGAATGCGCCCTTGATAAGATTAAACTTCAAGAGAGTCAAACTCCACAATCAACTATCTATGATCATGATCCCAAGCAATAGATAAACCATGATATATAGCACGAAGTTCAACTAACATGTTGATTGCATGCCCAATGAACTCCAAGAAACCAACTAACCACCTTCCATGTTCGTCCCTGATCAAACCACCAAACCCCGCATCTCTTGGATTTCCAATCGAACTACCATCCACGTTAACTTTGACATAACCAGTGTTAGGCACTTGCCATGATACCCATCTGGGTTTAGACATAATAGCATGGTCATCCACATGAAAAGCTATATGGCACTCATTCATGAGCTTCATATGCCACTTGTATTGCGTAATAGTAGACATAACATGATGTTAGATAAGCTCTTGGTTCCTTGTGCACCATATAATCCATGTCCCAGAAATCATTGTGAGTATATGGTCAGAAGGACAAGAAACATCCAGAATATAAGAGGATACCCACTCATCAATATTGGTAGCAAAAAAGGAAACATTTGAATTTTCAAGAATGTGGAACCACACCTGCCGTGCCCAAGGACAATCACGAAGAGCATGGATAGTAGTTTCTATGTACTTACCACATTGACAGCACATAGGTGAATTGGCCATACCACGCTCAAAACGTAACATATTAGTAGGAAGTTTGTGCCACCTAAGCTGCCACAAGAAGAAGCGAAATTTCTTAGGGATATTCAGCTTCCAAATTCTGGGCCATTGCTTGCGAGGATCAGCAGGATAAGGGACCCGAGAGATGTATTCATACCCCGATTTCACAGTATAGCTACCAGACGTGGTCTCTCCCCAAATCAACGTATCTCGGACCATCGTATTACGAGACACCGGAATAGTAAGGATGCTTCTTGTTAACTCCCTTCCCAAAGGTGTGTGAAAATGAGAAAGTTGCCAGTCTCTATGCACATCAAAGAGGTTATTGATCAAAAGATTAAAATCATGATTGTCAACATACTGAACTTGCCCATAAATAGGTAATTCACTAACCCATCTGTCATTCCACAGAGAAATAAGCTCCCCATTACCAATTCGCCAAGCAAAACCATACTTTAGGTAGGGAATAGCTTTTTGAATTGCCTTCCAACTTGGAGAAGCAGTAGGGGATGTTGTACTACGCATACGAGTGGCACTACACAGATAAGTACCCTGCAAGACTTCAACCTAAGGCTTTGAAACATTTTGAACAAGAGACCACACCAATTTTCCTAACATGGCAATATTGTTTTCTCTGTTCATTCGAATACCAAGCCCATCTACATCTTTAGGGCTACAAACTGCCACCCACTTCAAGCAATGAAAGACATGGCTTGTACTGGAAGAACGTCAAAGAAAATCACGACAATGCTTATCAATCATATCACATGTTCTAGTTGGCAGTCAACAAGTTTGCATATTGTAGAGAGGAACTGTAGATAGCGTATACTGAACTAAAGTGAGACGACCAGCCTTGTTCAGCAATTTGGCTTTCCATCCTTGTAAACGATTTTGAATTTTAGCCAAAATAAGCTTGAAATCATTTTTTTTATTTGTGCCATTTAGCGGCACTCCAAGATAATTACCTAGGTCCAAAGTAAAGTTCAAGTGGAGTTGATGCTGTAATGTCTCTCGGTGGCACCTAGTAACATGGGGAGAAATAAAAGTATTAGACTTCTGCTCATTAATTTGCATCCCAAAACAGGCATAAAATTGTTGAATGGTATTTAATACCACCCTACACCTTCGGACGGTAGTATGGGAAAATAAGAGAACATCAACATTGTAAAGTAGATTATCACAATACAAATAGATATGTCTAAAAATTACTCAAGCATCAATAATTCATAAATTAAATTTCTCAAGCAAACCACCTAGGAAGCAACTTTATAACATGCAACAAACTTAACATGTATGGTAAAAGAGATAATAAGTGTTTGCTTAACACTTTTCTTGAAATACCTTCATCTACAACAACAATAACAATAACTTCAGTGCACAAGGCTTCTCACTTTGCGAGCTTCAGGAGATAAATATTAATTTTACCAATTACTCCAAAGCTCACTCCAAAAAATAACTCCATCTACTAACATCAATATGTTACTTGATATGGAGATTTTTGTCATTTAGACACATATCAAAGTCAAAATTTGTATATCTAATTAGAACTATTTTCTTAACTTTCTTGTATGTCAATATATAATAATTTATCCCCTGAAGACATCTTAAAACTAATTATTTTTTTAGTTTAATTACAAATATTATTTTAGTTAAATGTCAAATTTTATTGAAAAAACATTTAGTTTATTATTTTATTTACATAGTGTTTATTCTATTTGATTCTGGTATCATTTTTATTAATATGAATAATAAATTTCTTATTTTATTATAAAAATAATTTATTGATTAAATTTAAAAATAGTTTATTTATTAATTAAAAATAAGTTTCTTTTATATATTATAAAATAGTTTTTTGATAAGTCAAGTAATCATTTTCTAATTAAATTGTGAAGTTAATCTCTATTAAAGTAATAATTAATCCTGGATGTCGAACACTTGTCATGCTACTTGACTTGTCTTCACTTGTATGTTTTGCTTCTAAGTTGAATTCGCTTCGTATATGTTTCCGCAATTACGTTCGATTTGAATCCCTTGTTTCATATTTGTATTCGACCCTATTTGTTTCGCATTTGTTTCACTTTCATTCGATTTGAAATCGATTCAAGAATGATCATGATCAGTTTAAGCAGTATTATCGTATTAAGTGGTTTAGCAGTTGGGTCTCGGAAACGGGATCCAACTGATCGGATCCTTCTCATATCATTCAGGTCACAGAGGTTCAGTTAAGAGATGATTTGAGTTATGAGAAAATTCTAGTAGAGATCTTGGACACAAAGGAAAAGGTCCTCAGGAACAAGACGGTTCAGCTAGTTAAAGTTCTATGGAGGAACCATT
>JANTNU010000235.1:35134309-35151798 GCA_024752395.1 Erythroxylum havanense | reverse complement strand
GTCAATTGACCGGTTTTGACCGGTTCACACCGGTCCAATTAAAGACTGGTTTTGTGGCATGGACCGGACCGGACCACCGACCGGTCACCGGTCGGACCGGTCGGACCGACCGGTCCGGTCCGGGTTTTTAAACCCTGCTTATAATTATGAAAGTTTTTTAATTTAGAGCCTGTCAAAACTTCCACCACAAATCAGCCCTGATATCACGGAGTTATGGCAAGAATCAGAAAAAAGGAATATTTGGTATGTTTTCACGCATCAATTCGACAGGTGTAACTGATACATCGAACCTACGTATCACAATAAAAGTAAACAGTCTCTTGGCTTGACAAGTCAATTCAAGCTTAAACAAAAACAAGATAGCAGCTAGGCAGTGATTATACGGAACCAAGAGATATATTAACCTTAACAAACAACTTGCAAGTAAATTGGAACACTATTGCTTACATATAAAAGGTTATACAGCGTACATATGACCAACAATACTTTTTCTGAAATGTTGAATATAAGTGATCGTAAATGTTTGTCACTAGGGATTCACATGCCTATTATCTTTTCCACCATAAAACCCCAAGAAATTCCAACTCATCAGCAACGTCCCACACGCAAAGAACTCCCTTAAAAAGTTGCTCCTTTCTTCCCTCTGTGACTTCCTCTCATCAATAATATTAAAGCATGGTTTATTCCCGTCTTGCATTTGATATTCAAAGCTTTAGCAACCGCCAAACCAAGGTATCTTGTTAAAGAGTTGTTTTGGCACTCACTCAAGCCAAGAATAAACACCGACTACGCCAATCATACTTCCTTCCGTATAGGCTTCAAGTTACTGTCTCTCCACATAAATTTACACGTCATGCCACTCTCAACAGATTGTATTCATCCCACCAAGATAAGTGCATCGATTCTTCCTCCTACCAAACTGTTACAAGAGGTTAACAGGTGCTTTCCCATCGAAGGCCTGATCCACATGGAGCTCACATTAGTAACATGGGTGTGTTCACCCCTTCTTCGCTGTTCACGCCCTCATGGCTTTTAGCTTGGAATATTTAAAAGTTAAAAACACCTCACCGTTGCTTTTATATTATAAGAACAAAGTTATAAATTGAAGCAACATTCCAAATGAACAAATTTTGGAGATTAACTAGCCTGGATCCATTCATTTTATATTGATCAGATGGTTAGTGATACATAAATTCTGATATTAATAAAGAATAATAAATAAACGAAAAATGTCGATTGGCTAATCATTATTACAATACTTTCACAAACAATGACCAAATCAAAATTAAACCTAAAAAAATAAACAAAAACAACTCGTAGTTAAAACGTTCTCATTAATTGTTACTAGATAATTCAGAAACCTAATCTTCAGCAGCAATCTCCAAATTTCCTTTCAGCTCAAGAAACAACTTTGGTCTTTTCACACTCTCAACTTCGTCGCCGGCACCGGATTCAAATTCTGCCAAGGCCGGCAAATTAAGGTCAAAGTCGAGCCCACCACTGCCGCGGCTTTGACTTTGAACCTGACCTCCTTGCGATGACGTGGCAACAGTGCTACTACTGTTACTATTGTCATTATTATTATTATTAACACCGCCTTCATAGTGGCAGCGCTTGTGACCACCTAAAGCTTGACCCGTTGCAAACGTCTTGTGGCAGATAGAACACTCATGAACCCGAACTCCGGTGGCTGTGGATGAGGTGGAAGCTGTTGTGTTGATGGCGGTGGCGGTGGCGGTGCTGGTGGTCTCCGGAGAGGATTTTCTGTGACTTGCTTTGTGGCCACCAAGGGCTTGATACGAGGGAAAAGCTTTATTGCATACCACACACTTGTAAGATAGATTCGAAGAAGCAGATGGTAACGGTGGGGTGGAGAATTCGTTGACTGCCGCGGTGGTGGGGCCGCCACGGTTGAGCATGATGAGGCAGAGAGCGAGGTATTCGTCTTCAGTTGGAGCTGGGGACTGGCTACGAGATTGTCTTGAGCGCTTCCTTTTGGCCCATGAGTCTTCATGGTCGAAAGCGGTGGGAGAGTTTAGAGCTTCAAGAGCCATAATAACCGACTTAAAATCTTGACTTTGTAGTGATGATAGACAGACAGACAAAGTGGTAAAGCACAAGAGAAGATTGAAAGGTTTAGTCTCCAAGATAGAGAGAGAAACGAGAAGTTTAGTATAAGATGGCAACGAATGTGGAGTACTAAAGGAGAGGCTTATAGTTATATATAGAAATATACAGCTGAGGTGGAGTGGGGGAGAGTTGGCGGTGAGAGTGAAGTCGGTCAACCAAGACAGAGAGCAGGTTTGGAGTGTGGCGTTGAGAAGACTGAGCTATTATAGAGGACCAAGTCAAAACAGTTGTACACCTTCCCTTTTAACCCTCAACTCCAAGCCTAGGGCTACTATTAATTAATTCCTGTGAATTGGATTACTATTTGACTTTTGGCTTGCACAGATTGTGTTATTATTGCTTTAATCCCTGTTTTTAATGGTTTTGTGTTTTTGCATCTCACCCAATATCTCATTTTAGAGATTATGTACTGTCACTTCTTTAGATTCCATGTCTTGAGCATGCTCTTACATGCCTTGCAAATTAAGTTTCAATATGAACATAAACAAAAGCATTGACATTGACGTACAAACCCCGTCTTCAGACCGACTTGGCCCAAGTCTTCACCTTCCTGGAACATCCTCCAAGCAGCTTTCTTCCATTATTATATGTATTAACGACAGAGGAGGGCTCTTATCCATAAGTATGTTCCGTCGAAGTTTGTTTTGTTGTCAAAATTTAACTGGCCTCGCCTGTCTTCTATGCCCTGGGTTTGGCGGTTTATTCTTAGTTGGGTAGCTATCTTAGCAAGTAAGACAGCTAATCTTCATCTTAAGCGTCCCTCGTTGCTCGCGACGTGTGTAACCTTAATTCCCACGATTTTCCTCATACTCCTCTAAAAATGAGGTTCTTTTAAGTTACCCTTCTACCCTTCATTTCTTATTCATAATATTTTAATTCAATTTGTTTGGTAAAATTTCTCAATTGACGAAGGGTGCTTATGTCAATTAAGTTGTTAGTTGAGTAGAAACAACAAGCGGCGTGCGTGCGTGTATGAGAGAGGAGAGCGAAAGAGACTGCGAATTGGAGCAACTGACGCGCAACTGTCATGCAATGCGGTCGTCTGCAAGAAGGAAACGCGTGGCGAATGACTCAAGATCCTTTGTTCTAACTTTTGGTGTACCAATTTTAGCTGTCTAATTTTTATAGGTTTTATTTATTAAATAGATAAAAATTTTAAAGAATAGAATTGGAATATGGTAGTAATAGACAAGTGATTCGTAGCCAACACCTTAACCTGTACCCATCCTGACAACAGATAACCGACAGGCAATCTATAATAACCACATCACGACCGTCCATTTCGTTTGAACCTCCAATCTTCCACGTCGTGGAAGATTCGGATGCTTTCAGTCATGCCACGTATCACCACACATGGTCGAAACATTCCGTCACGCCGCAAATCTAGTGAATCTCTAGTCTTGGGCTTAGCAACCCAAAACAAATAGAAGAGAAAATAAAAAGCATATAATGAAAGATGGAAAGTATGAGTGGGCTAAGGTGGGTGAGTGGGCTGAGGTGGGTTTGGCAGTTAGTTGGGTGATGTCGGGAATGACAGAGTGGTTATGGATTTATAGTTAGGCGTGTGAGGTGATGGATGGGAGAATTCCATTGAATTCAAACAACCATATGACCATTCACTTCACTTTGGTTTGGTAGGAAGACTATAATTCTTGATTTGTTCCTGTTGGTGATTATTTAAATATGATAATCTCCTCGTAAAATTTGTACAAGTAGTGTGCTTAGAATGCAAGGATTAGCTTCTCCAGGGTTTCTTCCTATATAAATATACCTAACTGTAACTATACAATATGATATTTTGTTTCTGACTATTTGATTAACCCTATCCAAACTGTTACAGTAACTAGTTAGCTGATAAGATTGAGGCGATGGGGAAGTAATGTCTTGTCCAAGTCACCAATGTACACTTGGAAGTCTAATACTCTAGTTTGACCAAATGTTCATGACCCCTTCTCGTAGCAGTAGCACATTTGGAAACCATCTCGCGTCAGGTCAGGTTATCAAATTCAAATACTATTCGTACTCGCCTTTTGATTTAGCATTTTTCAAATAGTTTCCAGTAGTTAATTAGGCTTTCACTATTCTATCAAATCATTCGGGTCATGTTTATTAATCAGTAATCAAAGAGATAAGAATGAAAACAAAGTCTCTATTCCGTATGTTTTAGTTATTTAATTATTGGTAATAGATAAAATAAAAAATAACAAAACTGGAATGAACCTCATATAATCACTGCAACCATGATGACCATTCGCTACGTTTTATTCGAAAATCACCTCTAAAAGTTAATTTTGAAGAATATGGCCAAAAGCATTTTTTTCACGACATTTTACAAAATAGTTGCTAAATGTAAGTCTTTGGCAACACTTTATGAGAATCGTCACAAAACGTCTTCCTTTTGTCACAACTTAGCATTTTCACGATTACTTTGTGAATCGTCACGAAAAGTTGAAAATTTAGCAACAAATTTTTTAAATTGTCACCAAAAGTTTAAATAACAAAATCACTCTTTTATTTATAATTATGAATTCACTAATTTTGGCTTAATCATTTTGTAACTAAACATTATAGTTGTAAACTCAAAATTAATTAATATTACATAGATTTATATTTATATTTATATCTTTTAAATTATATGATTTGATAATTTTATATGGTGTTACAAAATCTTTAAATAGTTTTAACATAAAATTTGTAATATAATAATCATATATGATTTTTACGAGAAAAAATAAATATTGATATATGATAAGTAATATAATATAATGATATATGGTAAGTAATACAAGATTTAATTAGAAGTTTAACAATTTTTACAGATAAAACGATAAATAAAGTTTCACACCTATTCCAATGAAAGGGAAAAGAAATAATTATTTTTCTAGACTCTTAGTGACATGAGGCTTAGTAGATAAGGTAAATGAGTTCCTTGTGTTTGGATTCCTAAGAAGACTCCTCGCATGTTCTAAAGCATCAATTGAAACATTCAAAGATCTTTCCCTAGGTGTTAGTTTATTGACATCTTTTTTCAACAACTTCTTAACTTCAACTAAATTTGTAGAAGATATAGTGAACGATTATCCAGATGTAATATGGATCACTAGATTAGATGAACCGCAAATATCATGGGTTTCACCTAAGAAACAAACATTATAGAACTTAAATACATAAATAAACGATATAAGGAACCCAATTTAAACACATGCCTACCCGATTGAACAAACATAGTTTTTGCAGTCGACAACTATTCCAAAACAACATATTTCCTTAATCCTATATAGATCAGTATTCTGATAAAAATAGATGGGTACCTTAAACCCCTCATCAGATATGGAGAGAGCTACTTGGTTGGAGTTTAAAACAGAATGAAATACAAAAACAGTAAGGCCAACCCTAGGTAATCAATAAGATGCAGAAATCACACAAAAAATAGATGCAAGAAATCCAAGAAGATGAACAAATCAACTTTAGAGCAATTAAGCACAAATTTACAGAAAGGGAAGATTTACCTAAAGAGTTTAGTGAAGATTGGGGATCGAAGCTATCTCTCCAAAATAAAACCTTATGATCTCTAATTATTAGTTGGACATCTAGATTAAACAAGAAGACACTAAGTTTGTATAAAAGAATCAAGTAATTTCATACCTTAAGATTAGCTTTCACTTGGGATCAAAGTGATCTGTGACTCCTCCAAGTGAAAGCTAATGACTATATATTGCAGAACAACGATCAAAGGTAAAAAGAAGAAAAGGTGAGAAGCAAGACAGAGGAACCCCTACCTGACAACTTGACCAACTCGGAGAAAAAGATTGCTTTCAATAGTTCAGCTTTAATTAAGAAGCATTTGGAGACTCTTTCGGTGGGGGAGGTTTTTAATTTATGTCTTTTGTTTGGGTAATTAGGTTTTCAATTTCATAAAACGATGTAGTTTTAACTTGAACTTTTGCAATGAAAATGTGAAACTTGTGTGACCATTTTTATAATTCGTCACCTAACCCTATTCCTATATATTACACTTTATATATTATACAAATTATTTATAGTATATAAATTTTATATAATAGTTTAGAATTTATATGTAATAAATACAGAATTATGATTAAATAGACTTATATATTACATAAGTAAGATATGAGCAAATTTACTATTATCTATACATTCATAAATCATTATACTAATTACAATTATTATCTATACATTCATATAACATTATATTAATTACCATATATAATTAAAAAATAATTACAATATAGTTAAAAAAGGAAATCAATATTAAATACTAATATCATATTCTTAAAAATCAAATTTAATATTATTTACAATGAATGTAAGTCTAAAAATAAATTTAGCTAACATCAATGTCATTTTAAAATTTTATAAAACAAAAATCAAAAATCAAAAAATTAATTTATATTACATAAATTTATACTTTTTATTTATCTCTTTTAAAATATATGATTTGAAAATTTCATATGGTGTCACAAAGTGTATTTATTATATATAAATTCAGTTCTATTTTATAGAAATTATATGTTACAAATTTTTTTAAAATATATAAATATATAGATATGAAAAGAATTGGCAACGATTTATAAAATCATCGCCAAATACCTCCTTTAACGGCGCTTCTATGAAGTCGTTGCCCAAAGAATAGCACTTTGGTGACGGCTGTAGTAAATCATTGCCAATGGTATACCTTTAGTGACAATTCCTTGAGATAGTAACAAAAGAGCTACCTTATCTACAATGGTGACGTTTACAAAAATTGTTGCCAATTGTCAACATTTGGCGACATTTTCTGAAAACGTTGCCAAATGTTGGAACATTCTTAAATATAACATGAAAATGACAAAACAAACATCATTTTTGTGTTATTTTAAACATGAAAATGAAGCCGCCCATCTTTTTTCATCATCGTTTTCCTTCCTCTACTTCCATCTTCTTCAATCTTTGCTTCTCTCTTTTTCAATTGTTGCTTCTGTCATCCGTGTTATGTGAAGATGTGTGTTATGGTTTGGTTGATGGTGAATGTGTATTGTGTTAATAATGAAGATAGTGAGATTGTGAATGCAACTAGAATAGGTTGATTAAGGCTTAAATGGATTAAGAAGCTTGTTTGAGTAGTGCCTATAACATGTTTGATGAAAGTTATGATAAATATTAATTAATATTAATAAAATTTTCCAAACATTATTAAGTTATGATAAATACAATTACAATAAATTATAATAATATAATGACAATAATACTGTAACTATATGATAAAGTTGTACATATTAAATTAAAAATTCTGTTATAAAATCATATTCTAAATGTTTAAGTTTTATAACAATCTAACCCAACAAAATAATATTTCCTTTGAATTTCATTATTCCCCTTGAATGTTGTTATTCCTTTTAAATATAATATCATCATCTTTCTCCCCCTTTTTGGAATCATCAAAAATAAATCATTATCTAAAAATACAAAATGTAAAGAGTCATACTTAAAACTAACTTGGCAAAAATAATCAAAATGAATTTGATTAAGAATGATAAATTCTCTCATTAAAGATTTCCACTGAAAATTTCAAAGAGTCAAATTAATGCTCAATTTTGGAATAAATATCCTTAATTATATTTAATTTTGAAAATTCCCTAATTTCAGTATTGTGGCTAAATTAAAAATTCAATTAAAGTAACAAAGGCAAGTTTTAACAAAATTAGATGTTGGAATTGAAACAAATATAAGTATAATTTTGTTATCCAACAATTAAAAATTTTTATAATTTTGAAAGCCCCAAAAATTCAAAAATAATGATAAAATAAAGTACTTAAAATTGAAATTCTAAAATGACAAATATGATGCAATCACATTTGATTAAAAAAACATTTGATTGAATCATATAATTTATGAAAACTATTTCAAAGACATAAACATTATCAAATAATCCCAAAGTTTAGCAATTTATCTAAAGAAAAAATTAATTTTAATGATCTGTAATAAAAAGGGTAGGTAGTTATAATAAGGAATGATATTTTGTAAAAAGAGAGAATTACTTTAGGAGTTTTGAAGATTTGAAATATGAGAAGAGAAGAAAAAAGAAAAAGGAGATATCAATACAAGAGAATTGGTTGACCATATGACTCAATTGGTCGACTAGTATTGGTGTATCAAAGAAAAGGGAGAGTGAGCAGGGAGGCATGGTTCAAAAAATGGTTTGGTTTTACTATCAGTCTACTAACCAATGGAGTATACTGGTCGACCAGATCTTATTAATCGACCTTTAATATTATAACACTTGATTTACTTTTTGACCTTTATTTAATGTTGGTTGATCAAAGGTGGCCTTTAATGTTAGTCGACCATTGAGGGTATCTAGTTGGCTAATACATGCAACCAAACTGATAATAAACTCTTAGGAAAGAAAGGAGTCTTATAATCAAGAACATTAATTGACCACTGAAGGATACTAGTCTACTAGTGTGGTCATTTAGGCGACCAAAGAAGCAACCAGATCATGAACAAGCTCTACGAAAAAAGGCAAAAATATTACTTTTTTGGGTACATTAGTGTTGGGACTCGATTCACATTAAGCATGTTTAATTTATTTTGAGGTTTAGTTTGATAATTTTTTTCGTTTGGTTGGAATAATTTGAGGTTTTTAGTGCTTAGTTAATGGATATTAAATGAAGGGATTTAGTTAAAATTAGAGTTTTGATATGTTGTTAGAAATTAAAAAGAATACGATGGTGTAGGGGTAATTTAGGAAGTTTGCTTATGTTTTTAAGGCTTAAGGCTTATAAGGAGGGGCATTATAGTCTTTTTAATTTTCAATTAAAAGAAGAATGAAGGAGGAAGCCCTTAGTTATCGTGAATGAAGGAAAAGCCACGAATTTTTGTAAGGAAAAGAAGAGTTTTAGTGAAACTACAACATTTTGGAGGCTTAGGTTTTGAGTTAAGAAACATTTTCCCCAAGTCTATTAAGAGAGAGAGCTACGAAATTACAAAGAAAAGAGAGGAAGAGAGGGAAACTTTCGGTTAAGAGAAGAAGAAGAAGAAGAAGAAGAGAAGTTAGGGCTTTGGCTTTACCTTGTTTTAGAAAGGAGAATTGAAGAGTTCTTTAGGAAGAAAAAGGAAGAGGAAGAGTTCAATCCTTCATTATAGGCAAGAAGGGATTTTCATGGGAGGCTTCTAAGGTAAGAGGAATTCGAAAATTCTTGATAAATTTAGATGGGTTTAGGTTATAATAGCTTAGGAAAGGCATGGGTAAGGTTTTATAGGTTCAATTTCATGCTTTCCTTTCCTTAGAATTGTCAATTTTTGGTAACTCATGTTAGGTTGTATTGTTATGTTTTGATGAAGGTCAAGAGAGGCAATTGGAGTTAGAGGAGAGGCCAATTGACCAAGCACAAAGCTAAAGGAATTAAGGTGGGTGATTTCTTAATAATTAAGTTATAGGCTTCATGAAATTTTTATAATAAATGCTAATAAATGTTTTCCAATGATTTAAGATTTTTGTATTAATTACTCTTTGTGATGATTTAAACTTGCATGTGATGTCTTTTGAATGTAAATTCATGTTGGAAATATTTGCGAAATAGTTTGTTAAGTGAAAAAGATTAAAATGTGTGATTTCGAGAAAAAAAAATGCCATTTTGGGCAATTATGTGAAAACTTTGTGAAAGTGAGTTTTGTAAGGGCCAATTGTGGAAAATATTTATGAATTATGTGACATATGTGATATGCATGCTTTCTTTAGATTTGTGGTGGTCCCATAAGAGTCAGGTGCACCTGTCAAATTTTTGGCTTCTCCTGCCTACCCGCTAGTGGTATTGGAGTTCCTCGTGGGCTCCCATAAGTTCACGGCTACACATGACCGCTTCGCGGGAATGTGTGATATGTTCTGTTTCGGATCCACCCAAACTACTTTGTTTGTGATTATGTGATATATTGATTATGTTATATGTTGATTTGTGATATGTTGGTTTTTAAATAAATTGATGTGTTGAATTTTGTGAAAATGTTTGATCAATTGGAAATGTTTTTATCAATGTGATATTGATTTTGAAAATGAATGTATAAACAAGGTTTTTGCTTATTCTCGATTATTAAGTTGTTACCCACTGAGCCGTCGAACTCATCCCCCATTTTTCCCTCCACAGGTGACGAGTGAGAAACCGAGTTACCGCATCAAGATTGAGGCATTACTCCGATGCTTTTTGCTTTTGAAGTTGTATTTGAGAAAACAAAGCTTTAGATAGCATTTTGGACAAATGGTGTACTTTGTAATTTGTCCTTTAACACTTTCAATGTATTCAGGCTAAAATGTCCTCTAAAGCTTTGTAATGATTTTTGACTTTCATGTAAATGCAAGAGTGTCGAGTTTTAATATAATTTGTGTAATTTGCATATGTTTCATAATCATGTAATATTATATGATATGAATAGAGGTTGCTTTATAGTTTGGAAATGATTAGAATGCTAGGAGTGTGTTGCTACCATTGGAGTTGATATTTTGGGATATTTGGATTGGTTGGTTATTGGGAGATTAAAGATTATGTAGATTGTGGTTTTTGTGCAGGTATATGGAGTTTGGATGAGAAAATTGAAGTTTGGCTAGTTGAATTTTTAAAAGAGGTGCTATCAAATTTTTACAAAATTTGACAGAAACTTCGCTTAGGTTTTAGACCCTCTTAGAGCTTGAATTAGATTAGGAGGTCTTCTTGAAGATTGTAGAATATGTTTAGATCTTTCTAATGGTATAGAATGCGCCTTATTTAGAGTTATGAGTAAAAACTTATGAGGGTTAGACCTAGTTCAGTTACTGTTCATTTGGCAAATTTGGGTAGAACCTTTGGGAGGTTTTTCACCCCTTTAGAGCCTGTTTTGGTTTTTGCATCCTTCATAGAAAATATAAATCACCTTTTCCCCTTTTCATTGATGTATAATATGCAATTATTGGGTTGAGGAGTAAAAAGTTATGAATTTAGGAAACTTACAGTTACTGTTAAATTGGTTAATGTTATTGTTCCATTGGTTTTTTATATGAGCAGTACTTTAAGTGAGTTTTTACCTTCTTTAATGACAGAATTTATTTTTTCACCCTTCATGAAAATTGTAAAAAATCTTTTTATCTTTCCATTGAGGTAAAATGTGATATTTTTAGGCTTTTGTGTTAAAAGATATGACTTTCCAAACTTTTGACATGCGTTGGATAACTTCATTTTGGGCAGTGACTTTGAAGCAACTTTTGACCCCTTAAGGGCTAAACTAGTTTTTCAATCCTTCATGGAAGTTGTAGAGCTTCCTTTTACCTTTTTATTGATACTAAATTTATAAATTTTGGATTTCGGGATGAAGAACTATAAATTTCCAAAGTTCCAGATGTTTTAATTGATTTTTTTGTTTTTCTATTTCTATTTGATAAATTAAACCTCCTCCTACTCATTCGCTTGTAACTTTTTCGTTTGACCTCTGATTTATTCGATTTTTGAAGCATTGATTTTCTAAAAACATTTCCTACCCCTTTTATACAAATTTAAAATTTTTGGGTTTGATTTGAAAATTATGGATAAAATGAAAAAGAGTCAATTATGTGACGTTATTGAATACAATTCCGTTTTTGAGCAATTTGCGATCTATAGAGATCCGATTGAGGAGATTTCTGATTCTATTTGACCTAGAGACATGGAATTTAATTTTAGCTTAGGAATTAGATTCAATTTTGGGCCCTAAGAAGATCAATTTTATTAAGAGAGATTAAGGTGAATCTTACAAGATTTGTTCGGATGACATTAATATAAGTTCGATTCGAGTTTCCTTTTGTGGTGAGGAATTCCTCCCTCGTGAGATGAGCATCCAAATGTCATGTAGGACGTCAGACCCGTGATCTATAGGGAGGGGTTCCAACAATTAGTCAATCACACTTAGATACTAGTTGACCAGTATTTTCTAAAATGTTTTAAAAAAATAACATCAAATCTTAAATAAAAACTATTAAAACATATATCAAATAACGTAGTAGTTAAATCACATAAGGTTATCCTTATCATATAGAATTCCCAAATAACCATATCTAATTTATCCTCATTCAAAAGTTTAGAGAAATTGTTGCTTAATTAATATAAATTCTAATTTAATGTCTTATTTTGTACAACAGTCTCTAATTTTAGGGACTAAAATTCACACTATACCTTGAAAAATGATTGATTCCTTATTCATAATGCAAAGCAAAATAGTCATCGCCAAGAATTTAGACTCAATTGATACATAAAACAAGTTGTGACAAATTTCTAAATTAGGAACTAATAACTACCTCTTGTTGAATGTTACTTATGAGAGATTTGAATGAAGATTCTTCTTAAGTTTACAATTTATTAGAGGCTTCTCAACCTTCTTATCTCTCTTACTTAGTTTAACAATTATCTATTTTGAAAATTTTTTAGAGGCTAAATTTTCCATATCCTAAATAACATCTTAAAGACTTTCTTGGAGGTAAAAAGGTAATATTTATTATGATAAAATCCATAAAACTCCTCAATAATACTCAATTCAATAACTTCTATCTCTACTATATAATGTTTTCTCTTTCTTTTCTAATAGCCTTACAAATTAAGGTGATTGATGTGTTTTAGGGCCTAAATAAGCTTAGTTCCTTGGTTGTTAGTCTCCGTCTTCTTTTCAGCCCACACTTTCAACGTTTTACTTGACATTATTGGTTTAAGAAAACAAAATCGATCAATATATCCATACTTACCACAAAAGACTTACCATGTTATATTAGTAATGATGATGCATAAATGCATTTCTTAGACCTCATCGTGTGTATGCATAATATGGATTTTCCATTGGATATTAAAGTTGTTGAATATTCTCTTAGGGAAGTGAATTGTCCTATGATTATATACATGATGCCTACTATGAATGAAAGCTTGATGTATGCTTTTTGGAGGTCAACGAGTATTAGTGGATTTGTATGTTATCATAAGAGTTATGCCTATTATTCCCTTAAAAGTATTAAACTATATGCCTAAGTTATAAGCCATATATGAAAGCATGATGTTTTCTTTTGGAATTAGTCCTAGTGGATGCGGTATATGCATACATATGCTTAAATGTGGATGTCCTATACTTATTTTTCACATCAAGATGTAGTTCTTCACTATACAATTATTTTCATTTAACAAATATCGTTTTAGAATTACCTTCACTTCCATGGTTATATCTTAGTCCATGCCTATCATTCGAATTCTTTTGAGCTTCTAGCATGTTTTGTATTTTTTTTCACTCCCTTTAGTAAACTTGGATAATATGTTGTTAAAGGATTGTAACTCCTTTTTGTAATGTTTTATTCTCATGCCTTAATGCATTTAACTCATGATTATTATCAATATGACTATTTTCTTTAATGTTATACAATTTAATTTTTATCTTTTAATTCTTATTCATATATGAAGATAACTATGTTTAAACGTCCTTGATTTTTAAAGATAATTTCTTTATTTTTTAACTCATGATTTCAAAACTTTTAACTAATTCATCATATGTCGAATCATTATCACTATCACAAAAACTAAAGTTAGATGTTACCTCATCATGGTCCATAGTGGTAGAGTATATATGAGCTATCTCTTCTTTTGAATGTTCACTTTTGGATTCACTTATGTCATCCTTAATTGCTGCTTTAAGTGTTTTCTTGTTGTCCTTCTTCTCGTCCTTCTTCTTGTTCTTATAGTTTCTCCCATACTTGTTGTTATCTTTGAGTAAAGGACATTGTGACTTTATATGGTTGATTTTTTTGCATTTAATGCAAATAATGTTGTAGGATTTATATTTTTAATCACTTTTACTTTCTTTGAAGTCATTTCTTTTTATAGACTTTATTCTTCAAAAGCTTTTTGAATTTTTTGTAATTAAGGCAATGCTTTCTTCATCACTTTCACTAGTTGATGTCTCTTCCTCTTTCTCTTCCTCTTCACTCAATTCTTCCTGTAAGGATTTGAATGCTAAATTCCTTTTCTTTGGGAGTTTTATTTCTTTTTGTGTCTTTTGGAGCCAATTTCTATATGAGGAGAGATCCAATAAGTTCCTACAATGTTAGTGTTGTTAGATCTTTAGCTTCTTATATAATCATCACTTTAGCTTCCCACATCTTTAAAAGTGACCTAAGCAACTTTCTCATCATTTTATCATTGCTATAGTTATTTTCAAGACCTTTGAGATAATTAATAATATCAATAAATCTAGTACACATGCTATATATGCTTTCATCATGCTTCATTTGAAATAGTTCACGTTGATATGTTAGTATGCATACTTTGCTCTTTTAACTTGATTAATTCCCTCATGTGTAACTTCTAAAGTATGCCAAATTTAGTGAGTCGTTTCACATATAAAGATCCTATTGAATTCAATTCTTTCTAATGCATAAAAAGGATATATATATATATATAGTCCTACTATTTAAGGAAATTGATATCTTATCTTAAGACTCTCATTATTCCTTTAATGTGGATACCTTTTTGTTATCTATAATTTTCATAGGAACAAAAGGACAATTTGACACTATTTTCCAAAAGTCTTGACGTTTAGTCATTAAAAATGATTTCATTCTAGTTTTCCAATAAATGTAATCATTACCGTCAAAGAAAGTTGGTCTATTGATGTTTTGTCCCTCTTAGTTGAATGATGATGATGATGATGATAATGCTCCTAAATATATCATTATGATCTTTGTTATAGGATTTTGTTAGAAATACTATTCTAATAGACCAGCTTTGATATCAATTGTTAGTCCCTATTAGCACCAAAAGGGAGGTGAATTACTTGTTTATAAAATTTAATAATTTTCTAACAAAAATACTTAATTAACAACAATCAATGTAAATAAGGATAAGGAAATTGTTTAATATGAATTAATTAGATAATTGAGTAATAATTTGAAGACGATAAGGAAGAGAGAATGAAAATCAATTTATAGTGGTTTGACAAACAACACTTGCCTACATGCACTCCTAAAACACTTTTTCAAATTCTATTACAATTCATCTTTCAAGTTGAAGAATAACTTTTGTATAGTCTTTTTCGATAAAGAGAAACCCTTCTTATAATCTTTTTCTAAGGTAAAAAGAAACTTAATCCCACTTAGATCACCCCTAAGTATAATATCCAATACCACAACAAAGGATTTATTTACTTGATAGCTCCAAAAAGGATCATTCATATAAATATGAAACAATGACCCTCCAATGATTGAAAAACACTTAGAAATGTGTGTAGAATACATCTAAATGTTTCTTGATACAAAAACAAGTTATAAAAAACATGTTTTTAATGTATGAGACCCTTCTTAATCATTGGAGCAAAGAATTAGCCATTATAATGACTGTATGTTAGTTTGCATTAAAAGCTCTTAATTCATTAGTCATTAGAATACTAATAAACTAATAGGCATATTATTGGTCCACTAATACATTATCCAATAAAATAATAGTACATCAAATTTAACAACTTTTAACCTATATTAGTTGACCAATCACTAAAAAAAATATGGTTTTAACTACTTCAAATGCTCAAACCTCATCATTAACCTATCGATGTGCAATAAAATTGAAGCCCACGTAACACAAGATGAAGAGAATAATCAAAGCATTTATGGTTTATTAAACAATTAATAGAGAGAGCATCAACGTGTCTCATGCCCCGAAGCCGATACTATAAAATTCTGTGTGCCAACATAATATATATATTGATACCAGCTAGCCTCAGCTTGTCAATACACTCGTCAAAGATATCAAATACTCAGATATTTTGGAATTCATTTGGATTTCATCTTGTTAAAAGCTTTTTGTGTGTATTTATGTATATGTATGATTAAAAATTTCAATGTTAAAAGAATTTAAACAAACAATTTCATTTTAACAAAAATTATCATTTAATTCGTTAAATTGTAAACTTTTGTTAAATACAAAATAATATCGACTCATAAGGTTACAAGTTATTCCCTCAAAAGAATCTGCTTTGAGTGATTTAAAAACAAAGGAAAACGGTAAAATACTGAGATTTTGTCATTTGATCATCCAAATTATCAAATGCTATTTCTCTTACCAGTTGCCAGCTAAAGACAAAATTCCCATAAACTCCAAAGTAGGTCGTGCAGGCCTGCCAACGGATCAAAAGAGAAAAAACAACTCGATTGAACACAGAAAGGTATCAAAGCATAATACTTCAGTAATCGAAATAATTAATATAAAACCAAATCTTCTTTCATTCTCATAAGAACGAAGAACACAGAAAGTTATCCTGTTTTATTACAAAGCAAAGATTTTATTCCTCAAGAAAGTTGTTTATCACTTTTTTTTTACATGCATGGGTTCATTAAGAACTCTTACTCTACCAGCCTACAAGCGATCGTGCGATGGCCGGCGCCATATTTCAAAACTATGGTGGAAAAATCAACTATGGAGTGCCCTCTGATTTTTCTTCCATTGAATGCTCAATTTTGCGCCTGCAATAATGAAGAGTGAGAAATGAGGGAATCTCAGCAAAAAACATATAGTTTAACGAGGATCTTGGTTCCTAGAGATATTTCTTAATGTGGTGTCTTATGGTTAGAGGTAAATTGTGTGGTGGACTATATAGTATTTATTGTGCATATATATGGTCTTTTTCATGTGTTTTTGTCCTAGAAAAATCTAAATATCTCACAACGTTTAAGTATTATTCACATGAAAAGAATTTAAATATTAAATATTTTGTTATGTAAATATTAAAATGCATAGTAATTACAACAAATTGAAATGTACGTTTATAATTAGTTTCATTCACTTAGAAATACTCGTATATTTTTCTTGTTTTATGTATCAATAATTCAAGTGCCTAAAAGTGGAGTTTATGAGAATTCTAATGTTATAAGTTCTAAGTTACAAATTAATATTTGTAATTTATAGTTAAGGAGTGTTAGTATTCTAACTTTTTTACTCATAATAATATTTTGAATTCTATTTCTTCTAATCTTAATTGAGTTGTTATTTAAAGCTAAGGCGTGTTTGTAATCTAACTTTTTTTACTCATAATAATTTTTGAATTCTATTTCTTCTGATCTTAATTGAGTTGTTATTTTTTCTATCTCCCTAATTGTTTCAACAAATTGTATCAAACTCTAATTTAGGATGTACATATCTACTTATTGAATGCTCAGTAGTTTGAATATACTAAATACTATTCACATATACAATTATTATTTATGTGAAAAGTAGGAGCTACTTCTCTTAGTTAAAATAGTTGGTCACTACAATAGAACATGGTTTTGATGATGAAAAATTTCATCACTGAAAGACAACATATTGTTGCAAAAACTTCTTTGCAATTGCAAAAAA
>JANTNU010000235.1:34983940-35003674 GCA_024752395.1 Erythroxylum havanense | reverse complement strand
AAATTTTAAAGGTGAAATATAAGATAATTAATTAATAAGGATTAATATGACATATTAGATCTTACCTAGATTTAACGGAAATCATAGAAGAAAAAAATCTAATCAACTTTAACTAAAATTATAAATCAGTGTGACTATATATATATGCAAATTATCACTTTTTTCTATACAATTTGTAAAATTCTCTCAATTAGTTCGTGTAAATATCACTAGAAATCACACTTTTGTGTAGTTATGATGGTGACAATGAACATTTTTTAAAAATCGATTCAAAGAGAAGTGCCCGAAAAATATTAAACTTCATAATAAAATATAAATTTGTGATTCATCCTTCCCATTAATTACGTTGTAAAAGTTAAAGTAATAATAATTTTCAGAAAATTGAAGAACAAAATTTTGATTTTTCTTTTATTGTGCATGGAATCTGATTCTGTAAAATTTTCCAACATAACTAAATTTCTTTTTACTTCTTATGATTCAAGTCGGTTTTATGTCTCCATTGTCATGATTATGCTCAAGAGAACGTGATAACAAAAACACCTTCTTCTACTCACAAATTCTCAGTTCTGCAGGAGAAGAATGTTGACTTCACCACAAGATTATCCACAATGTTTACAGTTTCTCCATACAGATTCAGCTGAAAGTAATGGCGCAACTAGAAAATGGTATTACTATGACACTAGCTGGATCATTTAGAAAATGGTAACCTGGATATCTTCTCATCTTAGCCTTGGCACAGACGACATAAATTTATCTCAAGCTTGCTGCTTGAACCTGGTGCACCATTTTAGCATCAGCTCTTTGACATCAGCGTCCATTCTTGTTCCAATTCCTCCCCAAACCAACATGTGGGCAAGGTCTCCAAATGTTGAGCCAGTCACTTCGTGCACAGCCTTGAATCCTATTCTTCCATAAAACCTGACAAGCTAGCATTTAACAGACAAGGGGAGAGACAGTTAATAACCATCAGATGAGACGACGTTACTATCACACGAGAATGCTGACATTAACATGAATATGTAAGAACCTTGGTATGGTAAAGATCGGAGTCGTTAATGGCCAGCAATTCTGCCGTTTTGCACCCACACTCATATCCATGTCGAATGGCAACAGCACCAATGAACAAACCAATACCAAAAATCGATTTCTCCATGCCCAATGTCTCTCTTTTCAGTCTCATTGAGTCCATATGAAGAATCTTCCCTCTCAACCATACCCTTATTAGTCCCTCTGCTCTCCCAAGCTCGTTATTGGTCTCCAGACTCGTGGCTGTGATTCTGAAAAAGGGTCCCAATGTGCGGAGCTTGAGATCAAGTTTCTGAGCCTTGGCTGAGGCCAATATATCACTCATCGTAGGGAAGGCTCTCTCCTTCAAGTTGTTACTACTTCCATTCTGAGGTCTAATGGCGGTCGCCTGGTCTGAACTTAAGTGGGCTTTTACTGTCGTTTGGGCTGAAGATGGAAAGCGAGAATTGCGTGTGACTGAAGAAGTGATTTGGGTTCTCGTCAGTGTAAACGGAAGTTGGGAGCTTGAAGTTATGGATGTTAGTTCCATAGTCGAGCACTGTCAAAATTGCTCATCCGATAGACTCTTTGGTTGAAAAACAGCTAAATTTGTATGGTGGGTAAAGAACTGAGAATCCAACTTTTGAAGAGAGGGAGATGAAGATGGAGAACCAGGATCGATGTTCGTTTGGAAGGGATGGACGATACTGTTATCAGTTGAAACTGGGTGACGTGGGCTATTTTCGTTCACAAACACTTGTATCTAGTCTGAAGTGGTTGTACGGCAGTTACCAACCAGACGAGTCATGGTTAGTTAATCATACACAATCGATAGAACAGAAAATTAAGGAATAAAATGATAGAATTGATGGGGGCAACCTTCATTATTGGATATTTTCTTTTGTTAAGAGTTATTGACTATCATTTACAGGGTAATGTGGTTTTTGACTTATCATAAAATTTGCTTAACAATTTGTAATTTTACATACGCTCAGATAAAATAGACAGGACTGGAACATCATAAGCATGCAATGCTAGAAATTCTGGTTGCTCTTGACAAAGAACATGTCTATGGGAATATGCCTTTGTTCTTTTGCAGATGGCTTGCGCCTCTTTTGTGAGCTTTGGCCTGAGGGATGCTCCTTCGGGAGGCTCCTGAAAAGAGTTGATGACTGCGTTAAGCCAAATCCAGATTCGTTCATGTAATTCAGAAAATTGATACTGAACAACAGGTAATCAGAATTATGACATTCAGTGCAACACATTTTTTCAATTAAATGTATTTAAGTAGCTGAAATAGATTGGAAGAGTTTAAGCTAGGGTTCTGCATAGTCCTAGCTGAGACTAGCGACAAGTTGAGATGGTTATGGATGCAGAAGAGGCTTCCCACTACTGTTCAGTGGAATGATGATAAACATAGTTAGTGGAAATGCATAAACAGCAGACCTTTGCCTCGTCACAAGAAGAGTTTGTTCACTGGAATTATTAGAAACATAGTCTAAAATGCATAAACTGCACCTTTGCCTCAGCACAGGAGCTCTTGAGTCAAATGCAGATTCCTCCTTTTGAATCCTCTCTGCAAGATGGAAATCTGAGTGTTCTAATCTTTCCTCAAAAAAATCTGGTGGGATTTCAATGCCACATATTGAGCACTTGTATTCATCCACCCAGAAGATCTCAGCTCCGTTAGTGACAAACTTGTTTACTTGGTCTTCTTCACTCCTCTCTAACTGAAGGACTGAAGATTCTAATTCCCTTGACTTTGACAACTCGGTTTGACAAGGTTCTGAGAGTGATCCAGACCCCATGGTATCCCTAGCATTCTCCTAGGCAAAGGTCGAAAGGCATAATTGAGCTATATAGTATAGTAAAAATATTCAAAGACCATAAGCGGCAAAAAAAGGTTCAAAGAGCAAGATTGTATTTAATTTCAGTCAATATCGTAGATCACTCCCTGTTCTTGATGTTACCTTCTCTAAAGTTCCATTGCTAGTCTCATAAGTTTTCTTCACATCGAGGTCATTAGAGGAGATGCCACGGCAGTGGTCATCCAGATCCTGTAGATCACTGTCTTCTAAATCTCTAATTTCATAATGACCAGTCTCACAGCTATCAATAGAGCAAGAAATTTCTGAACTATCGTTGGAAACTTTAGCACAAATTTCATTGCGCAAGGACGCTTGATCACCCAATATTTTCCTGGACACATCTCTTGAGAGAATGAAATTGGTAAGAGTTGTCTGTGTCGGATCAAATGGAGTACCAATTTCGTGTTCATTGAAATGAGAAACTCGGAGCCCTGGATAGTGTAAATGCTTTGTCATTGACAATCTATATGAGGTGTATAATGAAGTTCATCCATTGCCTCTACATCAAAAGTGCATGCTAACAAGCATATCCATAGTCTTATAAAAGGCACATATACTTGACAATGTAAAACTGTCAAATTTCAGCATGTTCGTAACAGAAAAGACTAGTTCAAAGAATAAAGATAGTATATTACCTATCAATCTCAACGAGACGGGAAGTTCAGCTGTGAGCAGCTTTGAAGCATATTTCAAAATATCCTTCTTTGAGTGAATATACTTTTGCAAAGTAACAGCTCTGGTTCGAACCTAATGATTAAGTAATGTCAAAAAGTTTCAGAATGAAAACTACATTCAATAATCCTTAATAGGAACCCAATAACAGGCTCATAATGTTAGGAAATAAATATAAAATCAAACACATATAATTTAGACAGAAAAGAGAGCATGGAATTTTAATTGGTTTTGCAAGTGTCTAACCATTGACAATTACTTTCTTTTTACTAATATGACAAAGTGTTACAGTGATATTCATACCCCGAGTTTTCCTTTTACAACATGAACCAGGAAAAAAACCCAAAATCGCAGATATGTCTCCTTATTTAGAAAGAAAAACCTTTAAATCATCCCTATACCACTGGTAGTGTCTGCAGCAAAAATACTCAGTGTTAAGAAAATTAGCCACAAGTCAACCCAACTTTCTTGTTTATATCATCTATTGCAGATGGCCTTTTTCTGCTGTGATAGAAAAGTTTTGGTAATTTTAAGCAAGAGAATTTGTTAGTGTACCTAAACAATGAAAATTAAAGCAATATCTAGCTAGTATAATTCACAGAAGCAGTATTATCCAAAAAGATTAATGGAGGAGCATCACTGGAAACACAGAAGTTAAACCTTATTCCATCAATTACAAATTGTAATTCACCTTAATTTAACATTCAGACAATGAAAAGCAACAAAAGCATCATACACTACCTCAAAAGATGCAGTTTTCAATTTGAGGGTTAATGTTCGACCACAAAGACCTTCTTTCTGCATGTCAGCACAAAGCATCTCGGCAATATCGGCTGAAATAAAATTCAAAAGGCCTTAACTGTCAAGCAATACCAGGGACCTATATATATGTTATTAATTTGATGATTTGAAAACCTTTTAAAAGGTTTGCAATCCATAAGGAAAACAAAAGCTTAAAAAAAAAAACTAAAAGAGGAAAATGCCGCTCCATTTGAGAGCAGAATGGTCTGTAAGTCCTTATCACAATGAATGTAGTGGAATGATCACCTAATTTTTGATAAAGAAATATCTTGTCATCTGTGGCTGAAAATGTCCTCTCACTACTTATACTTTTGCGAACACTAACATCAGGAGTACTTGTCTTCCCAAGCCCCAGTCCAACAGAGAGGAAAAATTCTGCAATGTATTATAAAAAAAAATTAGGAACTAACCAAATATTATAGCCAGTTTATATAATCATGTGGTTCAAGCTTATTTCTATAAGTTTGATTACTGGATATAGAAAAAAGAAGTTGATGTGGTAAATGTTCACCCCAGGAATGGCCTCTTTGAGTCAATTTGCTCAGCTATTGCCAAAAATATTAACCTTCTCTTAATGTTCTACTGCATAGTGACTAACTCAAAACTCCTACTCAGGTTTCTTCTTCCATAGGAATTGTTGCTAAGATTTTAGAATCTCCATTGGGCACTTGAAATAATAATATAATCTCGGAGAAAACATATAAACTTCTCTTACATTTTTACTTATTCCAAGAAAAACACTCTTCTGGTTTACAATTACCAAAATATTACTTTGTGGTATTAGAAATACTAAAAATGACCTTTTACCAAATTTGTTGGGTTATTTTAATAGAATTCGTTATTAAAGTTAGGTTAGAGCAGTCATACATACTTTGTCACATGCCTAATAGTCATTTAAAATAATAGTTTGCTTTAAAATAACTCAACACAACTCAGTAAAATGTTCTAATTTAATATTTTTTTAATAACACAACTTTTTTTTTTTTTGTGATTTGAAACCATAGGAGTGTCTTTTTGAAATAAATGAAATCATAGGGGAGATCCAAGTTTTTTACCCTATAATCTCCAATTATGCACGCAGATGGCATGTAGTTTTGACAACCATGAATCATAGAAAAATACAAATCAATGATCTACCTGCTGTTGATTGAGAGAATAGTGCACAGATGAGGGCTCCTTTTTGCAGCATTTCCTTGCAGGTATTTATTTCTAAAACATCCCTCAAAATATGTTCGGTGACCTTACCAATGCCTCCAATCTTCATAGATAATTGAATAAGTTTCAATCAAGGGAAAACATAAAATAAGAAACTGATGATTATAATATCATGAAAATGTTATTCCAAAATATGAGCCAAAGCTCAAGGCATCAATACCTTTCTTACAGGAAGTGAAGATATAAATGTCTTGACAGCCATCTGGTCATTTGGCAAAACAAACTGTCCATTGGGCTTATTAATATCAGAGCAAACCTGGGGAGGCATATATGATTCAGTGCCAAAATAGTCCTTTCAAATGCTAAACAAGGTAAACTCATTGATCATTGCACCTATCTATACTTTGCTCTCTCTCTCTTTTTTCCTACTTCCCCTGACCATTAATCCAATTTGAGTTCTTTTATTTTCTAATTCAAACAAGCAGGGAATTGCGGGGCTGCGATGTTATGTTTCTGAAGACTTGAATTTCTCATCAGTTAGTCTTGCATAACTTCAAATTATTTGAATTTCTCATCAGTTAACCTAGCATACCTTCAAATTATTTGACCTACTTTCTTATTTTATGTCTGACCAGTAAGCATGCACCATGATGTGAGCAATCACGGGACAGTATGTTCAATTATAATAGCTTCTTCATATTTGGTTTCAACAAACTTACTACCACTTTGGAGTGGTGTATTGGCTCCTTCAAAATTTCTAATTGATTTAACATTAAACATGTAGCAAAGTCTTCTCCATAGTTTACCTCCAGATATTTAACCCCCATCAATTCTAAATAATCTGTCTTCTACAAAACATGACCTCTAGTAACCCAACATCTTCCATCCCGCACAAATTAGGAAAGAGTGCATTACATAAGTAATACGTGCAAGAATCATTTCAGTGTAATAGCCAAAAGAACCTTGGCAAGTAAGCGGTTTGGAGCAACACCAGCACTACATGTTAGACCACTTTCTTTGTAAACACCAGTTCTGAGTTCTTCAGCAATCTTTCAAGACAGAAAAAGGAAACTGTCAATACATTTGGGGAAGAAAATGTTTAATGTTAAGGAAGAAAAATGTATCAACATACTTCTCCACCAGTCATGTCTCTTTCTTTGCAAACATCAGTTATATCAAGGTACGCTTCATCCAAACTGGTAGCCATGAAATTAGGATCATATTTCTGGAAAACTACAAATATGTATGAGCAAGTCAAAGTATTTGCATCAGATGACACATTGAATTCCAAATCTGAATTTGAGGCCCTTTAACTAACCTTTTCTGGTTAAATCACTGTAAAAAGTGTATTTCTTGAAATCTGGGGGAACAAAGATCAACTCTGGACATAACTTTCTTGCAATAAAACCAGGCATCGCAGCACGAACTCCAAACCTCCTTGCCTAACATTTTTTTCAAAGACTATTTGAAAAAGGATGTGTGAAAGTGATGGATGCAAGTGAAATGACAGTTATAAATGTACCGGAGATTCCTGGCCTTAGTCAAAACTATCATTACTGAAATTGGAGCAGAAAGAAGGGGGAAAAAAAGATCTTGAAGTTAGAGCAGAAAACTCAACCTCGTAATTAGCAGTGGAGATCATAGACATACCGCCAACAGCCATTGGCTTTCCCTTTAGCGAAGGATTGCTCAATGTTTCAACAGCTGCATAGAAAGCATCCATATCTACATGTAGCCAAATTCTAGACAGGTCGCGTGTGGTTTCAAGATCCAAAATGCTTTTATCTGCTAACTGTGAATATTGTGAGCAATAAGTAGCAATATACTTGAAAAATATTTACAACGATACAGAATAAAAATTTTTAAGTCCAAGTTGCATTTCTGCATCAAAAAATTATTAAATTAGCAAGCATGCGGGTCTAGTCTAAGACTTAAGATGGTCAGATAAAGTGCAAAAGAATCTTGCAGTTCCTAAATTATGCAATAAGACATGACTGCTTTTCACAACAGAAATAAAGCTAGCGAGGCGGAACGATTATCTTAGTTATACATCTTTAAACCACAAGATATCTTTATGAATGGACCAAATGTAATCCAGTGTCATTATAAACTTTTTAGCAGTTCATCATTGAGACGATAATGCAAACATTATTCTCTGCAGAACAGTTATGAGTTAATGCACAAAGAAAAAAGAAAGAAAAGCCTTGTCCCACACCTCGGCTCTCCCACTTAGGTATACAAGTTTCACATCTATGTTTCAAGCTATAATGGTAGTTATTAATTCAGACCAGAAATAGAATTGGCAATGGATAAGGCAATTAGTAGAACAAAACAATAAATAATCAGTTTTACCATCTGATAGTGAGAAATATCAGCTGTTGTGAGCTTTGCACATTGTGCACGCATTTGCTCTATCTTCTGCCTCATCACTTCCTCTTTTCTTTCCTCATTTTCAAAATACTTTGATCCCTTGCTCATCTCGTATACTACTCTTTGTACTTTCTCCTTATCTACTCCATCCATACCTAAAACATATAGCAACATACCATCATCAGAAAGAAGTCCTAAAGGAGGAGCACCATGCCTCCACTAACAAAGGTGGGAAAGCTACTCAGTAATAAGTTGTCACAAGTACTTCTCCAGGACAAGAACAAAAGAAATCAACAAGATTTTAAAGTCTCGGCAATATCCTATTCTAAACAAAATATAAACATATCAAGATTGGTTTTTTAGCGATCCACATCCTCAGTTTAAGTCAAAACGCAGCACTGCGTAACAAAAAAATCAACAAATTTGACAAAAATAAGTTAACAGCAATTCACAAAAGAAGTGAATCACTGATCAAGTGACCTGAAAATGAAAGTCTCAAAACCAAATCAATACTGGGTCTAGATCTGGGCCGTCCTAAAATCAAAGAGTGTAGGAAAGACAGACATCATAACATTTAAAAAAAGAAAAGCCAAGGTAACAACTTTCAGGTTTGGGGTACCTGCTTTAGCATTGGTGAAAGCTGTGTGATAAGATTGCCACGGCCTTGGATTGAGTGCAGACCCCCCTCCTTCGGAAGACGTTTCACATTTCTCCATCTCTCTAAGATCTTTGGACTCAAAATCCTCGCAGGAGCAGGACTAGACAAGGAGTAGGAGGACTGGAGGAGAGAAGGAACTGGGAGGAAAATTGAGAGGCAAATATGTAATTCCGCCGCCTCAAGAATAGAAAATAAATAATTATTTGATGTGTTCCAAATTACTTGGTAATATGCTGAAAACATTAAATAATATTTTAAATTTAATTAATAAAAAATATATTTTTGAGTTGGTCATTTGTATCACTAAAACGTGTCTTGGAAGCATTACATCGACTACTTGGTCAACAGAATGAAAACAGAATATGCATAATGCAGACCACAGACAGACTAAGATATTTATTCCTACGATCTTGGGTCAAGACTAACGGGAGTGTAGACTATGGTCTCCATTCGTAGTATCCACCAAAAAAGGGCACTAAACACCAGCCGCATATAGGCCACCTCACCCTACCTGAGACCACACTCACTATTTGCCATTTGTTTCATTCCTGGAGACTGGACCTGGATCATGACCATCATCAAGTAAGGTGGCCAGCTAGACTTTCTTCCTCCTAATCTTAAGCCTCTCTGCCTTTTCTTTCACGATTTCAGAGTTCAGTCACTAGTTTGACCACCCCAAATTACCCATCATTTATCTTTAAATACGCCTTCTATTTCTCTCCTTTGTACCTTTTCAACTTTTGCCTCCACCTCTCTTTCTATCACTTTCTTTTGAATTTACCCGCCTGCTAAAGTTCGGGTGATCAATTAAATTAATTGGCTCCTGGGAAGATGAATGCGATTGGGTTGAAACCGGTACCAGGAATTAGGACGCAGAGAGTGGGGCTAGGGAGCTACAGCGACGGCGATCATATAATTTGTGTGATGAAAAAGGGATTTTTGCCAATTAAGGCCATGGAAGGGTCACATTTGCGAGTGAATGTGAACGGGAAAGGGGAGACTGTTGGTCCTAATGGGTCGTGCTTGGACTTGAAGTTGGCTAATGAGGTGCAAGGTACTTGCTTCCTCCTTTTTGGTATATGATAATCTTGCCTTTCGTTTCTTTTTCTGGGTTTGCTTTGTAATCTTAACATGGTATTTTCGTTCATGAAAAATGAGTTTTGTTGGGATTGGGATATCTATTTACTCTCTCATTTTGGCGGGTTGTTCGGGATAGGGAAAAATGGGAATCCTATCTCCTTGTCTACGGTTGGGAATTCAACAAATGTGAAGTGGCACGAGTGCTCAGTTGGAAAATCTGAAAGGCAGAGCTTACTTAATCAAAAGGGTTGTGTCGTATGGATCACTGGTCTCAGCGGTTCAGGTTAGTTGCTCCGTTATTTTCCTTCCGTTATTGTGATTATCTATTTATGATTTTTTTTTTCGGGTTTGCCTGAAACGTTATTGAAATTTGAAATGAACAAAGTGTGTGTTATCTGTTTGCAATTTCAGATGGGCACCACTGCTCATCATCGGTTTAGCTCTTTAAACAGTTCTTGTCATGTTTTTGGAAAAACTTGCAGGCAAGAGCACTGTGGCATGCGCATTAAGTCAAATTTTGTGCCAAAGAGGAAAGTTGTCTTATATTCTTGATGGAGATAATGTCAGGCATGGCCTCAATCGTGATCTTAGTTTTAAGGCAGAAGATCGTGCAGAGAACATTAGAAGAGTTGGTAGGTACTATATTAGTTGCTTCCAGTGCTTGCAATGCGGGATACATTAAATTGTTGGCAATTTGATTGTCAATGCTGATGTCACCTAAGCAATGCAATATTTTGCATTTTCGTCCCTTTGGACAATAGAAAGCATTTAAAATTTTTTTTCTTATTTTTTCTTATTTGTTTAGGTGAGGTGGCAAAACTATTTGCAGATGCTGGACTAATATGCATTGCATGCCTCATTTCTCCATACGAAAGAGATCGAGAAGCATGTCGTGCAATGTTACCAAAGGGGGATTTCATTGAGGTTGGTCCTTTTGTAGTTTATGATTTGTTTATGAAAATTTTTCTTACCATAACTGTGGCTTACTTTTTTATTCTAGTCATTTGTCTATTTTTTTTTAATTAATAGGATATCGAACATCATATATGTTTCGACATATATGTTACTAGTTACAATTGAATTGATTAACCCTCCCTGTAAAAGGTCTTCATGGATGTGCCACTTGAAATATGCGAGGCTAGAGATCCTAAGGGACTTTATAAGCTTGCTCGTGAAGGGAAGATTAAAGGTACTCCTACAGATCATGAAATATCTTTTTTTTTAATCATGAGTAATTTTTCACGTCCCTTGTTGATAGTTATCCTTTTACAAGATCCTAGATCCTGCATATGGTGATATTGTGCAGTCTATTAGTTCTCTTGACTTAATATAGAATGTTGCAAGTTGATAAGTACAACTTGGTGATGGTTGGTGAAAAGTTATTGCCTATTTCGAGTTTAATAATTTGCATTCTTATTATATTCTTCGCACCTTATGAGCTTTATTAATGAGTATCCAAAAATTTGTCAAATCTTGATAGTATATGTGACTCCTGTTTTGGTTTCTTACCAAATAGCTCTTAGCGAAGTTACTTATTTAGATTTATCATGTGAGGTCTTATCATTGTTGCAAATCACATACTACACTAATTTTGCCTTCAATGGTGAACATCAGTAAGATTTCTTGGAAGGAATCTTGATGGGAGAGGCAATTTAGCCCCATTGCACCTATTAAATCCAAAACATGCAAAGTTGTGGGTATTGAGATGTTGCATTGAAGAATTTGTTTGGAGCAATGAATTCGCAATTTATGATCGAATGTCTTAAATAATGTCATGGAACGTGCTTTTCTTTTAGATTGTGATGTCCTCTCTTTTACAGGCTTTACTGGCATTGATGATCCCTATGAGCGACCACAAGATAGTGAGGTAAAGTATGAAAACAGATGCAAAAAACACAAGTCTATGGATGACACAAGTGTTCAAAGATATCTTCTAGGCATCTTGACATCTGCATATGTCTTCTCACAACATATTGATGTTCCTTAAAATCTAGATCCAATTTTGGACTCCTTATGAAAATGTGTAAAGATAAGCATGGTTGTAAGGGCCATTTGAATTGCCATTTCTGGATGATGTTTGTGTTCATTGAAAATTGTCAAATTCATGAACATAAACATGAAAATTTTAGGGTTTTGTGGTTCCTGAAAATATTTCCAGCAACCAGTTTGATTTGAATTTGCTACATGGAAGCATGGATGATATAGGACAAATGGAAGAAATATTACCTAGTAGCTAAATTCACAATTGGGAAATATTGCTGATATTAGGTTGCTGGAATATCAAGTTTCAGATCTAGATTTCAGCTTGGAATGCTGAAATTTCAGATTTGGTATAGCTAGGTCATTAGGGTTTGACTGCTGGAAAATTTAGGCTAAGATTTCAAGGCTTAATATGGCTAAATTTTAACGTTTTGGTTGCTGGAACTTTAGACTAGAATTCCTGGAATTTAGTGAGGAACACAAACATTGGAGGTAGGGAACTAGGAATCATTCTTAGGGTCTAAAGATCATTCTTAGAAGAAAGTATCACACCTTTTAGTTGAAAGCTCAAATTCGTCAAAGAAAATTCAGGATATGTTGTTATCGAAGGGCTAAGTGCACATATATTCATAGACAAGTTCTTAGAACCCTTATTCTAATAGGACAGGTCATAACAAATTTAAACTCTGTTATAATAAAAATTCTATAAATATAAGTCTTAAACAACTAGGATAACATATTTAGAATTACAGTAACATATTTAGTGTACTATTACTTCTTATCTAATAAGGAATCTTAACATAATCTAAATTTCTTCCCTTATTGCCTTTGCTATCAACTTGTTGCTTAACCTTTATCCTACCACATTAAAGCTTGTAGTTGACTATTTTTTTTTATCTTTTATTTCTTGTATGGACTTTAAGCTTTTTTGCATCAATTCTCCCTAGCTTATCTGAAGTTATCTTCGGCGTAGAATGTGAAAATATCGATCATATGTCTGGATTCAATTTTTGAAATTCAGATTCTAAAATCCAAGTACTGTCAGAAATTGATTTTCCTCTCCACATGAAAAGAAACTGTCGATATCCTCCAACTCTCATGCTTATGTTCATCAAGAACGTTATCTATCTACCCAACATCATCTATCTACTCTTTAAGATAAGGAGTAGCCAGAATTCTTAATAGTTGCAGTAGGAGACTGCGTATCATCATATTCATGATAAATAGTTCAGTTCGTGACATTGAAGATAGGACTAATTCTTATGTCACTTGGGAATTCCAAAATATGAGCATTAACACTAATCTTCTTAAGGACCTAATAAGATTTGGCACGTCATGAATAAAGTTTCTTTATATTTTCCATTTGGGAAATATTTTGGATGAATCCTTACCATCATTATATCCCCTTTTTTGAATTTCATCAATTGACAATATTGATCAACATGTTCTTTATTAGTAAAGTTGTTGTTATTTTCTTTTTTTGTACTTTATCAAAGATATCCCTCGTGTTGTGCAAAACTTTGGGCTTTAACACTAACTCGTATTTTTTGTGTTAAAGGAACTAGATCAATAGGCTTTCTTGGTTGAACTCTTGAAACTATCTCAAAAGGACTCTTATTCATTAATCTATTATAACATAGTTCTATACAAATTTTGTCGTAACCCAATTATTCACATTATCTTCAACTAAACATCTTAACAAGTCTCCTATGTTTCTATTAACCACCTTCGTTTTAATGTTCAATGTTTATTATAGAGTTCTCCAAGAATAGCTCATAGACTTCATTTTATGATCAAAGATAATGGTTAAATGTAATCTATGGATACGTCTAACTTATTTAAAGAATAGTTTAATAGTGTGCACAGCATCATAAGTGTTAACCATTATATTTGTAGATGGTTTCATGATAAAACCAAATGGCTTCTTTATCATATAGGCGTCAAGAACATAACTATTTTTGCTTCTTGTAATCAAATCATTTAACTTTCTAACATTATTGAATTTTGACTTTGCAAGTGCACTCACAACTTCCCTTTTATTCATATGTTGTGTTAATTTCACATCTTCATTCAAGTTTACTTCACCTTCATCACCTCCCTGTTCCATTATTTAGCTTACTATCCTATTCTTTCAACCTGTTGCCCTATTGTTTTAGTCTGTTAGTCTTGCGTTTTGATTTGTTATTCAGGTTTCAACCTATTGTTCAAGTGTGTTAACCTCTTGTTTAAGCATTTCAACTTGTTTAAGAGTGTTTCAACTTTAAGGTTCGCCAAAGAATCCACTTCTTTATGTTTTTCTTCAACTTTAATCCTTTCATCATCTTCCACTGTCAAACTCTCCATGTCATGATCATCTTCAATTGCCAAACTCTCTACGTCATTAAGTATTTGAGCACCTTCTACATGTAGGCTTGAAGATTTTTAATTAATGAGTTGAAGGAGAAGTGTCAATAGTTTAACCAACCATAACAAACACTTTGTTTGAGGTAATGCCTGTTAAATTTAAGGAATCAAAGTGCATGGTTTTTCAATAAAGATTTACCCTTGTGTTGCGTGTTGTTGATTAGTTTCAGCCTCTTCATCTTGGATTTTAGTTTCTCGACCCTCAACATCCAGTGTAATTTGTTATCTGATGTTGTTTTTTGGACTAGTTTTTGGAGCATCTTGTGATCGAGGGTCATTAAAGTCCAATCTTTCTATAACTCTCATAAGTATTTCATCTCACTTTTGGGCACTAAATATTTTCTATATGTCCTCCCACTACGTATCGCCATTATGAACCAAAGCTCTGATATTAAATTGATGTAGGACAAATAGAAAAATACTAACTAGTAGCTAAACTCACAAAATTTAGGAAATACAACTAATATTAGGCTGTTGGAATATCAAGTTTCAGGTCTGAATTTCAACTTGTAATGTTGAAATTTCATACTTGGTATAATTGGATCTTTAAGGTTTGGTTGTTGAAAATTTTAGACTAAAATTTTAGGGTTTTATATGACTGGATTTTAGGTTTAATATGAGTAGAATTTAGGGTTTTAGTCGCTAGAACTTTAGGTTAGAATTGTTAGAATATAGTGAGGAAAACAAATAATGAAGGTAGAAAATAAGGAATCACTACTCATGGGATTTAAGAATTACTCCTAAAAGAAAGTATCACATCTTTTAGTTAAAATCTCAAATTTGTTGAAGAAAATTCATGATATGTTGTTAATTGTTATTTAAAGGCTGAGTGCACACATATTTATAGAGAAGTTTTTAAAATCTATATTCTTGTAAGAAAAGGTTCCTAAAAGATTTAAAGTATATTGTAATAAAAGTTCTCTAAGTTTAAAAACTAGAATAACATATTTAATTTATTACTATTTCCTAACCTAATAAAGAATCTTAAAGTAATTTAAATTTCAGTTTTTATTGTCAATTCAATTCTCAATCTTATTCTACCAAATTAATGTTTGTGATTGACTTCAAATTCTTTTGCATCAGTAGATTTTTGTGGACTAGGTTTGAAGAAGGAAATATTGAGTGCATCTGCTTAACTTTTGATGACAATCGATCTGAATGTAATTTTGCTGTTATTGTTATGACTATTCAACATTTCAACTTTGGAGTTACTTTTCGTCTAGGCTTTCAACTAGTTTTCATTCTCTTCATCTGATGCTTTTGTAGATTGTACTGACATGCAAAGTAGGAGACTGTGCTTCCCCGTACGAAATGGCTGAAAAAGTGATACGTTACTTGGAGGCAAAAGGTTATCTTGAGGCATAAGTATGCTTCGGTATCATTTACTTGGCCATCAATCCCTTCGTTACTCCACTTTGAAGGCAATGGAGGAAACTACAGGCTTCCAAAATTTGACTTCCGGCTACTTGAAAGGCCTTTTGGTTGTACATTAATTGATTGATTAATTAGCTAGTGCCCAACTATCTGTACTCCATATCGGTTTGAGCTTAGCTTTACAGTTTGTGAGGAGGAAAGTGTAATTGCTTGTTCAGTAGTAGCAGTATTGGGTCTATTAACTATTAGTGCAACAATAACAGTTTACTCCAATTGTTCATATGATGTTATCACAAGGTATGTGAACAAGCCCCGCTGGTTCCCTTAATGACAATTGCTAACAAACTCCCCAAAGTCTTGAAGTGCAAAGAAGCTTTACTCGTACCATTCAAGCTTTATGCAGGTTTTATGGCTTTTATTGTTTCTTTTTAATTTTTGTGTTCATTCATCTAATGGAAAAGATCCATTCTGAGTTCTCAACGAAAAAATGGTTGTAAACGAAGGTATTAGAATTTTTGTGTTCATCCTAAAATTGCCGATTGTTCCCAACTTGTTCAACACTTGGCGGAGTAATTCTTTTCCTTACGGAGTCCATTGGCTAGCCTTTTTGTTCGTCATAATGAAACAGTTTTACAAAGGAGTTGTTTAGTGTAAGTTGCTAGAAATCTATGCAAATTTTTAGTACAGATTTACCAGTGATACGTATTTGTAGGTGTAGAAGAAAATCGTTTCAACTTAAGATCTAGAGAAATGGTCGACTCGAAAATTGAGTCCAGATCTTCTGTCTAATATTATAGTGTCTTATTGTATCCAATAAATCTCAGCCCTTTATTTATGTGAATTATGTGTAAGTCCCGTGTGAATTCTATATAAGTCTTACAAAATAAATAATTGAGATTTTATGAGACAGAATAAAACAGGATAATAATGTACATAAAATCTTGATTCTCAAAAACTCCCAACATCTGTGCTTGGTGTTTCTATATGATATTGAGTGATAGAGTTGCAAAATTTGCTTGAAGTGTGTGTTCTTCATATATGCACGGGGTCCTACTACTATAGTCCTCTCTTTCAAGGGATATCCTGTCTATAACAAAACAAAAGACTAAAATCACTTTGCAATTTCCTCCAAGCAAAAGGGATGGATATCAGGCACGTATAAGCTCAGACTTTGAACTATATAAAATATATAACATACGATCTGCCCATGTATCGTGAGTTCGAACTTGTGAGTTACCTCCTGATCTGAGAAAATGGTTATAGATACGTACCCAATTATAAAGCTTTAGTACTTTAAAAATTTTCAAATTTTCTGCTAAAATTTTAGTGGGGTAATAGTAAGAAGAAATTAATCACTTCCCTATAAAATTAATGATAGGAGTGGCATTTGTGTGGAAAATAGGCACTGTTCATTACTTTGTACAGAACTATGGAGTATACGATTCTTGTTGTGGGATTGGAGTCAGGAGGAACTTATGTCACTTATTTGTCGTAATGGCAAGAGCTTCAGAACTGCAGATTTTCCACACTTTAAGGAAGATGACATATATGTGTGCAAATTGGTTCGCAAACTTCTGACTATGGGGTCGCATAAGTCTGAAAATATCACCCCAAGTTCTGGGGAGTTTGTTAGGATGAAAACTTGGAATCTCGCGTATCCCTGTTCTCTTAACGCGTGTTTACATTTCTTTTCAACTGATTTTGTTTCTTTGCTCCAAGTAGCTTTAGTGTGTATGGGGCTTTAATTGTGTACTCTTCCTTAATATCGTATGAAGCCTTCCCTTTTTTGGATGTATGGACTCGCACATCTCTATATTTTCTTGAGAGTATAATACGAAGTTTCTTACCATATATTATTATTAGTATTTACGTCTAATGTAGATGGCCCAAACTTATCAGTGTTTACTTGATGAAGACGACGAAGTTGATGATGCTTAACTTGGGGGGTTTTAGAGAAAGATCTGTTCCAATTTCCACATATACACAAACGCAAATCTCTATGATTACATATACGTTAATGCTAAATATACCCAATCAATGTAAATCGCTCACTATAAATGCGATTGATATGTTTCCTTCCAAATCACTGTGGTGTCAGTGTCTTCACCAAGATCTCAACCCTTTCTCTTTCCCTTGGTGAATGTATATATTTTTGGCTTTCTGTACTATTTTCCTTCATAACCATGGCTCTGGACCATATAATATCATAAGGCACGCATACGCGTAGTTTATGTGTTTTCAAGCACTTGCCAAGGATGCGTGCATGGCTCTTCTGATTCCATGAACACTTGGATTTCAGGATTCTGTGGAGAAACCGGAGAGAGCTAGTGACATGCCTCTACTACGCCTGTCGTGGATTCTTCTTCTAACAGGTTCGATATTCTCATTTATTTGCAGGTTTGGAGGTTTGGAGGCTAATGCTTTGTCCTACAACTATACCGCTACTGTTGAGGCAAGTTTTCCACTAGCGTCTTTATGGTTTGTTAAAGGTGCATGCTTAAGTCACAGGAAATAAACACGAACACACTTCCAACGAGAACTTAGGTAGATGATGTATTGCATAATTTAAGTTTCTGAAAATATATTTTCAGTGCCTACGAAGTCCGTTCAAACCGCAGTACGGCGGAGGAATAATAGTGAACCCAGAGTTGAACTATGGGCTGACGGGATGGACAACGTTTGGAGCTCCCAAAATACAGCACAGGGAATTGAATGGCAATAAATTCATTGTGGCCCATGGCAGAAATCAATCATATGATAGTGTCTCACAGAATTTCTACCTGAGAAAGAATAGACACTACACCTTTTCTGGTACTTTTTTCTTTTTCATTGAATCAGCATCTTACATTATCTTGTTTACATATATTGATGCAGAGCGCGCAAGGTAAGATTTTTTTGTTTAATATTGTTCTATTTTATTATATCTTATAAAATTTTAGTTATTTATTTTGCGAGATCCATGCAAGATTTATATAAGATCTACATAAATAAATGACTGAGATTCATTAGACACAATAAGATACCATAATATTAGACAGAAAATCTGGACTTAAGCGCGAAAGCACATAATCGTCAAAGAAAGTGCATAACTTTAGTTCCAAGTTACTTATTAATTTTCACAAGAGAACCTATGACTTTGTCTTAGAACAGCATGGATTCAGTTGAGCCAAGGAAGTGGTCATGTAACAGCTATTTTCAAAACAACTAACGGTTTCAAGTATGCTGGGGCTGTGGTCGCCGAGTCCAAGTGTTGGTCTATGCTCAAAGGTGGTTTCACTACAGATGAATCAGGCCCTGTTGATCTCTACTTTGAGTAAACCCTTTTGAGCTTTGAGGGCTTATTGTTTTGTTAATTATAGTTCAAAGCATAAGATTCTACGACCTATATTAATACAAGTATATATATTTATGTATTTATCTTCTATATAGAGCAAAAACACCAGTTGACGTATGGGTGGACAGTGTTTCTTTACAACCGTTCACTGAAAAGCAATGGAAATATCATCAAGATCAAAGCACTGAGGAGGTACGCAATTTTCATCGGTCTGTCAGCTATATAACTTACATATCCTGATGGCAAGTCCCTTGACAGGCAAGAAAGGCTAAGGTCAGGATCCGGGCAGTTGATAAACAAGGAAATCCGCTACCAAATGCAACCATTTCAATCAAACAAAACAGACCAGGGTTCCCATTTGGATGTGCCATAAACAAGAACATCCTCTCCAACACTGCCTACCAAAAGTGGTTCACTTCCAATCCCTTCACAGTTACAACCTTCGAGAACGAAATGAAGTGGTACAGCAACGAACCCTCAAGGGGACACGTTGACTACTCTGTCGCAGACGCCATGCTTAAGTTTGCTCAGCAGCACAACATAGAAGTTCGTGGCCACAATGTTTTTTGGGATGATCCTAGATACCAACCTAGTTGGCTCAATTCACTCTCTCCATCTGAATTTTATAAGGCTGCAAAAAGCAGAGTATACTCTATCATGTCGAGGTACAAAGAGCAAGTTATTGCATGGGACGTTATCAACGAAAATCTACATTTTAATCTCCTTGAAAGCAAGATAGGACCTTCGGCTTCATCTATTTTCTACTGCTTGGCTCATGCGATCGATAGAAAGTCCACAATGTTTATGAACGAGTTCAATACCATTGAAGACAATAGAGATCCTTTGTCTTCACCAGCCAGGTACCTTCAGATGTTAAGAGGTATCAAAAGTTTTCCTTGTAACAGGAATTTGCAAATGGGGATTGGGTTAGAGTCGCATTTCGATGTTCCAAACCTTCCTTACATGAGAGCTTCAATTGATACTCTTGCTGCTGCTAATTTGCCTATTTGGCTGACAGAGGTTGATGTTCAGAG
>JANTNU010000235.1:34960505-34971325 GCA_024752395.1 Erythroxylum havanense | reverse complement strand
AATGGTAAGAGGCGTGCTTGTAAAAGCAACAAAACCTTGAGGTTGGGTGTTCGATTCCCATCAAAGAGGAAAAATACTGATTTGTGTTGGATGCCGAGGTATAACCCGCAAACACACGCTGGGTGGGAAATGCTAGCCCAGGTGTGGGGTCCAACATATATAATAGGGCTTTTACAAACAAAGTTAAAAGATATTAAGGGTAAGAAATTAAAGTTCATGAAAGGCCAATAAGAAGTTCTATTAGTAGGTTCATTTTACTCTTTAATGTTATTAAAGTGCAGATCCTGAATACATCAATCACAGACCAGATGGTAGACTTTTTGCAAGACTAAAATAAGAAATGGTGAAGTTGTATATAATATTTACATGTCTATAATCTAAGTTTTCAAAGGACATCATTATGGAAAAAAATTATGGCAATTATACCTGGCTTAAAAGGTGTGTAGATCTTACTTGGAAACTTTAATAGCACCATACATTCATATATGGCAGAGGGTGACTTCAATTTGGGAAATCACACATATGATTTGAGGAAATATGCAGCCAAAATCCAAATGACATATCTAAAAACAATTGGGAATTTTTGTGCATAATCCAATAAACAAAAAGGGAATTAATTTATAAGAAATAAGATTAATTGAGATCTTATAAAATATGACTGGTTATCCACTTTTCTTAAAAGCAAAGCTTGCTTCAATGACACTCCTCAAACCATAAACCAATTGTGTTTTAAGACTTTTTCATCAAAATCCCTAAAAGGTTCCTTTTTAGATTCAACAATTAGTTAATTAAAGTAGAGAGATTCTATGAATCAATTTTGAGAGGAATTAATAGGGAGATTCAAGGGAATAAAGTCCTTTTTATACATAAGGATCTCAACTCAGTGAAGGAGGAATTGAAAGCCTTTAACATACATAAATTCAATAGCACTCAAAAGTTGTCGAGAGATACCTTAAAGAAATTGAACTCAATATAATCTCAACTTTATTAGCTGCCAATTGATCCTCAACTTTAACATAATGAAAAGGAAGATTTATAGGATTATGAACAAGATTTATTCATCAATAATTCCATTATTCAATAAAGATCAAAAGTATTATGGTTAAAGAATAAGGATGGAAATTCCAACTGCTTTCACAAATCCTTATTATCTAGAAAGAACTCAAATAGGATTGTTTCATTAGCACATGAAACTAATTCAACTGCTATCTTACAGGAGGATCTACTTTGAGAAGCCTTCTCCTATTTCTCTAAATCTTAGGTACTTTAGTTGAAGGGAATTCCTTAATTTGTATCTTTAATTAGTTATTAAAGAATATATCAATCAGTAGCATGCTTTTATATTACCTAAACTAGTAACTGAACAAGAAGTTGAGGCTGTCTTATTATTTCTCATTCCTTAAAAGGAATAAAGTTTGAATGGATTCAATGAGTTATTCTTTCAAAATATTTGGCAAGTCGCTAAAAAGATAATAACAGAAGCTACACTCAAATTCTTTAGCAATAGAAGGATGTTGAAAAAGAAAAAAAAGCATTCACCTAACTTATCCTAAAGATTAAGCCCTTATCTCAATGAAAGAATTTAAATTAGATTATGGAAAATAGAATAAAGACACATCCTTCATACTTATATTAATGCTTCAAGGTGTGCATTCATTAAAGAAAGATGTATTGTGTAGTAATATCTTGCTTGTATAAGCACTTTTTAAGAGTTATAATAAAAAAAATATGTAAGCAAGAATTGTGCCATCAAAATAAACATCTATAAAGCCTTTGATTTAATAAGTTGGGATTCCATCTTCAACACTTTAAGAGCCTCTGGCTTTCCTCAAATGTTTACTGGACATATTGAGTAATGCTTCACTACGGTTTCTTATAGTGTCATTGTTAATGGTAATCCAAATAATCTCTTTAAAGGACCTAGGGACCAAGGTAAACAGATGTAATTTCTCTTTATTTATTTACCTTGGTGATGGAAGTGCTTACCAGAGTCATAAGGTAGATCATTTCTCAAGATAGGCAGTTTACGTTCCATTCATTATGCAAAATAATAAACCTCATTAGTTTAACTTTTTTCAATGATTAGATATTATTTTAAGGATGAAGTTAATCTATGAGCATTCTCAAAATCAACTCTACAATCCTTCAGATTGCTTTCTAGACTATCTATAAATAGAGACAAAATTTACACATACGTCTTATCATGTGCTCTTCAAAATGTTGTTTGGTTTTTAATTATCACAGACTTGAAAATTAGTGCCCTCTACTCATATATCTCAGGATTCTTATATAGTCCAAGAGACCTTCTTATAGAGATTTCTAACCCATATTAGAAAAGATTCAAAGTCCAATTGGTGAAATAAAAACCTCACACCAATTAGAAGAGCTTATCTCAAAATTTCAGTTTTAATAGAGTCCATATTTTTTAGTCCTCTTATCTTTAATTTGCTAGTAACATTACCAAAGTTGTGGAGAAGCTTCTTAATATTTTCTTATAGTTAGGAGACTATACAAAAGAGTTATAGAAAAGGTAAAATGGGTTAAAATATACTTACCTTGGGAACAAGGAGGTTTGGGAATCAAAGCATTGAAACTCACAAACTAAATATTCATGATAAAGAGATTATGAGGGATACTAAGTGATAAGCAAGCACTTTAGGTACAATTAATACATGCTTATTACTTAAGTAATGAAAACATATGGAATATTCAACCTAAAGCGAGCACTTCATGGATTACGTTCAACATCCTTAAGTTAAGGGGAATGTAAGGATGCAATTAAAAGAAAAGTTGGTAATAGTGTAAACATAACTTTTTGGCATAATAATTGGTCTCATTTTGGCCCATTTACTAACTCTATAGAGCTAATTCCTTTGAGGAATGTCATCCCTTATAATAGCACTGTGAAAGAGGCATTTAAACAAAAAATTCAACACCTACAATTATTGCCTAGCTCTTCACGACTTAACCACATCTTGGGAATGAACTTGATAACTAGTATGGAGACTAACATTCATTGTAATAAAAAAAACCTTCAAGCAATAACATAAATGAATCTTGCAAAAACCTACAAAGAACTCAAGCTCACAAGGTCCTTTGGTCAAAAGTTTTGTAGTTCATACATGCATATATTTTGGCTAATTTGTGTTTATAGCTTGCATTTAAAGGGAAACTAAACACTGTTAAAAAACTGATCAAATTCCTCAACATTCCATCCTAATATGTTTTATGCAATCAAGAGGATGAAAGCTAAGATCACTTAATTTTTGAGTGACAATTTATAAAAATGTATGGATATATATCCTTCATCTAAGTAACCTTACTCCTCAATAGGCAAGTTGGCATATTGTAAAGGAATGGTGCTGCCAATGTTATACTAAAGTCTAGGAGATAGGTTTATATTTAAAATCTCCTTAAGTTATGTTATTTATAGACTTTGTATGAAATGCAACCGTAGAATCTTTTATAACTAGAACACACAATTAGAAATCTTGTTAGAGGAACTTCTTAGAAATATCAAGCTACATCTAGTAACTCATTAAATTTATATCACTTGTAGCTTATGGATTTTAAAGAACACTAGAGGCCACTTGCTTCTTGTTAATGTTGAATAATGAAAGACCCTTATCACTCTAAATATATAATTAGATAGTTGTATATAGCTAAAATTACTAGTGATGGGTTACGATGCAAACAACAATGAAGATATTTTACTAGCAACTATAGGGATGAGATAGGCTTACACCAGACATTTTATACATCTTAATTCTTGGTTCTCATTTTACATTAATATAATTATTTTAATTTTTAAAATATCTAAAATGAAATAATTTTTGATATTTTTATGTATATAATTTGATTATTTTTATTTCTTATATATATTGTATATTTTATGTATATTAAATTACATGCTTATTTATATGATTTTCATATATAATTTATGTTTAATGAGACCATTCAAAAATTAAATCCTCATTAAAATATTAAGTTCATGTTTAGAATATGAATGTTGTCTTCTATTGTTACAAGAATAAACTAGAGTTATGTTTATTGTTTGCCTTGTTGAATAAACTTAAGACTGTTTTAATTCGAATATGTTTAGTCTTATATCAATGACTTTCAGTTAACTAAATTTGTATCATTTTAATGTACAAAATCATGATCATATGAATTTAGCGTAAGATTTAATAATAATATATAAGATATGTTTTGATAAGGAGTTTTCACTTGATAGAATTGGGAGTCACATGAGATGTATTGATACGGATTTTGTCTACTTAATTTAAGTTTAATTAGTTTGTTTCCCAAACTCAAGATAACTAATTTAAATGGAATCTTAGCCCACTAGAAAGATTAGAGTAATATTTTCAAAATAGTAATAAGAGTTATTATTCCAAATAAAATAGAGGGAGTAACAAAGTACATAACTGAAGTCCTAATCTTTATTAGGTTTCTATGACATTTAATTAATTACTTGCTTTCCTTATATTTGCATTATTTTGAGTATTATTTTCTTTTTTAGTATAGTTGATACTAGTAGTGGATTAAATTTCTTAGATATAGATTAAATTTGAGAAATGTTCTCAAAGATAAAAAGAGAAGTCGTAGTGAAGGGTAGCTCAATTGGTAAAATTTAGATATATCATGAATTATATGAAGGTAGTTAAATGATTATATAAGATTCATATTCCTAGAGTAATTAAAGAGAATGTTTTGTTGTTCTCGATTAATATTGATTTGAAAAACCTTGGCTAAGGTAAAATAATAATATGAAAATAGTTTTCAAATGTTAATAAAAGAATTAGTTACTAATTATGAAGAACTAATATGATTGGACTCAAATAAAATAGACATTAATTCCACACTCCATTGTTAATAGAAATGTTTTAGATGAAATGATTGAATTATATGAAAAAAGAAATCATACACAAAAATATTAGTCAAAACTACTTTATCTTTTGTAATATTTAAGTGATTATAATGTGTTATTATATACTAATATCAATTTATAGATATAGATTATTTAACTATATAATTTAAAATTAAAGAATTTAAATTTATTGTCAATATATTTATAAACATAATAGGTAATAGATCATGAATGGTTGAAAAGAGAAAAAATAATTTAATCAAGTTAGGCTTAATCGTAAAGTTTGATTAAGGTCAACTATAAGATATTGGATTAATAAGGACCAATATTTTTATATTGAATCTTATTTAAACATAATTGATATTTTATCTAATCCTGATTAAAAGTTTAATTAAAATTAAAATATTGAAAATTCCACATCATATTATAAATAGGAGTAATCTTTATATGAGCTAACACTCTTGACTTACCCCTCTCTATACTACTTGTAAAGCTCCCTTAATTCGTTCACATGAATATTGTTAGACGCTAAACAATTATGTTATTATGTTGTTTTCGTATAATTTGTAGACTTGAGGTGAGCTACATAAAACAAAATCAACATTGATAATAAGAAACAATTTTTATTCACATTTTATTATGTTTATATGTCAGTTATGTTATAATTTAAATTAATTAGTTTTATGAAATTATTAAAAATTATTAAAATCCAGAAGAGATCCCATCTTGATTTTCCAACAATAGTTTTTATTTTGTGATGGTGAGATTTCTTGTTGTACTTCATTTTCAAAAAAAAAAACCCCACCATTTTCATATCTTAAATCTCAAATTTTGAATATTTAAAAGGAAACTAGAAATTGATGGAATTTAATTATGTTATATTCATTTGAGAAATATTTTTACTTTAAAAATGTTATATTTGTAACATGATTTTAAGTTATATAACTATTTTATGCAATGGTAGAAAAAAAAAGGAGCTACGTAAGAAAGGAAAAAACAAAAAAGAGTAGAGTATGCAGACTACTTCATTATTTTGGTGTCACTTATTTGGCTATCGATCCCATAATTGCTCCATTTTGAAGGCAATGGAAGAAAGGAAACTAGATCCATTAAAAATCGATTCTTAATAACTTCAAAGGCTAGTTAATAATGGACTATATAATTTGTTAGTTTGTCTCCTTACAACTAATTGGTTTATACCAATTTACATATAATATTATTAATTTATTCAATAAAATTATTATTTATTTTTATAATAACGAGTACATATTATGATTCTTTTTTTGTTAATAATGTTATTACTGTCATAAACAAATATATAGATACTCAAATGAGTATAAGATTTTAATTGTATAATTAATTATTAGACTTCAAATTACTAAAATAACTTATATAGGGAGTACTATATTATTTTTATGTTATTTGTAGCCTATTCTATTTGGTATTACTTTGATTAAAATAGTTGAGTAAATCAATAAATGATTCAACAACTTAAAGTGATTAGGAATAAAATTCTATTGCTATTAATTAGTAATAAATTGAGAATTCTCTAACTAAAGTGAATTGTTATTTGAAAATATTGTTTCCAAATATTATAAATTACTAATTTGAAAGAATAAATATGATTGAATTTTATACATTAATTCTACACCTCATGTTTAATTGAAATTTGAATAATGAACATATTATATTGTGTGACAACAAAATATAAAAAAAACAACTAACTTTTTAGCATTTTTAAATTTAGTTTTTAAACTTTAAAATTTTTAATTTAATAACTAACCTTTCAAAAATCGTATAACCAAGGTTATTTTGACTCCTTTAATTCTTTGATTAATGTAGTATATCTACCAAATGCTACGTTAGTACCAATTTGTTAGCTATATTAGCAAATAGATAACCAAGCCATTTGACCTAAGTTTCGAAACGTCAATTACTAAATTGAAAACTTTTAAAGGTTGAATACTAAATTAAGAAGACTTCAAATGTATTTATTATCGCTTAAAGTATATCTATCTTGATTAAAGATTACAAAATTACTTAATTAAAAAACTAAAGGTAGTTTAAAGAGTTTTAATTTATTTGATTCATTATAATCATAATTTAAAATCATTTCAACATATTAAAAACCTAATATGATACACAAATAAAGTAATTAATGACAAAAAATTAATTTCAATAAAATTAAACTTAAAATGTAAAATTCCAAATATAAAATATTTACATTTAATATGGTTAAATAATAATTATGTAACTAAGTTAAACTTTAATTATAATTAGATTGATAAATAGTCATGTTTCTCTATAAAAAGGGGAAAATATTAAGAGAGCTAATACTCCCTCCCAAACCATCTATAAAATAATTGGAAATTTTTTATTTGTTATGTGAATATTGTTAGAAATTAGACAATTGAACAATTTTTGGCTGCCTTCTGCTTCAAAGAAGAAAAAAGTTTTACTGAAAATCTAAATCTTGTTTGCCTTTTACTTCCTTATTATTATAATTTCAATTTTATATGAATGGGAGATTGTAAAAATTATTATGTTGCACCATGATTGATTTCCTAAATTATTTATCCTTTTACTGATTTAAGCTTATTTTAGCCTTTATAATTTGTTAAGAAGAAAGCACAGCAACTTGCGCAAAAGTGATATTCATGCATGAGTCTCGCCAGTTTCTTGATAGTGATGTAGTTGGTATGCTACTTCAATATTCGGAACTAATCATCACAATGTTACGATGAAGCTTCCTTTTTCCCCCTAAAAGTCTTAATATGGCTCCAAATGGTGCTTTTGAAATAACCTCTCTTCTCCTCCAAATTATACTTCTTGGATCATATATAGATATAAATTAGTCACATTTTGTTTTCTACAATCCACTAATATCAATATTAATTGTTAGAATATATTTTATATATTCTTTGTTTGATTTTGACATTTTAAATTGGACATCTAAGAAAATTAAAATTATTATATGAATTGATGAAGATGGGTGAAGAATGTGTTTTAATAAAAGTTCAAATCATACACGTGAATATATAGCAGATGTGTTATATTTCTAAGAATTGGGTTTTAATTGAAATCTATCAATAGGAGGTCATTTTGAACAAACCTTGCGGGTATGTGCGTTAATGCTCAAGTAGAGGTCACGTGAGGATTAAAATGAAGGAATGTTGGTTGTGGATTAAAAAGAGATGCATTGGTTGGCTGCATATTCGGTGTTGTAGTTGAATACTGTGTCTTGTGGTTTTACAAAAAGTTGAAGAAGCTCACGTGGATTTCTGTAGGATGAGTTCTCCACATACTTTATTCATATAGAAGATTATTAAAACACGCAAGTAGAAAAGAAACTTAGGGCAGTGTCTGCAACAACAAAAACGGACGTGCAAGAGTTTTTTTAAGGTGGATGATTCATGCGTCTTTAAAGAAACATACTAGTTGTTGCATATATTAATTGTTCAAATCTAGGATCGAAAAGATAGAAAAAGGAATTGAAGAGGAAAATGAAATAATTTTGCTTCATTTCTGATGATAAAAGGTGTACAGAGACCATGGTTTTTTATACAGCTTTTCTAATTAACTCTAATAACAAACTTTGCTAGCTGACAAAAGGGAATAAGAATAAAATATAACCAATCAATTTAATAACAAAATAACAAATTATTTATTGCTTCAATACTCCCCCTCAAGTTGGAGAGTGATATATATCAATCACTCCCAACTTGGAAAGCAAGTATGAATGTTGTGGAACTCCAAGGGCTTTTGTAAATATGTCTGCTAACTGCTCCTTGGTTGAGATGTGCCTTGTTTGCAATAATCCTTCTTGTATGCTCTCTCTAACAAAATGGCAATCTATATCAATATGTTTAGTCCTCTTATGGTAGACTGGATTAGCAGCTATCTATATTGTTGCTTGATTGTCACAAAAAAGTCCAGCTGGTTTGCATACCTTAATACCCAACTCTGTGAATAAACCAAGAAGTCATTTCAATTCTGCAACAGTTGATGCCATACTTCTATACTCAGCCTCTACTGATGATCTCGAGATTGTACTATGTTTCTTGGATTTCCAGGAAATCAATGAATTGTCAAGCTTTATGTAGAACCCTGTTACAGACTTTCTTGATATGAGACATGATGCCCAATCTGAGTCACAGTAAGCTGATATCACAAGTTTTCCTACTGATGAGAGAAGTATCCCCTGGCCTGGATCTTTCTTGATGTATCTTACCACTCTCAAAGCTGCATCATAATGAGATTTTTTTGGCTTTTGCATGAACTGGCTAAGATGTTGCACACTATAGGCAATGTCTAGCCTAGTGTGAGTCAAATATAAGAGTCTACCAATCAATCTTTGGTATATAGTAGCATCTGCTAAAACAACATCATCATTCTCAAGCTGCAATGCTTCATCAAATTCTGCAGAAGTGAGTTTCAAATTCTACTCTAGAGGAGTGTTGACAGGTTTTGCATTCATCATTCCAATGCCATCAATCATCTATAAAGCATACTTTATCTGAGATAACACAATCCCTGCACTTGACCTTGACACTTCAATACCAAGAAAAAATTTCAAATTGCCAAGATCTTTCATCTTGAAGCTTCTATGCAAAGTTTACTTCAATTCTTCAATAAGTTCTATGTCATTTCCAATAATCAACAGATCATCAACATAGATTAACATTATAACCTGCCTAGACCCTACAATCTTAGTAAACATGGAATAATCATATTTACTTTGACTATAACCATTCTGAATAAGGGCCTCAAACAGTTTCAAATTCCATTGCCTTAAGACTTGTTTTAAGCCATACAAGGATTTAAGCAACCTGCATGCCATGTGCTCCTCCTGGTTGCTAAATCTCTCTAGAAATTTCATAAATATCTCCTCCTGTAAGTCTCCCTGTAGAAATGCATTATAGACAACCATTTGAAACAAAGGCCAATTATAGAAAGCAGCAATAGCAATGACACTCCTTACAGTTACATGCTTAGTTATTGGTGAGAAAGTTTCTTGATAGTCAATACCTTCTCTTTGATTGTATCCCTTGCCAACCAACCTTGTTTTGAACCGTTCCAGTGCCATTAGAGTGATACTTGACCTTATAGACCCATTTGCAGCCAATGGGAACTTTGCCAGGAGGAAGAGGAACCACTTCCCATGTGCCATTTAACTCTAAAGCTTGAATTTCTTGTTGCATAACATCTATCCAACACTTATGCTTAATTGCCTCAGAATATGTTTTTGGTTCAACTATTTGGGAAATGGATGCTAAGAAAGACTGAGTTTTTAAAGGTAAATGAGCATATGATATGGTTATTGGATACTGACCTTTTATCGCAAGTGAAGAGGATGACGCTGATGAGGGATTAGTGAAATGATAATCCTTATGCCATGCTGGTGGATGTGAAATTCTGCTTGATCTCCTTGTGGTTGCTGATGAAAGAGGTGGAAATGAGGCACCGTCAAAGGTGAAAGGTGGTGGATCGGGTGGATGTGGTGGAAGGTTATTTGATGGAGCTAGAAGGGCAGGATGTGGTGGAGGTGTTGAGGAGGTTGGATTTTGTTGTGGTGAGGTAATTTCTGGTGTAATGTTCAAGTAGTCATGATCATCTATGTGACCAAAGCTTGTAACAGGGAACATAGGTTGCTCTGAAGGTTTGAGTTTGAAGGGAAATATGTGTTCATGGAAGACCACATTTCTATTGACAAACAGTTTTTTGGTGTTAAGGTTAAGTAGCACATATCCTTTTTGGAAAAAGGAGTAACCTAAGAAAATAGATGGGATTGCCTTTGAGGAGAATTTATTATGATAATATGGAACACTAGCATAGCAAAGGCAGCCAAAGACTCTAAGGTGGTGTAGTGGTGGTGGCTTCTTATGTAACATCTCAAATGGTGACTTCCAGGACAAGACTGAGGATGGCAAACGGTTTATAATGTAGCAGG
>JANTNU010000235.1:34921002-34931861 GCA_024752395.1 Erythroxylum havanense | reverse complement strand
TTTTCTATTTTTTCTTCAATATGAATCACACAAGGAATGTATCCGATTTATTTGAACTCTCCAATCTGTAATCTCCATGTATAATCTCTATAAAAATCATTGACTTCTCTGGGCCAATAGTTCTGCATCTGTATTAGTCTTTTTCCAAGATTTTCTGAAAAATCTTTCGAGTTTTTGGACATACTGTTAATTAGTTATCAAAATCTTAATCCAACAGTGCTTGGTAGAACCAAAGAGAGCGCAATATAGAGGAGGGATTATAGAAAACCCTGACTTTGATCGGTGCTTGAATGGGTGGAATGTGTTTGGAAATGCATCAATAGAAGAAGGCAAGTCGAAGAATGGAAACAAGTTCCTTATCTCTAAACACAGAACTCGGCCACTAGATGGTGTTTCAAAAAATGTTCAGTTTGAACAAGGGCAGATTTATAGTTTCTCTGGTAACAAGTCTTTCCTTTGTAAAGTCTAAAGATTCTGCCTTCATTTCTAAGCTATGATCTTATTTTCAGATCCTGAACGAAGAACCAATTCAGTTGAAATTTCATATCATGGTCTAAGAACCAATTCACTTAGCACAATGCTAACTAGTCTTTTGCCAAAATTTTTATAAGAATGAGTTTGATCTCCAGCTTGGATTCAGATCAATGAGGGAATTGAGAATGTATCTGTCGTCTTTAGAATCGATGGCAAGGACCTGATTCGAGCAGGTAAAGTTATCGCTAAGAGTGGATGTTGGTCTCTTCTAAAAGGTGGTGTAACTGCAAATTATTCAAGCCCTGTTGACATTCTATTTGAGGTAATTTGCATATAAATCGTATGTGACTTTCAAAAGTTAGAATCCAGTATGCTTATTGTACATTCTTTGATTTTCGTTCAGACCAAAAACATTAGAACAGAAATATGGATCGACAGTGTCTCGTTACAGGCGTTTACTAGGGAGCAATGGAAAGACCATCAAGAAATCATGATTAAAAAGGTATTTCAATTTTGTTGTCGGGGTAAAATCCATCATCAATGTCTAAATATGATCTCAAATTGAAACCATAGGAAAGGAAGAGTAACGTGAGATTTGAGGTTACTTGTGACAATGGAACTGCTGTGGAAGGAGCTTTTGTCTCCACAAAACAAATCAAGGGAGATTTCCCCTTTGGATGTGCTATGAATCATCACATCCTCGACAATACAGATTACCAAAAATGGTTCGCTTCAAGATTCAAGTACACAGCTTTCACCAACGAAATGAAGTGGTACTTTGACGAGGCAATACAAGGTCAAGAAAACTATACTATTCCAGATTCTATGTTAAACTTCTGCAAGCAAAACGACATTCTTGTCAGAGGTCACAACGTTTTCTGGGCTGATATGAAGTATCAACAGAAGTGGGTTTTAGATCTCTCTCCAGATGATCTGCAAAAAGCTGTGACAAAGAGAATCGATTCAGTGGTTTCAAGATACAAAGGGCAGTTAATTGCCTGGGATGTAGTTAACGAGAATGTACACTTCCGCTTCTATGAGGATAAACTGGGACCTAATGCTTCAAACGAGTTCTACTTGAGAGCATATCAGCTTGATCCAAGCACAACGATGTTCTTGAACGATTATAATACCCTTGAATATTGTGGCGACGAGAATGTGAGTCCTGTCACTTACATGCAGAAACTTGAGAATATGCTTTCATATCCTGGAATTCAAGGAATATCAGCAGGAATAGGCTTGGAAGGTCACTTTGGGCTTGGAAATCCAAATCTAGCTTACATGAGATCTGTCATGGACATTTTTGGCTCAACAGGATTGCCCTTATGGTTTACAGAAGTGAGCGTTGCTAATGACCCGGATCAGGTACCTACATTTCGACTGACTTTAATGACTCAGTTTCTTGCAAGATTAAAAAAATATGGTCTTTTGATGACATTGCAGTTATAATGGTTTGAGGGATCCCTGAACCTGTTTTTCAGGTTTTAGATGACACTCAACTTGAACTGACATTAGTTTTCCAGGCACAATATTTGGAAGAGGTACTAAGAGAAGGCTACAGTCATCCTGCTGTCAAAGGGATTATCATGTTTATGGGTCCAGCACAGGCTGGATTCAAAGAAACACCCCTAACAGACATGAGTTTCAGCAATACTCCAGCTGGAGATGTTGTGGACAAGCTACTCCGAGAGTGGAATTCTCAGACTACAGAAACCAAGACAAATGCTAAAGGGCTGTCAGAGACTTTAATGAATCTTGGAGAGCATACGGTAACTGTTGAACACCAATTAACCAATTCCTTGGTAACTAAAACTTTTAATTATAAGGTTGCAAAAGGTGTCAGAACCGTCCATGTTCAAATTTGTTGATATGTTAAGAGATGTCTTTGGTTCTGACCAAGTAGTGCTAGTCGTTCCTTAAAATTTTAGAATTTTGCCTATTACTTGTTAGACGCATGAGATCTCTCATGTCACATTTGTTTCCAATATACAGACAATTTACATACATAAGACAAATCTTAAGATTGTGCAACTATGAACTCTATTCTAAGAAGTTCACTTCTTTACACGTAGAGATAGCCAAGGAATAATTTACACATTGGGATTCTAAGACATCATTGTATCATTTTGGAAGTAATTATGTCAATCATTAACAATCCCCCTCAAGTGAGATCAGATCCTCTGGCCCATGTACTTTGTACTTAACCTATGTCAGAGGATCTAAGTCATCCCTTTAAGTGGAATGGATGGCTCAGATCTTCAGACATAGGCTAAGAATAGATGACTCAGATCCTCTGGCACAGGCTAAGTACAGAGTATCTGGGCCAGAGGATCTGAGGGCCCCTCAAGTTAGTGCTTAACTGTCACTCATGTCATACCTATCTTATTTAGATAGTGATTGAACGCTTGGCTTGATGTTGTCTTAAGAAGTACATTAGCAAGTTGATCCTCGGATCAAATATTTGACAATTCAATAAACTTTACTTTCAGCTTTTCTTTGATAAATGGCCTATTAGTCTCAATATGTTTGGTTCAATCGGCAATACCTTGCTGGCCTCTATTGGCTAATGAATGAGGGCCAAGTCTTTTTCTAACTCCTGGCCCATGCCTACTCATAATCTAGGCAATTGCATACTTCTACCATAACTTGAGAGGCATTTGCACTTGTTTTTCTATTTTTATAATTTTTTACTTTCAGGAAATCATAAAAACAATTTTCTCTTTAACTTTTTATCAAAAGTGTGTTAAATTATTCTTAATGTTTTAAAAAAAATTCAATTATTATTTTTCTTAATTAATAAATATGTACGATTAAACTTTGCCACTAACTGAAATATACAAGCATTCATTTTTTAAAAGCCGTGATATGTAACTTTATAAAATAAGTATTGAATTAATTTAACATTTTACTTATAATTCCGAAATAAGTTTCCAATATATAGGGTTTTTACTTAGAAGAAAAAGGGTGACCCAATTTAAGCAGGAAAATTCATAGACACTGCTGGTCCTCTGACAAGAATTGGTACCAATAACATAGAGAACATAAGTAGGTAGGAATTGATGGCAAGAAAATGGACAAGCAAGAAAGATTCCAGGATCAAGCACACATTTCAACAGAGAACATGAAGTATGTAGGAATTGTTGGTAAGAAAATGGCAAGCAAGAAAGATTCCAGGATCAGGCACACATTTCAATAGAGAACATAATGTAGGAATTGTTGGTAAGAAAATGGACAAGCAAGAAAGATTCCAGGATCAAGCACACATTTCAAGTACCACTGCCCCAAAAATTTACACTGGACATAATAAGTTTCAGGGAATTTGAAAGACATCAGGAGCCAGAGTCGAGACTATGTTGAGCAGTAAGAAATCATTTCCAAGAAATTGCAAGTTTAGAACAGCAACAACCAAAGGGCATTAGGTCTACTGCTATGATTTTGCACCCACCTTCTTCTTTTTGCCCCGCGCAACAAGCAGCTTCTACCCACTTGTTCCATAACAAAAGTCAATGCGGAGCTGGAAAGTATGTTAAATAACGAGACAAGTGATCCATGTGCGTTTCAAAATGAATAACAGCTATAACTAGGATGCTCTGTGCTAAATAAAACCATAACCAGCCAAATGGACATGAATTAAACAAGGAAGATGAACATACACAAGCTCTTTTGACTAGAAAGCAATCAATCTGAATTAGGACATATTGGTATCCAGAAACATCCTTCTAATAATGGACTTAACAATGAATCAGCTACTGATGCCAAAGGAACTGAGACAACACAGAGTAACTTCTAAGCTATAAGCAGTGGACGTACTGACATCATCTCTAGCACTGCATAACATGAAGATTCCATTTCTGGGAACAGAAGTATGGATGAGAGTAAGGACAAATTGAGTCCTAATGAATTAGTCTCACTCCAAGAAAAAATAGAAAATATAACAACTCAATTCGATGATCTTAAGAACGTCTATCAGTTAGCTCCTGACATACTCATGAAATTAATTAGTAATGAAAGTCAAAAAGGACAATGTAAGTAAGATGAATGAGTTCTTTCAATCTTTTTTTAAGAAACTCGAATCAAATCATTCTAGCCGCAGCTGTGGATCAAATGTTGGCATATATTTGAATAGATCAGAGATCATTAGTCAAGCACTACAAATCAAGATCAATAAGCTCTAAAATTTCAGTACTTCACTTTATTCGTCCTAAAAAACGTACTAATATTATGAGATGATAGTATAATAGGAGAACTTTGAGTAAATAAACATCAACCAAAGGGCATTTGGTCTAGTGGTATGATTCTCGCTTTGGGTGCGAGAGGTCCCGAGTTCGATTCTCGGAATGCCCCAATTTCAATTTTCTTCTTTTGTTTTCAGGACTTCAGCCAAAATGATGGCTTTATTATTTGGTCAATGTTCAACACCAGAACGATTACATATCATTTTTTCATGATTTCAGTTATATGTAATGTATGAATTCAAGGACCAATGTAACATTTTTAATAAAATATATCTTAGCTGCAGAAAGTGACAAAAAGCCAATGGTGCATTGAAACACATACACACACATATACATACACAATTTAAGAGATTGGCTATGCATGATCTCTTGTGTTATATCTGATCAACAACAGTTCATTCATATGTCAAATATGGAGATGGGATTAACCTCAAGATAAGCAGGCTAGGATCATATCTGTGTCCAGCTTCATTGCGAAGAAGAAAAACCAATGGCACCTTCTGTCAACCTTGCTTACCACTGAAACTTTCATGAGAGATCACTCCATCAATAATAAACAGCCAAATGCAAATGGATTAAAGACAACAGAATAACATTTACATGAACATACACCATGTCCACAAAGATGCATGTTTTTACTAGCATTCAACAGAATTACTACATATTGCTATCAAGAAAAATTCAGACAGTGCCCTTTATACTGACTTAACTAAGCCCTATTCCAACATTTAGATAGCACAGAATGCTAATATCAAATAACTTTTCTGGAGGATCTCAGCAATAGGATGATGCTGTTTTCATTTTGATCCACAACATGAGAAAAAAATCAACGAAACATGTTAAATTTATCTTGATGCAATCACAAGCATTGCAAAATTTAGGATTCAATTTCTAGCAACTAGCAGTTTGCTTATTTTGATAGGCCAGAGATCATTTGTCAAGTCTAGGAAAACGAGAGATATAAGCTCTAATATTTTTGTACATCCCTTTATCTTCACTAGTATTATGAGCTTAAAAATGTGACTTGAAAGGATAATAACAGTAGAGATCTAGAGAAATAAAAATGTGTGTTTCTTCAGCCCTTTGCTTGCAATGTCATTAACTCATAGACAATCTTAACTATCAACCAAGCAAATACAAACAAAACAATATCTAGGTGCAATCTGACACCTTCACAGATTCATAGGGTAATTTTAGCAGCAACTCACAAATTAATCAACGTTAATACCAACCAATGGGACATTTGGTCTAGTGGTATAATTCTCGCTTTGGGTGTGAGAGGTCCCAAGTTTGATTCTTGGAATGCCCCTCTTCTTTTTACTCCCAAAATTTTAAAGATCATATAGACCTTTTTTCTTTGGATACAACGGAAAGCAAGGATCATAAAGACTTTGGTCTTTGGTTGCCAGAACTGGACTAGAGTCAAAGTGCACAACTAGCATATGCATGTTTCAATGAACACATCTAACTTCGTACTTATTAAATTCCCAAGTTTGAAGATGGAAAGCAAACAAGCTCCAAAATCAAGGTGGATAAACATCTGGCCCCAGCAATAAATGGAAAGATACCTTTTTCAACTTTGATAAACAGTTGGTATCATTTTTTGACCAAGTTCACTCACTTGAGCAAACAGAAAACTGAAAAGAACGAGAATTAGAAAATGGCAACAGATACAATCGCGAGCAGTCCTTAGTAATTATTAATGTCTTCACATGAGTTTACGAATCATACTTGACCTAGTGACAACAGAGCCATTTTACATGACATAGATTAATAAAAAGCGAAATTTTATAATATATAATTAACCATAGAAGATACACATTCTATATTTCAGGCTTAGAAACCTAACCAAAGAGTGTATGAGGTTAAATAAGGATTCAAAACAAATCATCAAACTAGAAAAAAAAAAAACTTTATTCAGAAGTCTAAAAATTAAAAAGTTTTGATCTTATCTTATTTAAGATTAAGATTTTAATTTGGAGAACAAAACTACTCTTTACCAATAAAACAAGATATGTATCAACAAAAATGATTGTGGTTGTATGATCTGGTCAATGGTCAATGCCAGACCTGCACGTTCATGTGGTTTGCCCTTTGCTATATTGATTTTAAAATGTTCCATCTGTCTGCTTGCTAAAAGTCAACACCAGAACAATGACACCTCATCCATTCATGAGTTCAGTTACAAGTAATTAAGGGAACGATGTAACGTTCTCAAAAAAAATTACAACTAAGATACTTCATCCGCAAAAACTGACAAAAAGTCAATGGCACCGTTAAAATATGGATACAACATTAAAAACATTGGATATGCATGACATCAGGTGTTCTCATCTGATCCACACCAGTGAGGCTCAAGATAAGCAGGCTAGGATCATACCGGTGTAGGGAACCTTTTGTCAACCTTACTTACCGCTGAAACTTTCATGAGAGATCAATTCATCAAGAACAAACAGCCAAATGCAAATGGATTAAAGACAAGACATCAACATTTACATGCACATACACCATACATCTGCATAGATGCATGTTTGTAATAGCATTTGAAAGAATTAGTAATATTTCTATCAATAACATTCTAACAGAACCCTTAACACTGGCTGACTTAACTTAGCCTTTTTCCAACTTTTAGGTAGTACTGGACTCTTGTCCTAATATCAACGAACTGTTCTGGAGTAGCTCAGAAATATGATTATGCTGTCTTCTTTTGAACTAAAACATAACAAGAAAAACCAGTGCAGCATGCAACTCACATCAGCTACCGCTGCCAAATGAAATAGGATAAAACTTACTAGTATCATGAGGCTACAGATGTGAATTGAAAGGATAATAACAGCAGAGATCTAGAGATAAACATGAATGATCATGTTCAGCCCTTTGCTCACAATCTTAAACTAACTACAAAAAGAAGCCTATCAAAACAATATATTGGCGTAATTTGACAACCTTTATAGAATCATGGGAGCAATTTGACTAAACACAAGACACAAACTAATCAACATTAATTCCAACCAAGGGGGGTTTGGTCTATAAGTATGATTCTCACTTCAGGTGCGAGAGGTCTTGAGTTCAATTTTCTGAGTGCCCCATCCCTTTTTCCTTCCCAAAAGTTAAAGATCATATCCACTTTGCTCTTAAACAAAAAAAGAGTATTTTGATTTTCAGATCTGAACTATAGTCAACTCCACTACCACATCAAAATCTCAATTAACATATGTAGCTTCATTTGGCCACCTGTTTCAACTTTTTTATATCATTTGATATCATGCTTAAAGCAAGTTCAGTCACAAACAAGAAGAACAAACCACAAACAACAAGAATCAGAAAATCGGAACATATCCTAGTAACATCAATGCAAATTATTGCAGACATACAGATAAAAGCTAAAAATGAGTTCATTTGGAATAGTTGGCCTAGAAGTAACAAAACCATTTTACTTGAGAAATTTTCAGAAATGTAAAAGATGCCCCATAATGACAAATTAACAACGAAAAAACAACTCCATATTTCAGGCTTAGAAATCAATGTCATCAAAGGACTCATAACAAATAATAAAACTGCAGATCAATAAACCAAACAAAGATCCACTTTTAAAGTCTATCTGACCATAAAACCAATGCAGCGCCTAATAATTAACCAAAAGTCAAAAATTAAAATAGGTTTCCTCTTATAATCTTTTAGATTAAGAGGTTAAGAACGATCCACTTTCTTATCAATAAAACAAGATGCTTATCAATTAATGGGCATTTGGTCTAGTGGTATGATTCTCGCTTTGGGTGCGAGAGGTCCCGAGTTCGATTCTCGGAATGCCCCACCTCTTTTTTGCTTCACAGAATTTAAATATATAGAGAATCTTTTTGGTTTTCAGATATGACCTAGCGTCAATTGTATCACTACCACATGAAAATTTCAATGTACGCATGTAACTTCAAATGGCAACCTGTTTCAACTTTTCTATGTCATTTGTATTCATTTTTAAAAGCAAGTTCAGTCACAATTAAAACAACGAACCAGAAACAACGAGAATCAGAAAACTGGAACATGTCCAATAAACATTATTTATAGTAGTATCAATGCAAATTGCTGCAGACATACTGACAAAAGCTAAACATGAGTTCATAAGGAATAGTTAGCTCAATGGTAACAAAGCCATTTTACTTGAGAGAGATTCAAAAATATAGAACAAGTCTTATGATGAGTAATTAACAATGAAAAGTTAACTCTAAATTTCAGGCTTAAAACCAACGTGACCAAAGGACCACATCAAATCATAAAACTATAGATAAATAAACAAAACTAAGATCCACTTTTAAAGTCCATCCCATCTATCCATAAAGTCAATGCAGCAACTAATAACTGAACATAAGTCTAACAACATAATAGATTTGCTTTTATAATCTTTCAGATTAAGAGGAAAATTTGGAGAACAATCCACTTTTTTTACTAATTAAACAAGAAGCATATCAACACATGGGCATTTGGTCTAGTGGTATGATTCTCGCTTAGGGTGCGAGAGGTCCCGAGTTCAATTCTCGGAATGCCCCACCTCTTTTTGCTTCCCCTAATTTAAAGATCATATAGAATTTTTTTCTTCAACAAGAGAGATAAATTTTTGGTTGTCAGATCTGACCTAGAGTCAACTGCATCACCCCCACTTTAAAATTTCAACGTACACATGTAACTTCGTTGGGCAACCTGTTTCAACTTTTCTATATCATTTGTATTTATTTTTAAAAGCAAGTTCAGTCACAATGAAAAAAACAAACCAAAAACAAGAAGAACCAGAAAATTGGAACATATCCAATAATCATTATTCCTATTGTAATATCAGTGCAAATTATGGCAGACATACTGATAAAAGCTAAACATGAGTTCATGTGGAATACTTAGCCTAATGGTAATAAAGTCATTTTACTTGATAGATATTCAAAAATGTAGAACAAGTCTTATAATGAGTAATTAACAACGAAAAACTAACTTTATGTTTCAAGCTTAGAAACCAATCTATAAGGTTACCAAAGGACTCAGAACAAATCATAAAAATACAGATCAATAAATCAAGTTCACATATACTTTTAAAGTCCATCCTATCTGACCATAAAATCAGTGTAGAACCTAATAATTGACCGAAGGTCTAAAAGTAGAATAGGTTTCCTCTTATAATTTTTTTGATTAAAAGGTTAATCTGGAGAATAATCCATTTTTTTCCCAATTAAACAAGATGTGCATCAAAAAAAGGACATTTGATCTAGTGGTCTGATTCTTGCTTTCGGTACGAGAGGTGCCAAGTTCAATTCTTGGAATGGCCCATGTACATCACTTTAAGAATAGTTGATCTTTTCATGCTTCTAATCACAAAATTTTTGCACAAGCAGCAATTCTCAGCAACAAATGCAGCATACACAAAAAGCTTGCAAGGTCAAAGAAGGGAAACAAACAATGGCATTGTGTCCATACGAGCTGCACATGATGCCATAGAAACTCAACTTGGGAGCCATAGAAAGAAATCAGATATGTTGAGAATAAATAAGCACCTAACTCTATTATAAGGAAGAGTCTAAGCAATTAACATTTTTAGTACATCACAAAGCCAAATTATTAACAATTTGCTTACTAAAAATGTGAATAACAAAGCAGCGATCTAAGTAATGACAAAGTATTCCAAAATTCAGTGTAATCTTTAACAATCTCTCAAAATCCAGCCAAGATACACGAGTCCAAGGAGAAAAAAAGGGAATCAAAAGGCAAAAAGGGACCAAACTCACACAGTATTTCCTATCACCAAGAAGCATTCAAAAAATTAAAAAGAAGCTGGTGGCATAATAAAAAGTCAAACCCAATAAGCTACCATTTCATCGCAAAAAAGTTCCCATTTATATATGAATGGTACAGTATATCACTTTAAATCGTGCAATTGGTGTATCTTGTGAGAAGAACAATCACTAGCTGGTAAGAGGATTTAATATTCATGTCTTACTTCACTGGCAAGATTTTATGTCAAAACTTTCACAAATTAGTAAAAAAGTAGAATAAACCATTTATATGTACATGTGTGTGTGTGTGTGTGTGTGTGTGTGTGTGTGTGTGTGTGTGTGTGTGTGTGTGGGTGGGTGAGTGGGTGTGGGGGTGTGGGTGTGGGTGTGGGTGTGT
>JANTNU010000235.1:34864158-34875674 GCA_024752395.1 Erythroxylum havanense | reverse complement strand
GCTACAGATTGCTGTGTCTTCTAGACAGCCACTGTGCAGTAGTGCTCAGTCCTTGTACATTGATGGAGGCCCATGCTCTCTTTTATATCACTACTTGCCATCTATCTCCTAAAATTAATTAACTTACCAGAACACACTTAAATGTTAAGAATGGTCTATCCAACTCAACGCCAGAGCAATCTTTCTTTTTCTGTTTCCTGATGGGATTCATAATGTTCTTTGAAGACCAAATTGTCTCATTATAGGGAACCAAAACTTGCAGTCCATTATATGATATATGAGTTTTGTTTTTCTGGGATTGGAGGGAAGCTGGCAGTGATGGAGTTGGACATTTACGGCATCATCTATTATGAAGTTGTGTTCAATTTCTTCTTCTGCATGAATGCTTATCCCAACTTCCTTTACTAGAGCGTAATAGTTTAATCCCGTAAGGATTGTGACTTCGAGGAAATGTCTGTTTTAAAAGATGTAGATCACGTGTTAAACAATAACTTGACCTTCCTATTTAATTGCGCTAAAGATCCATCTCTTTTAGGCAATCCGCAATACATGGAATCGCATGTCTTGAAAGAAGTTGACTACTAACTTCTGATAAAGTCTAGAAGTCGCCAACTACTTGAATAAAAGAAGTGAGGCCTTGTCATATACATAAAAGCCAAAGATTTTTATTAACTATAAGGAAGAAACAGAGACCAATAATTCATAATTGATTACAGAACATCAGTGTGACTGATAATGTCGTAAGCTACAAATTTGATACACTTTCAACAAAGCAGTACAAAAGAGTACTATGTATGCACCTAACCCGGGAGGCTATCTCTCTTACAAGATACTATCCGACATAGATCAAATAATGGGATGTGTTTGGGCTGAATATCTGCAAGTCCACAATGAAGAAAGAAGCCAAATCTTGGTAAATGGCTTTGGTATAAATGAGGACAAAGCTTTCATGTCCACAGTGTTCAGACAATGCTCCATTCTTCATGATATGTACTGCTTCTAGCTACTTCTCGCAGGCTTAAACACAACATTTTGGCTCAATGTGGACTTGCAAGTGTAATGAGGTTATGGGGAGTCAGATAAGTTCAGAGATGAGAAAGAAAACAAAAAACTTGATGTTGGAATATTTCATATGCAACTCCGCCACCCTTTTTTAAACTGAAGAGATCCTGCCTGAGATCTTCCTGCCCCATTGTGTTGATCTTATTCTTATAAAAGAGTTCCATATTTTAATGTACAGTACAATATTTATTTGGCTTTCTCCAAGCCCCTGTCTGCTTTGCAGCTGTCCTTGGAGTTGATATCATCCACAGTTTCATTTCCGTCCTTTCCCTTGAATAAACTTTTTTTTTTTTTTTTGGTTCTACTACACACACCATGTCAGTTTCTATTAACATTATATATAATCTCGAGAAGAAGGAGAAGATCATTTGGGAATATCGGATATGTCAAAGTTCTGAACTATACCCACATGCTCATCCTCCTCCTAGCTAGATTCAGTAATGGGGAGTCTTGCATGTAGTCAAAGTCAAGAGCTATAAAACCACAGATGGGAAAAGAGAAGCTAAAGACAACATAAACGATCCATAACAAAAACATATAATAGTTGCACACAGCACATGTAGTTGTATATAAACTACATTCCTGGATGGTTAGTCGGTTCATCAAATTGGACAAGGATGTAAGTGAGTATGGGAGGAAACATCTATTACCCTTCCAAGTTCCAACCACCACCAAAACCAATATATCACATAATGGTAGTTGTCGTTTCTTTAAGATAGGCCTATTTCTCTGTTCCTGTCTCCAATCCCGTTTTAATTGCGACTGTTCCCGTTTCTCATGACAATGGCCTCCTTGTCTGTTCATCATCTCTGCCATGCATATGTAGAGTTGCGTGTGTTGCGAATCAGCAGGTATGTACACTGTTATTGATCCAAGAAAAACTACCACAAATTTGAAAAACCTAAAGAACATGGAAATGATGTAACACTGCTTCTGTCGCATCCTGACCTGTGATATTTGCTCTGGTGATATGTCATATGTCCTCAATCTAATCCCACTACTTGGCTACTTGTCTGCTCTCTTTTATAGTAAGTTATGCAGCAGTGAGAAAAAGATAAGAGGATAGAATTGTTGGAATTTTGAAGAAAGAAGAGAAGATGAAGGGATGGGATAAGAAAAGTTTAAACAATAATTAATACTCCTATATTTTTATCATTAAACTTAGTTGCCTTTTATAGACAAAATATAAACAACTAAATAGATTTTTTTCATCCACTAAATCTAACTTATAAGATAAGATCAAATATAATCTAAGACTTATTCTAAGATAATCTAAGACCTATTCTAAAGGAATTTAAACAACTCTAAAAATTTGAATTTATTTCCAACAAGAATGATACGGGAGATGTATGAGAGCAGGAAGATGACAAATGATAAAACAACTCTATTGTAATTCAGAATGAGAATTGGAACAGAGTGAATGCACTTTTTCCATTGCATTCAGATACACACACACACTTATATATATATATATATATCAACAATGTTAAGTTACACCATACTAAAATTAAAAAATACAATGATTATTGCAGTGGACTAACATAGTCTGCACTATCATTATAACTAATACAAGTAAAGTAAACCTAATACAAGATAAGTTAACCACTCCATTACAGCTGAACTTAAACTTTACAATAGTACTAAATCAAGTTACATTCTAACACTCCTCCTTGTTAAAAACTCCAAGTTTTTCCCTGAGTTGTTAAAGTTGATGTTTCTGTAATGACGTGGTAAGGATATCTGCCAATTGTTCTTCTGAGGAGCAATGCAACAATTTGACTTGTTTTTCTTTTTCTGCTTTACGAATTGCATGATATTTGATCTTGATATGCTTGGTTTTCTCATGAAATACTGAATTTTTCACCATAGCCACAGCAAACTTGTTATCACATAATATTTTTGTTGTCTTCTCTAGCTTGAAATTTAAATCAAACAAAATTTTCCTTAACCACAAGCATTGGTTTACAGCAGCAGAGGCAACAATATACTCGACTTCAGTTGTAGATTGAGAAATTGAACCTTGCCTCTTCGTGATCCAACAAATCATAGCCGAATCAAAAGAGAAACAATAACTTGAAATGCTTTTCATATCTTCCAGAGAACTAACCCAATCATTATCAGTGAATCTAATTAAATTTACACAACTAGTAGGTTTGTAATGCAATCCATAGTCTAGAGTACCTTGCAAGTATCTCAGGATTCTTTTGATTGCCTTGAAATGGAGTTCAGTTGGTGAATTCATGAACTTAGACAACAGACTTGTGATAAGCATAATGTCTGGTCTGGTAATTGACAGATACAGTAGGGAACCTACTGCACTTCTGTATAAGGTCGCATCAGCTGGTCTTCAACCATTATTGTTGATTAGCTTTGTTCCTTGAACTCCAGAAGTGCTCACTGATTTCAATTTTCCCAAACAGAATTTGTTTTGTAGTCCACATCATATTTGCCCTGAGAAATGAAAATGCCTTGAGTACATTGCCTAACTTTCATTCCCAGAAAATAAAACATCATTCCTAAATCATTCATCTCAAAGACTTGTTTCATTCTAGTATTGAATTTCATAATAGTATTCAGATTGCTTCTAGTTTTCAGAAGGTCATCAACATATACAAAAACCACCAAAGTTTTAGCTTCAAAATTTTTGATACACAGAGTAGCTTCATTACAGCTTTTTTAGAAACTGAATTCCAGTAGGCATTCATCAATTATTGCATACCATGGCCTTGGAGTTTGCATGAGTCCATACAAGGCTTTCTTCAACAAATGCAATTAGTCGGCATCTTTTTCAAATCCCTCTAGTTGTTCTACGAAGATTTCTTCATCAAATATGCCATTCAAAAAGGCAGACTTAACATCTAACTAAAAAACTTGCCACCTAAGGTGTGCTGCAATGGAGAGAAGCATTCTGATTATATCAAACCTTGCTATAGGAGCAAAGGTTTCATTAAAATCTATGCCTTATTTCTGAACAAATCCCTTGACAACCAACCATGCTTTGAATTTGTTAATGTTCTCATCCAAATTGAGTTTCAATTTAAAGATCCACTTTAGGCCTATAACTTCCTTATCTGTAGTTTTTGACATTAACATCCAAGTGTCATTTTTATTGATCATCTTGAGCTCCTCCTCCATTACAGCTCTCCAATTTTCACAATTCAAGGCTTCATTGATGTCTGCAGGTTCATGTACTGTAACATTATATCGAGTGTAAACATCATCTAGTGTTCTCATGCCCTTATAACACCATCTTCATCAGAATCATCACCTATGACATCCTGTTGTTCTTCCATAACTTCATCATTTTCAAATTGAGAAGTGGATACAACAGAGTTTCTTTTCCAATCCCATACAGTAGATTCATCAAATTTCACACTCCTACTCACAAAAACTTGATTGGTGAGAGGATTTAAAATTCTATACCCTTTAGAGGCACTGCTATAGCCAACAAGAATTCCAAACTCAGCACATTGATCAAGTTTATCCCTTTTAGCTTGAGGCGCATAGGAATAACATACACAACCAAAGACTTTTAGATGAGCAACTGATGTTTAAGCTCCAAACCATGCTTTAAAAGGTGTTTTGCCTTCAACAGCCTTAGTTGGAAGTTTGTTTTGCAAGTAGACAGTAGTGTTAATTGCTTCAGCCTACAAAATTTTAGGCAAATTCTTCTCCAGCAACAAACATCGAGCCACGTTCATAATGATTCTATTTTTCCTTTCATAGATAACATTTTGCTACTATCAGTTGATGATGAATTCCAACAACTTGAAGAAATTCTTTAAAGGCATTTGATCTGTATTTAGTGTCATTATCCGACTTTAAGGTTTTGACTTTTGATTGACAAAACACACTGATTTTCAGCTGCTGCTTTAAATTTTACAAAACATCCGAGCACTCCATTCTTTGGCTTCAAAAAATAAACCTAACAATGTCTTAAGAAATCATCTATGAATAAGAGGAAAAACTTGCTCAAGTTGATTGTGGCAACACTCATTGGGCCAAAAACATCCGAATGCACCAGCTGCAGTTTTGTTGTTACTCTTGAAGCTTGGTTCATAGGAAAAGGAAACTTGCTCAACTTTCCCAATTAACATGCTCCACACACACCAATGAAATCATTTATAGAATTCAGATCATTTATAAAACATATAAAACATAGATCATTAAAGGAGACTTGCTTAACAAGTTTATGTCAATCTCAGGGACATATTAAACATCTGCAATATTTTTAATCCAGAAGGAATCTGGGCAAGAATTGTACCATTCCTTTAGTATTTACCAATCTACCATCTCTAAGCTTCACTTTACAAGCAAAATTTGATTTGTGCAGCCACTGTCAGCAAGCCAAGTTCCAAAATTTTGAGTAGCTACATACATTTCTTCAATTGCAACAAACAACTCCTCTTCACGCTCTTCTGCACTTTCAACAACTTGAGCAGGCTGAGCTCGTGCTTGTTTCTTTTGGCCTAAACCAACAGAAATCTCCATATTGAAATCTCCAGATCGATTTGTCTTTTGACAATGAGGACAAGGAGGAAATTTATTTTTTTTGAACTTCCCTTTGTTGTTCTGGTCAATATTCTCCTTACCTTTTCTGCCATAAGAAAATCTCTTGGGACCACTTGGCTTGAATTTCTAAGCAGCTACATATACTCTTTCACTTGAACTCTCCTCCTCACGAAATGTTTTTTTTGTTCCACAGCTTATAGTGCATTTGCAAGTTTTGTGATTGTGATCTTCTCCATGTCTCAATTGTCTTCCGAAGAGGAAATTCTGGATTCAAACCGCTCTGGAAGTGTCACCATGAACTTCTCCATGATTCTCTTCTTTTCAAGTTGTTCCCCCAGTAACCTTATCTCATTGATAGTTTTCATATTTTTGTCAACATAATCTTTAATTTTATCAGACTCCTTCATGTGATGCATTTCAAACTCTTTTCTCAGATTGAATATTTGCATCTTTCTTGTCTTATCACATTCTTGAAAATCTTGCTTCGATCTTTTCCAAACATCTTTGGTAGACTTACAAGCCATGATTCTGGTGAAAATCACATCATCCACTGCAAAGTGAATGCATAAGAGTGCATAGAATTTCTTGGCAGTTTCTTTAACATAATATTTGAGTTAGTTTACTGTGGGATTGTTGAGAAGAGAAATTGTTTCCTTACCATCAATATAATCCCAAAGATCAAATGATCTCAGGTACGCCTTAACGACCCAGATTTGGTAGTTTTGGCCATTAAAGACTGGTGGTGTAGTGCTCGAAGGTGTGGAAGTCATTGGTTAAGATTGTTGAAAAACTTAATGAGAGCGACTGAGGTTTTAAGTGTTTTTTTGTTGTTGTTTTTGAATCACAGGTCCCTTACAAGATCAAGAATGCTCTGATACCATGTAAAGAAATGCAGAGAATTAAACACTATAATGAGCTTGTGATTCAGAATGAGAATTGGGACAGAATGAATGCACTTCTTCCATTATATATATATATTAAGTAACACCATATTACAATTCAAAAATACAATGATTATTGCAGTGGATTGACATAGTCTGCACTGTCATTACAATTATTGCAATTAAAACAAACCTAATACAAGATAAGCTAACCACTCTATTACAACTAAACTTAAACTTTACAATAACACTAAATCAAGTTACATTCTAACAAATACACATAGTTGTAACAAACTATGACCTATCAAAGGACACTGGTACAAACCACAAGACAAGGAAATAAGGCTGTCAAAATAGAAATCTGTTATTTCTCTCCTCACAATTGTCCACCACTTGTCTTTAATTCATTGGTCTTGAATTTACTACTTTTCTAACATTCCCCCTCAAACTAAACTTCCTCTAAAGTTTCAGTTTGTCCCTCAAATATTGGAATTGTTGAGAAAAAATAGCCTTAGTAAAATCATCCACTGGTTGTTTAGATGAAGGTATATATTCAACACAAATTTCTCCATTGTTGACCATGTCACGGATGAAGTGAACATCAACTTCAATGTGTTTAGACTTGCTATGAAATATTGGAAAATGAGAGAGATGCAACATTCTTGTTATCACACCACAAAGTTGCAGTAAATGAGAGTTGATTTTTAATTCCTTTATGAGTTATCTAAACCATGTTAGCTTAACACATCCTTGAGCAAGCATTCGATATCCACTTTTAGTGTTGTATTATGATACACCTTGCTACTTCTTAGAGCTCCGACCAACTGGGTTGTTATTGAACATATTGAGATAGCCACCTCTAGACTTGTGGTCATCTGGATCAGGGGCCCAATCAACATTTGTAAAGCTATGCAATCTTGAAACATTTTCAGCAGTGTAATATAATCGCAGTTCATATGTCCCTTTTAAATATCGTAGGATATGCTTTACTCCCTGCCAATGGTCTTTTGAAGGTGATTGCATGAACTGACTCAACTCATTTACTGCATATGCAATATTTGGACGTGTGATTGTGGCATACTAGAGATTGCCAATGATACTTCTATAAATGGTTAAGTTTTGCATCAGTTTCCTCCTTTTTTCATAAACTTTGTGACCTGTGATCATTAGTGTAGGGCATAGTTTAGAGTTGAGCATGTGTGTTTGCCTTAAGATGTCTAAAATATACTTCGTTTGTGATAAGTATAGATTGCCTTCAACGTGATCAACTTCAATACCCAAAAAATAGGAAAGTTTACCAAGGTCTTTGAGTGCAAACCTTGACTTTAGTATTGAAATAATTTGCTCAACGAGGATGGTATTATTTCTCGTGACAACAATCTCATTAACATAGATGAGAAGAATAACATTGTTGTTCCTCATGATAGGAGAACATAGATGTATCACATTTTAAATTTACAAACTTCCATTCCAACAAGAATTCCTTGACTTTTTGGAACCAAGCACGTGGTGCTTACTTCAAGCCATAGATGGCTTTGTGTAAGTGATAAACATGACTTGGAAATAGTTTTTCTTGAAAACCATCGGGTTGTTCCATGAATACTTCTTCCTTGAGTTCCCCATTTAAAAAAAGCATTGTTAGTGTCGATTTGTCTAAGACTCCAATGCATTGTCACAGAAAGATTGAGAATAAACCTTATCGTGCTGAATTTCATTACAGGGCTAAAGGTTTCAAAATAGTTTATTCCTGCAGTCTGGAGAAACCCCTTTGCCACAAGTGTAGACTTATGTCTCGAGACAGTACCATTTGAGTTCATTTTCACTTTAAAAATCCATTTGTACGTGACAATTTTCTTGTTACTCTATTTAGGTATCAACGACCATGCTTGTTTTCTCATGAGGGCTTGGTATTCTTCTCGCATGGCTACCTTTCACTCAGGTTTGGACAAGGCTTCTTCGATTGTTGTGGGAGTCATAGTTTCACTGACACTGTCACTATTTTGGATGAAGCATATTTTTGTTTTAAAGATTCCATCCTTGGCTCGTGTAATCATAGGATGAGTATTTATAGGTACAATTCCCCCTCTTACTTCATTCAACTCACTATGAGAGATAAGTATAGTACTGAATTCAGTGTTATGATGGGGACTGGACTGTAACTAAAGTACTTCTAAAGTGACGATAGGTTGATGGTGGTCTTGAGTAGGATGCGAAATTAGAGTTAGCCCACTTAGTGAAGACGCTGATGTTGGCTCTGAAGATTGTGTTCACACCGAGGGAAAGTTTTAGTAAGTGATATGGATAGAAACTATATGGTTAAAGACTCAGCTGATATGTTAGACTTGGGAATATGAGAGGGAAACATGGTTCGAAAAGGAAAGGTTTATTCATTAAACACAAAATCTTGGGCAATATAAATTCTTCGTGAGCTATGTAAACAATGATAACCCTTATATTGAGAACTATATTCAATGAAAACACAGAGGGTAGTATGGAAGTTAAACTTGTGACGATTTTAAGGTTTCAAATTTAGGTAATAAACACAACCAAAAGTCTTACAGAAGTTATAGTCAGGTTTCTTGTGTGTAAATGTTTCGAATGGTGACTTGTTGTCTAAAGTTAGTGTGGGAAGGCAATTTATTAGTTATGTGGTTGTGACCACAGCTTCACACCAGTAGTCAAGTGGCATGTTGGCTTGAGTAAGCAAGGTGAGTGTCATTTCTATGATATGTCTATGTTTGACTTAATTTTTCCATTTTATGATGAGTATGAGTGTATGTAAGTATGTGGTTGATGCCAAAGGTTTTGAGTTTGGTGGTGAAAGGAACGAACTAACCTCCCATATTCATCTGAAGAGCTCGAATTACACAACCAATTTGTTTTTCAACCAAAGTTTTGAAGGTTTTAAAAGTGTCTAAAGTTTGGGATTTACGACCAATGGGATAGATTCAAGTAAATTTGGTGAAATCATGCAGGAAGTTGACTTAGTATCTAGCCTCATTAGTTCTAGGTATGGGTGTTGGTCCCCAAAGATCAGCATATACAATTTCAAGTGGCTATGAGGTTTTATGTTTAGAGATTGGGTAATGCAGTTCATGAAGTTTTCCGTGTTGGCATGCTTCATAAAAACTAGTTTTGAAGTTAAGTGTGCTGATCTTATGTATAATTGAGTTAGATCTTAGAATAATTCTCATGTCATTTTCATTTGAATGTCTTAAATTTCTATGAATAATGTCTATATTGGACATATAATAGGGCTGTTTTGATGAACTTGACTTTTCATTTAGATCATTCGACTACCATATATGCTGAGTTTTTGAGTAATGGCTATTAACATTTTATTGGAAAATTCCAAGACATTGAACATGACATTGAGTATTTTCATGTTGCAATGCAACTTCTTGGAAAGCAAATAAAGTGGTTTTGTCATGATACCTATTTATAGGTTGATGGTGTTGATTAGTGTGAACTTCACACCTTTAGAGACCATGATCAACTACTCCTTTAAGAAGGTCATTCTCCCTTTTGTCCTTTACCAAGCAAAATTTTCCATGGAATATTACAGAGAAATCAAAATCATTAATCAATTTGGACACACTCAGTAAGTTTTTGGTAATTCCAAGAACCACAAGTACATTATTGAGAGGGACTGAGTTCAAGACAACCTTACTAAAGTGTGTTATCTGTAGAGGTTGCTCGTTTCCAACTGTGATTTTTTTAGTCGAGATAATCTGAGTCACGATAATCTGAACTAACACTTATTATTCAAGTCATTTGTAATGTGGGTTGATGCCCCACTATCAACATACTAGTTATTGTCACTTGAATAATCAAATGGAGAATGGACAGGAGTAGTGCTATGATGGCTCAAATTTTCTGCAAATACTTGAGCATTTTCTGGTTTTGATTAGTCTGAGTAAAGGAATTTGAGGGAACAAATGATTTATCAAACCTGTACCATCATTTATTGGCTGAGTGTCCATACTTAAGGCATACTTGGCAAGTTGGTTTAGTTCCTACATTTCCTCTGCCATTTGATTTTTTGAATTTTCCTTTTCCACGGCTTCGTTGATTCTGACCAGAGTGAGGATAAAAATCCCTTTGATTGTTGTTAAACAAAACTTATGCAGACTGATTATTTTGCATCTCCAAAGCTAAGTTGACATGCATTCTAAAATCAATGTAAATGTTTCTTATATGGTTGGCACCTCTCTAAGTGAGGTGGTTATTGATACTATTGTATCAAACTCAATGCCTAAGCCCCCTAAGGATCTAACAAACCAGCTTTGTTTCTAGGATGTGACATCTAACAAGAGCAAACTCATCTGCCACATCTTTCATTTTGTCAAAGTAATCTATTACTTGAGTTGTCCCTTCCTTGTGTTTTGTAACTGCATTTTGAGATGGAGAATCAGAGACTACGTCTGTGCCTCATACAATTGCTCAAGAAATGACCACAATTTATAGGACAAGTTGCAACCTAACCTAACACTTTCTTCAAGATCCCTTCAGATAGAGTTGACAAGAGCCAACCTAGTTAGGTTTGATCTTGTTTTCTCCGGATTAGAAAATCTAGGTTGGGAATGTTTATCATTTATATGGAATCAAGACTTAGGGTGATGACACATCTTAGATGTTGTATGCTTCCATTGATTAGGCCTTCAAGATCGTTTGCTCGAATGGGTGATACAATTTGAGCTTACCAAACTTTATAGTTATTCAGCTCCAGCTTTATGGGAACAGTGAAGTTGAAGTTTGTGACAGAGTATTATGATGAGAAGGATGTAGAGTTGAGGTCACTCATTTTGAAGGATTTGCTCTAATACCAAGTGAGAAAACAATGAGAGAATAGAATGATACGGGATATATATGAGAGCAGGAAGATTACAAATGATAAAACAACAACTTTACTGTAACATCCCATCACCGATGGGAAGGGTAAAATGGTAATTTGGAACCGGTTAGGAGTAATTACAAGTGTTTTGCTATGTTCATGCATAATATGGCCTCCATATATATATGAATTTTTGCACATGCACATGATTGTACATGCATTCATGA
>JANTNU010000235.1:34853646-34864058 GCA_024752395.1 Erythroxylum havanense | reverse complement strand
GTTCATGCATAATATGGCCTCCATATATATATGAATTTTTGCACATGCACATGATTGTACATGCATTCATGACATTTTCCGACATATGTGTCTATAAATATGATTTTTGTGAAAAATGGGATTTTAGTGCTTGAAAATTTAATTGGAGTGGGTTTTGTGAGTTTTGCATTTTTTTAGAATTTTAGAAATTTTTCCGAAAATTTTCGGAGTGGGTTTTGTGAGTTTTGCATTTTTTTAGAATTTTAGAAATTTTTCTGAAAATTTTCGGAGAAAATTTTCGGACCGAAAAAATTACCAAGTGGCAGATTGATTGAATTTTCGGTACTGGAAATGATGACACTGAAATTTTAAATACATGATCTTTGAATTTATTTATTTGAGCCATTGAAATTTGGGGAGAATTTGGAGTAGAAATTGGAGACCAAAGGGACTAGTTACGAAAGTGGACCAATTGGATTCATAAGGAAGTGACACACTATGAATTGTCACTTCCTTAAATACATGTGTCACTTGCCCCACCACAAATTAGGCCACGAAATAAATACATAGTTTTAACAAACTATGAATTGTCAAAGGACACTAGTACAAACTAAAAGACAAGGAAATAAGGCTGACAAAACATAAATCTGTTATTCCTTTTCTCATAATCATCCACCACTTGTCTTGAATTTACTGCTTCTCTAACACAGACAATTTAGTTCAAATGGTTCCACTTTTCTTTCTGCCATAAGCAAATTGATTGCATTTTATTGATTAAGACTAGGGTTCAACACCTCTTGTATGGGAGATGTGAAATAGCCAATTACACAAGTAATCCACATCGATCAAAATCCAACTTCGATAACTAGATGACCCATTTCCTTAAATAAGTACACTCCAGTTTTAACAAATTTTTATTTTATCAGAGTAAAGAAAAGAAAACAACTTAAGACTAAGATTCTTTGGTTAAAGTTCTTTTACAAAATCTGTATTATAATAAACTTCACTTTTTATTACAATATTGTGATAAGACCATTAAAGATATTGATTTTGAAATTTTAATTTTATTATTTATGTGTAATTATTGATTCTATTTTAAAATTTTACTAATTTTTATGTCAAGATAATTCTTGATAGATTTAAAGTTAAAAAATACAAAAAATCACAAAATAAGATGCATCTACAGTCATAAACAAAATTAACAATTAGGCATCGGTATATTCACTAAAAATTCTTTCTTTTAAATTTCAAATGTGCAATTAGAACATTAAAATTTGTTTAAATCTTATCTAGACTAAGTCTGGATGACAATTAGCGGAGTTAAAATATGTTGAAGCCAAAGAATCACAACAAGAAAATTCTAACATCAACAAAATTGTAAGGCTGAAGTAGATATAAATAGGACCTAAGTGAAGGAGGAAAGGCATCCAATTTTCTAACTCTATTTTTCAGCCTCTCACAAATCTGTTTTCTTCTTTTTAGTGAGCATTCTATGACCATTATTAACTAACTTTCTTTATCTTGGTTAAAGAGATTGAAGCATTTGAAACTTTGCAGACAGAGAGATATTTAAGTTTTAATATGAAGTGGTTTACCTATTCATATATTGAATTGCTCTTCTATGCTTTTGTTTTGATAATTGTTTTAATTGATTTACAATGTACTTGGTTAGTTTATTTATTAAAATAATCAATTGTTAGATTAAATATTGCATACATAAAAGTTTAATTCTTTAAATCTTTATAGTGACTAGGAGTTTTTAATTTGTTGTATTAGAAATTATTAACATTTAGGAAAAACATTCGATTAGATCAAATGCAACTATATATATTGTGTTTTCTTGCTTCGATATTCTTTTCTAATTGCTATTGTTAATTTAAATTTTATATCGTATCTAAGGTTTTTAAACAATAATTTTTTTTGAATTATGTATTTTTTATTAGCTAATCATAAAAAAAGACATGTATTTAATACCACATCGAATATCTAATCAATGAAATATTTGTTTTGTCAATGATCAATCTAGTTCTAATAGTGGAAGTGACCATAAACTAAGGTTTATTTCACTAATAATTCCCCTTTTATTATTGTAGAGTTTCATTTATTTTCTTTATCACAAAATTTTGTATCATTGCAACTCCCATTTCATTAAATATTTCTCAAGTAATAGTTAATGAATTAGAATTCCTCGTGGGAATGATTCCTACTATCTTATAATACATTTATTTAGACTATAAAAATTTATGATTTAATTAAGTATGAGATGATAGTAACACCACATTATACGTTATTTTATTAAAATTTATTAAAAGTAATATTTAGTTTGATAATGAAAAGAATATATCCCTAATTTGATAGTTCTTTTTTATGAACAGACTTCATTCCTTTAGGAGAAGATTGATTATATCAATAAGATTAGGTTTGTAAGTGAAGAAATATGTCAACATTCGGACAAATTATATAAAATAAAATTGGCACATAATTTGTAATATAAACATCATGTACCATAGTTAGTAAACACAATTTAAATCTCCCAAAGGTGAAGAATATCCTCTGTAATAAAAAAAAAGATGCATTATGCTATGTAAGACAAACTCCATTGAAAAAGAAAAGCCATTACCAAATAAGCTAAATATAAGGAAGAAGTTGATCTGACCTTTGTCTCTAAGACATATCAAAAGAAGTTGCAATACATTCTAGTAGAATATGAAAGACTAACATTTTCTCTTTCATAGAAGTTACATACAATAAGTAACTAAGTAGGGAAAAATTTTCAAGATGTTAAAATTTAATGAAAGAAATAAAATGTCAAATGAAAAAAAAACCTATCCCCCAAAAACTATTATATTTAAAAGGGACCAGGAGATAGAGAGAAGATGAAATATGACTTGAGAACAAAATGTATTTAACTGATATGAGCATCTTATTAGTTAAATATTCGTGTAAAAATGTAAAACTAATTTAAATTACATAAGATATTTTTTAAATAGACTAACAAAGAGAAAGAGATTTGAATTTGAGGAATAAATTAGATAAATTGCAATAATTTTTCTGTTTTGACATTCCAAATGTACATTTAACAAGCATAATTTTATATTATTGTCACCTTGCCTATTTCTAAAAAAATCATAAAAAGTTTGCATAATAAAATTTTTCTTATTTTTCTTCTTTGTTTTAAATCAAAATAAAATTTAGTCTTTGGCATTCCTCTCCTATTAAACTTGATTTATAACATCAAGCATACTTAATCTCCTTGCGAAATCTTGAAATTGGAGTGATTTAGTTAAAATATCTACAATTGTTTATGATACTTTATAAACTCCAATTTTGCATTTTTCAAAATTAGAAAACTGGAGTTAATATGCTTGATTTGATAATGAAATATTGTATTTTTTTGTCAACATAAATCTTTGACAACTTTTTTTATATCAAAATAAGCTCCTTGAATAAATTTCTCAAGGAGCTTATAGTCTCATAAAACAAACTTGGATTGCTTATAGTAAAGATAATATTATCCACGTATAAGTATACAATCAAAATATCTCCTTCTATGATCTTGATATAGAGAGCATGCTCATAGTGACATTTCATACAACCATCCTCTTGAAATTACATTGTAATTCGACTATCTCATGCTCTAGGTGCATATTTTAATCTATAAAAAGCCTTTTTTTAGATTTAAGACTTTGTCTTCATATCCTGCTGCTTCATATTCTAATTGTTTCTTGACGTAGACTTTTTTTTCGAGCTCTTTATTGAGAAATGATGACCTTTCCACTTATTTTGAATTGCTAGATAGATGATTGGTGCAACTTCTTTGAAATTTAGTGGTTCGTAATAAGCAAAGAGACAAAAAGAAGTAAGATTTTGAAAATTTTCTTTCATCTCGCAAAGATCTTCAAGGTTTCTTTAGCATTTTTCATTTTTTTATATAAAAGATGATAGCGAATTATCATGAGTGGTTGATATTAGTGAAGTTGGTGGAGTATTTTGTTAAAGTTCTTTTGATTGATTTGTTAATTTCTACTCTTTTTAAGGAAAGAAATTGAGTTTATTTCCTTGAGAACTGAAATCATATTCTCCTTTTTTCATCAAAAAATGATATCTCAACTTATTATAATTTTTTCCATTATTTATATTATAAAACTTGTAATCATTTGAACTTACATAAGAGACAATTAATATGAAACAATCATTTTTATCATCTAGCTTATTTCTTCTTTCTCCTAGTGTATATACATATGCAATGCTTCCAAAAAATCTAATATGAGTGATGCTTGATTTTCTTCCTCTCTATGCTTTTTATGATGTCTTTTCCCATACATTCTCAAATTGGACAAGTAGATTATGCAGGCAACAACTTCTAGCTGTAACTCCATTGGTAATTTCTTTTTTTTATAGTATGCTTTTAGCTATGTCTATATTGTTCTACTCTTTATTTTATCAACTCCATTTTTAATGGGGACCTTAGGATTGTCAAGTGTCTACGAATTCCATTTGCTTCATAGAGTTCTTTGAAATTCCTTAGAAATGAACTCTCCCCCTTGATCTGTTATTATAACTTTGAGTTATAGTCCACTCCTTTTCTCTACTATAGCTTTAAATTTTTTAAAAGCTTCAAAATCATTTAAGTTTTGCTTCAAAAACTTTTTAAAAGCTTAAAGAAGTATACTAATTTTTTCTTGAAATATCGTCTATAAAAAGAAGAAGGTAATTTCTTTCACCTATAGAACTTAACATGATTGGTCTATATTCATCTACATCTATGAGCTCTAGTGGTTTCTTGGCTATTAACTCTGGCTTCTTTGGAAAAATATATTCGAATCATTTTCCACGTATGCATCCTTCACAAAGTTGGTCAAGATGATTAATGTAAGGTAGTACTTTAACAATCTATTTCTTAGATAGTAATTTCAAGCTCTTAAATTGAGGTTTCTAAATCAAAGATGTCATAGCCATAATGCATCCTTATAGCAATACTTTACACATTTTGCAACATCATTCTATATATTGAGTAGGAACATTTCATTCTTCAACAGTGGGACTTACATGATGTTATTATTCATATTATATCTTATAAAAAGATAATGATTTTTATGTGAATACCATAACTTTTCTCTAAAATTTATCTTAAACTCAAAATGTTGTTTTCCATGCTTGGTACATAGTGAACATTTGAAAGAAATTGATAGCTTCCATATTTCAATTAGATAATAAAGTTGCCATTCCCCTTCACAACTACTTTAGAAGTATGTTTGAATGAAATATTACCATTTATTGATTGATTTAACTCCATGAACATGCTTGTTCTACCAGACATATGATTGACTACACCAGTATCAAGGTACCATATATTCTCTTGATTACAACTATTATTATTTCATATTAGAAAAACATTTATTTTCTCATTGGTATTTTCCTTCACGATGTTGAACATCTCCTTAACTTTATTTTGAGTTTTACATTCAAAAGCATAGTGGCCAAAATTATGATATTTGTTGCATTCAACTTGATATTAGTTGCTTCTTGTGTTTGGAATGGCTTTTGACCATTTGATGAGATATCTCCTCTTTCATAATTGTCATTGAAATCTTATCCGTGACTATGGCTTCCACCTTATCTTAATCCTTTTACTCTACCTTGACTACTTTGATTTTCATGCTTTTCTTTGAGTTATAGCTTGAGGACTTGTTAAGTGTCCCATAATTCTTCTTGTGTTTCTCTTTAAAGGCTTGTAGAAGTTTCTCAAAATTTTTATTTCTTCCAATATATTTGTTTCTTTTACTACCAAAACAATATGCCCAAATTTTGAGTTTACTAAGTGGAGCATCTTTTTCATAATCCTTATATCTTTTCACCATGTATTCTTAGTTAATTTATAACAATTAGAATTCTAGAGCAATAATCAGAAACAAACGAAAATGTTTTCATATTTAGAGATTCAAATTCACCTGTTAGTATTTGAAAGAGCAAATTTTCACTTTATCTCTCATTTGTAGGATGTTTTAAGCTTCTCCTATACTTTTTTTAACAAAAGTTGCATTTGACACTTTCTTAAATCCATCATCCTTTAATGACTGATAGATAAGATAAGGGGCTTTCTTGTCTCTCTTTCTTAGATCTTTCAAAATAAAGTGGCCCTTATTACCTAGCTCACTATAACCTTCCTTCACAACTTCCCAAATATCACGTACACCTAACAAAGCCTTTGTTTTCAACTTGAGTTATCATAATTATCATTTTTAAGTATTCGAACTTGGGAGAATACTACACCATTAGCCATATATTTAAATTGAGTAAGATTTTAAAGTTTTTGACTACATGAATGGAATCGAAACATTAAAAAACCTTAGGAGTAACGTAGTCAACTTTTTGGTTAAAGATTCAAAAAGTCAATGGCTTGTCAATTAGCTTGATGACTAGCCCATGGCTTAACTAAACTAAACTCATTTCTAGCTCGATTTAACTAGGTGAGCTGAATTAGTTTTAACTAACAAACTTCTAATGATAAACTCTAACTAGGCTTATTTTTGAATCATTGCATTCTTCCTTTCAGGCTCTTTGATTTGGTTACTATAGTGTCGCATTCAACTCTGATACCAATATATAATAGTAAAGAAGATTATAACAATGATTTTACACTTCAACTCAGCCTATAATTAATAAAAACAAATTTATTTCACCTTTTTAGCACAACTCTTTCACATTTGAATATGAAACTTCTTTCTTCTAATAACTCTTTTTGTTTTTCTTATAACTTGAGACTTTAACAAAATGAACTCATGGATATTTATAGAAAATTTAAGTCATCGTACACTACACAATTTTTTATAATATCTCTTGATATCTTTTGATATTCTCCACACAATTTGCTTAAGCGTACCTATTTTTAGAAAAACTCATAAATAAATCTTAAAGAATTAATTAGGCAGGACACTCTTTCTAAAAATTAGGTTTCTTGTTTTTTTACTTTATTTTGGACCAAATCAAGTTTAATCTTCAATAATACTTACTACATTATTGACTTAAATATTTTAAAATCTATTAGTTATCTTCCTTTATTTTGACCCTACATATTCCCTTAAACTGAATAGATATGTTCAATTAAAAGAAGAGCATATCCCTCCCTTCATGCTTACTCTTCCTTATTGCACACACTAATAATCTTCCTTTGCTTGTAGAATACTACAACCTTTAGCGGTTTTGTAAACATATATGTAATTTGATCTTCCATTTTATAGTACTTAATTTTGTAGCTCTTTATTTAACTAATTCATATAAGAAGTGAAATCTCATATCAATGTACTTTCTTCTGCTATGAAATTTTGATTTTTGGATAATTTAATAGCTAAAATTTTGTTAAAAAATATACAAATTCCTTCTTTATGCTCAAACTTTAATTCCTCAAGGATCCTTCTCATTTAAGTGTAAAAATATAGTCAAAAGTGTTTTTTCTATTATCTGAGCTCCCTATAATATCACTATCAACATAATATAAGACTCAGCATTGATTTTCCTTTTTATAATGCAAACAAAAAGTTACAATGCCCTTTCAATACTTCAAAATCTAATCTTCTTTACATTTAATAAGCTTTTTTCTCCTTTGTTTCTCTATATATTTGCTCACCAAACTCATATCATACCTGATGTCAGGTTTAGTGGATGAAATATACATCATTTTACTAATAATGTTTTTATATAAAGTGTTGTTTACAAGCTTTACTCCTAGCTTTTTCACTAATTTACTATTTTCCTCTATTAATGCGGTGATTAGGTTAAAATTCCCAATTTCAAATTTGTCGACAATTGTTACTGTCTTTCTTTTGATTTATAAACATGCCATCATTAGTTTGCGATACTTATATGCTAAGAAAATAGTGTAACAACCAACAACACCCACTAGAAATCTCGCTAACACCTAGAGTTTGAGGAGGTTTAGTAATACACAACCTTACTCCTAATTAATAAATAGACTATTTACAAAAAAGTTAGAATCATTCCTATCAACTAACATATCATCCAAATGAAGAATACTAAAATCATTTTAATATCATCACAGTTCGCATATAAGGTATATTTATAAAGGAATATAAGAAAGTTTTTTTAATAAAATAGGAATCAATTCAATTGTATCAAAATGTAAAAGCTTATTTTAGTCTATAATGTGCTATCTTAAGCCTATAAACTTTCTACTCATTGCCATGCTTAATGTAGCTATTGGATTGTTCCACAAATACTTGTTCTTAAATCTCCCCATGCAAAAAAGTTGACTTCACTTCTCGTTAGTTGATAAGCCATAAATTATGTGCAACTAAAGCTATATCTAATGTGATTATGTCTAATGTGGCTACTAGAGAAAAATTTATGTATAGTCCACTTCATACCCTTGCTTGTATCCTTTCATAACTAGTCATATCTTGAATTATCCATTTCTCCACCACTTGGTATCAACAACTTTCTCTTCTTTTAAAAAATCAACCAATTCCTATATTCCATTTTTCTATTGGCTTTATTTTTTTTTTTGACATATCCTCCCTCAATTTTTCTTCTTATCTATCATTTTCAAAGGAAACATGATCAAAGTCTACAAATAAGGCAAACTATGAGATTTTTTCAACATTAAGAAGATGTTAACCTCATAATATTAAATCTAGGTAGGCCTCCTTTTATTATGTTAAGGTCTGGAATTGGTTACTACTCCTTGTTGCATTGGTTATGTCTATATGGTTCCAAATTCTGTTGAATCTATAGGTTGCTATTCCTTATTGCATTGGTTATGTCTACATGGTTCTAGATTTTGTTGTATCTATATTATTTTCTTACTACTAGATTTCAACATATTTTGCATTAATTACATATATTATTTTATGGTTTTCTTTTGTTGAATTATATGTCTAGAACTAATTATCAGAAAGAAAAAAATCATACATCTATCGATCCAAGCTTCCTTGCGACTGTATCATACAACTTATATGTTGTAGGCTTATCATTGACTCCTAAAAATATACAATTTTCCCCTTTATATTTAAGGTTTGTCCTTTTCTATATCTACTACATAAGTGTGAGCAAAATAACCAAAAGTCCTAAAATACTACATTACTAGTTTGTAAGTGATCTAAATTTCTTATGTTGTTTTAATTAGTGTACTTGAAGGACACTTATTCAACATATGAAAATTCTAAACTGCTGATACTGGCCAAAATATTTTAGATAGTTTGATTCTTTTTATGATATTTCTCTACTTATCTAAAGTAGTTTTGTTTTTTCTTTTAAAAACTTTATAATTTGAACTTCTTAAATATTTCCAAAGATTTTAATTTGTATTGTAAACAATATATCCATGTCTTGTAGCTATAATAATTAACAAAAGTGATAAAATAAAGCTTACCTTCATTATATATAAGGTAGCAGGGCCATAAATATTAGTATGAACTAACACTTGTTCAAGTCAAGATTTTTGGGAATCAACCTTGATGTTTATTACTTAAGACAAAATTTTCATATATATCAATAGACATTTCAAGCTTTCATAGACTTTTTACAAGTCTTTTTTATCTTAGTTTTTTTAACCCTCCAAAATATAGCGTCAACATTTAAAATGTTAAAGATAAATAAACTCCTTTTGTTTTACTACCATATAGTTTAGCTTGTGTTTTATAATTGTACAGAAAATATCATGTTATTTTTCATCCTAGCTTGAGCTTTTAAACCAAGCTTGGTGTCTTTCACTTGACATACTCCATTCTTGATTAATATCTTGTAACCCTTCTTTTAGAGTTTCTCAATAACCACCAAGTTTATCTTTAAGTATATACAGGACATTGGTGATTTGTTGTATTTGATCATATTTAATGTGAATTCTCACCTTTCCTTTAACTTTTATAGCTATGATTAAGTTGTCTTCCAATTTGACTATGTCAATGAAACTTTCATCAAGTTTACAAAATGCTTTTTTATCACCACACACATGGTTATTACATCTAATATCAAGATATCTCATGTTTTTGGCATTTATCATCCAATATCAAGATATCTCATGTTTTTGGCATTTATCTCCTTATCATGGCAAACCATAAATAAAAACACATTTGCCTCCTATTCCTCTTGTTCAACACAATTAGATTTTCCATACTTTATTAAGTTTATTTTGCATTCATATATTTAGTGACCAAATTTGTGGAATCTAAAGCATTTAATATGTTCCTTAAACTTCCTCTTTATGAGTTTCTCATAACCTTCTCCTTTGATTTCCTTCAACCTCCTTGGTCTTTTCTCTTTCCATACACTTTTGTCTCTTAATCCAGGCATGGTAGAGATTTGTAGTGCCTACATTTGTGTCTATAATAGTTGCTACTCTTTTTGCTCATATATTTGTAAATAATTTTACTTCTAATTAATAATGAGTTCATCAAAGTCAAGTGACTCTTCAATAG
>JANTNU010000235.1:34639313-34663683 GCA_024752395.1 Erythroxylum havanense | reverse complement strand
CTTTCTTAAAAGAGACTTCCATCTCAGAGATAACAGTTCTCATTCCAATACCTCTTCGATAATAGATATCAGTTTCACTGAAGCAAGAAAATTATTTTCTCAACTTTGTATCTATTGTAATAGGAAAATGTTCAGATTTTCTAATCATGATAAACTAATAGGCATCATATCTTTCTTCTTCATAAGAATCGGGACCAACAAAGAAAATCTTTAGCATTAAAGTAACTTAAGCAGTTACCTTTGGATTGTTAAGATAGCAATCTTTAACACCCTCTTGAACCCATTTGAGTAGTAAAGATATCTCATGAAAATTTGAATTTGTCAAATAAATTGCATTATAGCACCGAAGTCATACCAATCTCAGATTGCTTGGGGCTGAGCTCTCTGCAAAAAATTCAAACGATATATATACCTGAAAAATCAATATGATAGAAATCGTTATTTTGGAGCGAGTAAAGATCTCGCATTATCTAATAATGTGCTTGAAGTGCAGGATAACTACCGGGAAAACTTGTAATAATAACGTGCTCGAACTGCAGAATAAGTATGGGGAAAACTTGTAATAATATTTCGAGGTATCTGAGGTTTTCGAGATGTGTCTGGCCTAAGAGAGATATCAGTCAAACAATTTGTTAAGAATTGAGTCTAGCAATGTATAGGCCGGGTATCTCTAAGCTTCTAGTTGGCTATGCTACATGGAAACAATCGTTATGGGTCAATTGGTCCAACTGTTTGATGCAAAGGTATGCAACTGTCTATCAACAATAATAAGGTGACAAACAATGATAGCTCCAAAATGGTTGTTTAAGTAATCTTTAGCCACCATATCTATATCTCTGTGCACGCCATTTTCTACTTAATCATGCAACTCCACCGTAAAAAAACATTTATGAAATGGAGGAATAATTGGTAGAATTCATTCAGATAATCATAGCTCTAGCTTATGAATGAATGAATGAAGCAACTCCTAAAAGCATATCTTTTTGTCCATGATAATAAAAGACAATTACCATTAATAAATAACTTTGTAATTATTTACAACGGAAAATCGCAAATGATCCTTCCGTACAATTACATTCCAATATCCACTGGATTGTTTTCTCCTCTATATATATATACACATATATATATACACAACACTCCAGCTATACAATAATAATGCATGTTACAACCTTAAAAATAATGCATATAAATACTAAACTACAATCAGAGAAGGGTGACCATGTGATCACTGCAATTCTGATATGTACACTGCTATTTACGCGGCACAAACTGTCTCGGTTTCACCAGAAAGGGCACCACCTGATACAAATAGAGGAAGTTAAGACACTCGATTCTTCACTGAGAAGGACCAATTTATCAGTCACATATACTGTAGCAAGTCTACTGCACCACATTATTCAAGATGAGCACTAGTAAAGAAAGTGGCCGGGTTAACAACAATAGACAGAGTTTTGAAGGAGTATTCATGAATAATCAAGAAAATTGTCACAAAAAATTTGCTCTCTTTATATGTGATCCTTAAATGCAGTCGAAAACAGGCATATTACTAGACTTCTCCAGAGTCCGCATCTCAGGGACTTTCACTGGGTTATTTTATGTGATCCCTAAATGCAGCATCTTACCATGTATGCTTGAGACACCTGTTTGAAAAGAAAATGAGCAGGAAAAAAAAATGCATAGAGATTGCAATGCCATACCCAACATAATTCTGGCACAAATTTTCAAGCGATCTGGCTTGGATAATTAACTTCTGAACTTGCAATTTAACAGATAATCCATGGTCCACCTCACATGTATCTCCAGATATTAAGGAGCTATGCTCCATTGCGTATTGTACAGGATTGGCAGATATCGAAGAGGGGGAAAAATCACGCCCAGTCAATTTGTTACTCATACGAGCCATGACAACAACTGCACGCTCATTCAAAACTTCATTGGCGTCGCCAAGCTGGTTAACAGCCTGCATATTTCAACAAAACTATGAGCAAAATGCACACCGTTCCAAGACAAAAGAAGGTTGAAATATTGCAGAACCTGCAGAAGTTCTCTTTCACGAGCACCTCGCTGAGGATGAGCAAGATCTCTGCTTGGACCCAATTCTTCAGTATTCACAACAGTAGGAACATGACTATTACCAAACATCGACATTTGTGGGACTTCGTTGAAGTTGAAAAGACGCCAGTTAATGAGAGGATCATGAACAAAGGCCTGAAATCACATTTGTACCCAACTTTTAATCACTAGCAATGAAAATAACATTAACCACAAGCTATTCTTTTGTAGACCATATCTATTTTGCTGATGGTGGCATGTATTTTCAACTATCATCTACAAAGCTTAGTTATACTATTGGAAATTCTAAACATGCATGCTTATTGCAAGTCCCACTGCATTGTGCCGTAAATATGGGATCTTTACAGTTGCAAGTAACTTATCCCGAGTTGTAGTGATGAAACTCGAAGACCAAAAAACATGTGGGACATTTGATTCCATACCTCCATCATAGCCATGACACTATCCTTGTTAGTTCGAAGAACTTGCATCACATTTTCACAAGTTGATCTGAAATTTCCCTCTATACCACTAACCTCCATGGCCTTCACAAGCATTCTTGTCAAGCGGAAGGGAACCTAATACATCAGATTTCAACATTATCCTCAACTGAAAATTGTAAAAGACGAGAAGTGTTATGCAATGAAGCATTCATTTTACAACAAACCTTCTCAGGGAATTTCTCTCTGTTCATTGAGGCCTCAAAGCAATCTCCAAAATCAATGTGCAATATCTTCCCACTGCAAAACATAATACAGGTCAGGAAAGATTCCAAGTACTAATCAATTACGCATCTTACTCCCAAACGTCCTACCTGTAGCGGTTCAACATAAGGTTGCTCGGGTGTCGATCACCTAAACCAAGAAGGTAACCAACCTGAACAGAAGCAATAGACACTTGAGCAACACAGTTCAAAAAGTAATGTAGTGATGAGCATACAGCCAAGAAAAGACAAATTGCATAGTAAGAAAAATATACTGGATAATACAAGGTAAACACATACCATGCTCATTACTGCTAAACTTCTTGTATAATTTGTTCTCCTCTCCAACCAAACCTCTGAAGTGCGACTTTTCAGCCAAAGAACCTAGCAGAAGCAAGACTTCAGTAACATCAAAGTGCTTGCTGGCCAAGAAAAGACATATATAAAGAGACTAGTCATTGTCTATACCCTAGCCAAGTCATTTCCTTCCGTATTGTCCAAAGCATACTTAAATACTTCCACTTTGGCTATAAGAGGCAAATGATCATAATCTGGTGCAAAACTGAGCATATATTTGTGCTCCTGATTTAGTGTTATCTGCAATTATGAATATATAAATGAAAAATCAATTGCATATGTCTAAAAATAATAGCATGCAATATACATTTGTACACACACCAAAACAAATTGTCCAAGCCACCAAATTGTAAATCCGGATATACCTTTCTGGCTTCCCTGTACTCTTTAATGAGTTGGTGCAAGGTATCACAATGTGGAACCCATTCAATTAGTCCACTGTTTGGAGAGAGTGGAATGACAGAATATCGGTGTATGGACAGATCCTTCTCAGCAGTTTTTCTTGAATTCTCCAGCAGAGTATTTACCAGACCAAAAAGCTGATCAAAATGTGAATGCAAAGAAATTTAAATCCTTTGCAGTGTAAAGGTCCAGTAAAACAGTTCATGTTAATAAATCGCTTTTCCAGTTCGGCAAAAACTTCAGAAGACATGCAATTAAGACCCTTCCGTGATAACTGAATAACTTCATTCACTAGTATAGTAACTGAAAGAGAAGTTACCTGCATGACACGCTCATCTTGGCGAAGATCTTCATGTCCCTTCAGCAAGAAGGTATAATCTTCACCATCACTCCCATGAATTGTCAATTTCCTAGGACGCTGTTTAGATGTAATTATATCAAGCTGAGGTGCAAAGGATGTAATTGTCACCACAGGTGAATCTGAAAGCGTGAAGAAAAAGTCAACATTCAGTTAGGAAACCAGATGTATAAAATTGAAGAATCCTGTCATGCATTAAAATGGATTTTACCCGCACGATATGTCCCAGGGACAGCAAGCTCCAAATTACGGCATTCTAATAACTCTGGGGAAACCGACTACAGTTGCAAAACCATATTAAAGTTAGCCCCAGTTAATAATAAGGCTAGAATCCAACTATAAGTAATTTTTTCTTACCTGCAAATCAAGGGTAGTTAGGCTTTGAAGCTGTTTGTCTATCCGCCGAAAAACATGATAATACAGATCCCATGCCTGATAGAGACAATAATCCACATCATTACCAATTGGCTTGAGAATGCATTCACACGTATATAATTCAAGATTTCACAACAATATATAAGTGTCAAACATATCATTTAATTACCAAAGTTAATTAATGATGCAAAATACATTCTTCAATCCTATAATACTACTAAGGGTAGCTAGGAAAAGTATTATAAAATAGCTTGCTCAATCCGGACTATTAAAGCCTTAGTCAAATTGCATGACAAATTTGTGAGGCAGGACATGCAAGCCTTGTAGTATATTAGTATTTTGCAAATGAAAAACGAATCTTTGCACACTTAATTAAGTCAGTAACAAATTAAGAATAAGTAAAACATTACATAATTTGATTTATCAGAAAATAAAATGCTATACAGTTTAGCCAGTAATATCCATTTCACAGGAGTATTAAAGTCAACAAAGGGCAAATGAAAAACGAATCTTTGCACACTTAATTAAGTCAGTAACAAATTAAGAATAAGTAAAACATTACATAATTTGATTTATCAGAAAATAAAATGCTATACAGTTTAGCCAGTAATATCCATTTCACAGGAGTATTAAAGTCAACAAAGGGCCTTTTAAAACCAATCTTATAAGAAACAACAACTAGTGCAGATACAGTGGAAGAAAACAAGGGTCTTGCAATTATAAATTATGTTACTGTGTGTCACAGATTGAGACTGGTGGATTCGAGAGCATGAAGTATGGATAGAATATATGAAATGGGATTGGGTTTTTGCTGTCAAAAACGCATCTAATTTAGGGCAAGCCATCATCAGAAGAAGAGATGATGATACATGCAATTATGCGAAGTTGGTTATGCTGGACAAGTAGCAAGCAAACTGTATGAATGTGGATTAGTCACCACCATGCACATAACATACAGTGAAGCAAACAAAAGAAGAGGTTACTCATCAATAGACCAAAAATCAATCAAGGAATTTTGAATTTTAGTTTCAAACCTGAGTGAGTTCAGCCTCTTTCACAGTTCTCTTGTACTTCATGCAACATTCCCAAGCCTCCAACAGTTCATGTCGATATGCCTACAATGGGAAGATAAATGGAATTGGTCAACACATAGCAACAGGATCCTTAAATGAATGATTGGACCAAAAATTTTAGAAAATACAGTTCCACAAAAGGTAGTTTACTTCCATAGGAAAGAACAGAAATACCATTGGTGCACAATACCTAATGAGACTGAAAATAGAATCCACAGTCAACACAGAACCTTAACCATTATAACTATTAACATAGAATTTTGGGGGAATACCTCAATGAATGCTCTTTCCTTTATGGTGGTATTTTCATTCATAGCACCTTCCTCTAGCATTTCATGCAAAGGCTCCAATGCCTTCAGCATCCCTTCAATGTTATGTTCACCAAAGAACAATCGACTAGCTTCCTCCAAAGCCTCATGCCACATCTCATGCCAAAGTATGGCAACCCGGATCAGTTCGTTTGATACAAGTTGGGCCTTCAAGAGAACTCATGATAAGTAATGACAAATATAGTGAAAAAGTTAGCAGTATTGAGGTGTCAACAAACTAACCTGATCCACAAGCACACCACTATGTTGCCGAACCTTTTCTACAACTTCTTCAGCTGCTACTCTACGTAAGTTGCTTACAGATTTACATGCCACCAGAAGTGGGTACATAAGAGCCTGAAAAGAATCAACAAATGATTAGACAAACAGTGAATTTTTAGGCCCAAGTTGGCCATGAAGTTGAAATGGAAACACGTATCAATAGCAGACCTGGGGATGGCTTTGCCCAATTCGCACCAAAAGTGATGGAACTAGTTCTCTCACTGCATGGTTGTTCTTAGAATGGATCCTGGCAATTATTTGAGGTAACACAACCAGCCAGGTGTTAATGTTGACAAGTGCAAATCCTTTCTGAAGTGCCATTTGAACATCTGCACTAGCTCCATGATTGAACCATAAAGTAAGGAGTCGAAGTATATCCTGGGCAGATAGCATTGTTCAAGAAAAAGGTCATTAGAAAAATAGTGTCCAAATGGAGAAACAAAACCAAAATCCAAGGACATATGAGAATACTAGCAGATAGCAGTCATTAGTCAATTAGATCAATGGAGTATCAATATGATGCAAATAATGTAAAATCGAAGAGAAGATGGAATTAAGACACCGTGTACTAAACTTGAATAAAAATGTGCTTTTGTAAAATAGCAGGAATATCACGTGACATTTGCACCACAAATGTTTAGGCACATCCATGTACATCTTCATAGACATTAGCGTATTGCTATTACATCACCTTTAGCTGTTCCATGTACTACCTTTAACCTAATTGTAAGTTTTTCCATGTGACAATGGTTCACAAAAGCAAAAACGCAGAGGAACTTATGTGATGTTACAGGTGTCTAACGATGACCTAGTCCCTTTTGGCTTGAAAATGGTGGAATGATTCCTTAAAGGTCTTCAAGTTGTGTTATAACCACAGCTTGATGTTTCATTGAGCTCTTCGATTTCAATCATCTTTTGAGGCATGTTTTTTGGAATTTCACTCACAAGGAACTCCCATAATAGGGAAATAGAAGACTCTTCAACTTCTCTTCAAATATTGTATATATTATGGACGCTTGACCAATAGTCAATGTTATCAGGAACGATGGTAAGGGCCAATTTTGGGATTAATAAGTTGACAGGATTAAAGCTAAATCTCCTTGAGAGTGAATTTTGAAGTCCTAAGCTCCATGTCTAAGCTGTCTTTGCGTTTGAGGTAAAGACACTAAATAAAGTTAAGAAAGGAGAGAATACTTGGGTGTTGGATATCATTATTGTAAGGATGAATTGAGATAGTAATCCTATTCCAAGAAACCGTACTCGGAGTAGAAAGTTATAGGCGAGTGCTATTCTAAGGGATTGGAGCAGGTCAAAGCTAGTTCAAATATCACAAGTTATTCATTCATAGAGATATATATGATGCTTTTCGATGTGGAAAACTGAAAACTGAAGATTTGGGTTCAACTTTAAAAACCTAGAAAGTATTTTCAAGCTTTATTTTTTCATTTTGTAAAACATTTGTAAAACACTCACAATGTAGCCCAACTATTCCTTTCTATAGTCTTAGCTTGTTTTCCAATTGGATAACATAAAAATTATAATTTTCAATTATGATACTTTTCATTTTTCTCTTAAAAAATTGATATCGTAAGTAATTGTTGTAACATTATTATATATTTCAATTTTTCAAACACAAAGCAGTTTCTATTTTTAAAAAATAAGCATTTTTTTCCTTTTCTAAAGAAAAAACATAGAAAAAATAATAGAAAACAAAAAAAATTTACACAACAAAACTTCCTATAATTGCATAGGAAAACATTTAAAGCGAAACCCAGAGATTTTCATGAGGAGGGAAAAGCTCATGGTAAGTTGCGTACTTCTAGATCTCCTTAGACCCTGTATTTATCAACAGGAATTCTGCTGGGATGTTGATAATAATAAAAGGGGAAAGCTCAACTGTGCTCTAGTAGAACGGGTAAATTTTGTCACTTATCATGTAAATGATTTGCTTATATTGTACTCCTCGATGATAATTACACAGCATAAGAGTATGAACCAATGTATGGGGGCAACATCAGTGGTTTTACCATGTATATGTCATAACAAGAAATCTTACCTGTAAGCTATCATCGACCCCTTTGGAATTTGCAGCACATGCTATTGAATGGAAATATCCAGTAACAGCTGCAACAACGAACTGTGAGGCGACACTGGGGAACCCTCTTACTGTATAATGTGACATAACTGCAGTGTTGAACAAAGCCCATGTATGCCATGCTTTTGCCCATTTGTTTGCACAATGAGTGGCATTCCTGAATGCAGTAAGTATTTCTACAGGGAAGAACAGAAATAAATATTAACTAAAGCACTTTTCCCTAAAGTAGAAAACTAGTTTTGGAGAGGGAACAGCCACCTTGTATAGAATCATCATCCAGTACAGGAGATAGCGCCCATTGCCAACTTCCAAGTATTTGATATACACGAGCAATGAGGGGTACATTAGAACTCGTACTACCAATGAAGCCACTCGGTGGAACTGGTTCAATATTTTGAGCACTTGAAAGCTCCAAAGCTAAATTCTGTAACAGCATTCACCAGCCACAAAAAAATGTGTATAGGAGTCATGTACATGAAATAACAAATACAGCACTACTTGTACAGCAAACAACAAATATTCGCACATACCTGCAGCCTAATAAATGCTTCTTTTCTCTTGTGATCCTCCCCAAGTGACCATTGATACTTCAGGTATGCTAGCATTACTTGAGGAGGGCCATGGTACCTCACATTTTCAGGACATGTCTCAGGATCATACTGACAAAAAAAGAGACAAGGTTACATGGCAAAGTTAAAGGAGAATGGAGTACAAACTTAGTATAGCTGTTAATTAAAAGATAATTAAACCTGCAATAGTTTCACCAAAGTGGATTTAGCCTGACTAATCCGGTTGCTTTGCCGACAAATAGATGCAAATTTTAGCCAGTTGTCTACGTCCTCCGTAGGAGGCAGTACAAGAGCTCTAACAGCCAGAAGTGCTTGCCAAACCTGATTGAATGAGGACAACAGAGGCCAAGAAGGAAGCTTAAAAAGGTAATGAAGTGAAAAAATGAGACAATATATATAAATATGTACAGCAATCATGCAGAAGAAAACAGCAAATATAACTTAATAATAATAGCGAGGGGTTGAATCGATTGGTCTTCTAAATGCAAACAGGGATAACAGTAATTGAACCCAGAGCCTCTTGTATATTTGGCAGTTTAAGGCTTGCAGAATCTAGTTTCCATTTGGTGACAAGGAATCATTAGTAGGACTAGGTGTAAAAAGTCTGAAAGGGAAATTAAACTTCAGAAAAGAAACTAAGAATGGGAATCGAGTGGCATATTGATAGCAATCTTTAGAACTATATTATTTCAATAGTCAAATATAGTTGTAAAAAGATCGGAAGATACAAATAATTTAAATAATATTGTTGTAAAATTTCCTATGCTACTTCACAATTTGCTCAGACACTATTCTTCAAACCTTATACAGCCTTGTTATCACATGTAAAGACTTGCTAAGAGAAAAGTACATCAATTTCAGTTACCTCAACGTTACTTTTTGCCCCTTGTATCCTTTGAGTCCACATATTGCGAATTAGGGCTCGTCGTCCTTCGGCAACAGCATTTCCCACAGGAAGAGTACAATAGTCAATGACCTGTGGACAACAAATTGTTGTGCAATTTACTCTGAAGTAGTATTGTATAAAGAAACAAAAGCCAACAAAAAAATTGAAATGAGAGATCAAACAATGGAGCGCACCTCCTCCAACTCTGACAACTGCTGAACACGGACCATATTGCTATAAGCTCGCTCATAGCTCTCCAGAACCTGAACATAAAATTATCTCATGATATCAATCATATAAATTTAGAGAAACTAAGAACAAGAAAGTAATTCATCAGCCATGAAATTTGCCTATCCTCCTATGATTCTGAATCAAAAGGATCCTCTCTTAAAAATAAAAAATTAAATAGAAAGCGAATATTAAAACATTAAAATATGAATATCATCATCATCAACACCCAGTTGAAATCCCGCTAAGGCGCGATGTCTGGGGAGGTCCAATAGTATGCAACCTTATGGGGAGGTCCAATAGTATGCAACCTTACCCCTATCTAATAGAAAGGCTGCTTCCAATAGACTTACATGCAATGTGGCATGACAATAAAGTATGAATAATAAAACTTAATTATAAGAAACTTTCTTTGGTCATATGTATGAATCCCTACAAAATAATATAGGATAATTGTCTATTCGGATCCTTTCTTTTACTTATTTGTTTTGATTTTAGTTTAATCATCTCCCAAAGCATCAGAATTGACAATACGTGGTAAGATACTCAAATATTTATGAAAGACATGAAAGTAAAGAAATTGGGAATAAATGAAAACCAACCAAAGCAGCAAGCTCTGTTGCCAAGCATTTCCTAGCTCTTTCAACATACTCACGAGCTTCGTCATACTTCCAAAAACAATAAAAGTTAGGAAATTATGACAGATTAACAGAAAAGAAAGTGGATAAGACTTGCAGTAAGAAGAAAAGTTAGCATGATAAGTACCTTTCCTCTACGAACAAATAAGACAGCCCTGAAGAATGTACCATTACTACTTCCATCCCCACTAGCAGCAGTATTTCCTAAACCCCGAAGCTTAGATTCATCCCCATCATCTAATCGTGACACATATTCAGCCATCTGGTCCCACTCACCCATGTTCCAAGCAGCATGAGCAGCCTAAGATATAACACATTGCACTATAAGAAGCAACCAAGATTATTAATTACTACTCCATAAAAACAGAAAACCACCATTGGTGCCATTTCCAATCGAGCAGATGGTTCTGCTGGAGTCCAATACTCCTTGCATAAATTGTTTAGTTCTTCCCAGCGAGCTAATGCTGCGAGGCATCTCATCCTTCCTACAGATGAAGCATTAAGATATTGAATCAACACAGGGAACAACCAATATGAAAGATGTCAGAATTCTAGTAACAAAATGGAAAAGAAGAAAAAAATCATTTACATCATAAATCCTTGAGGGTGACAAAGAAGAGAAAAAAGGGGGGAAAGGTTGAAGTTCTATTCAAGTGCTTGGATAAAGAATGGGAATTTCCTACGTAAATGAGAAGGAATATCCAGTAACTTATGTCACAACAAAACGTATAAGTTCCAAAGATGGCCCAAATGAAACTATTTTAAGAGGTCAAGTAAGCTATTCATTGTAAAGAAATCACTGAAAATACTTAATAAGGCCTAAAACTAGATCATATATTAAGTCTAACACAGCCTCTCAAGCAGAAATCCATTAGGTCAAAATGTGAATAAAGAACAGGCTCACAACCTCATGCAAAATTGAAACATAAACTTAAATAAGATGAAATATCTGACTTGAAATGTTTGTCATGAAGACTTCGATAGTGTGTTACTAAGGCAAGTGAAAATGTTGGGTATGGGGATTAAGCAAGACAAGAAACTGTGTGCTGAACTCCTGCATTTACAAGTAGTAGATACAGAAATTCGAAGTACCACCATACTAATGTGTTATATGCCTTTGCACATGCTATGCTCTTGACTAACACTAAATAAATCAAGCTTCAGTATAACCTCTACCAGCTAACTTCTTAAGCAATCCTTATCATTTGAGTAACATTTGGTTCGGCAATTGGTCTGGTCAAGGTTTAAACTCTCTCACCTTTCCCCTCCACACTAAACTAAACTCTTTCATCAATGGAAACCCTGGCAGTTTCCTGATAACCTCAGACATCTGCAGCCTCAATATTCTCCAAATCCATCCAGACCTGATATTTTTTACTGGAAGGATCAACCAACTTACAAACTGTCGAATAAGCTCACTAAGGATCTGCTTAGAATGAAGATTCCAGTGGTGGATTGGCAAAGAATCATTTGGCATAAAGCACTACCCCCCAAAGTTTCTTTTCTTCTCTGGCTCACCATCAAGAATAGGCTCATTACTGCTGACATACATAGTTATCTTGAAGTCAATAGATCCTGCCCATTATGTTCAGCACATGAAGAATCAAGGGATCACCTGTTCTTCATGTGCACAGCAGCAAATGTCAATTGGGAACAAGTGAAGCAGAAATGTCTGGACTGTTCCAGGAAGCTCTCTCTCCACCATCAATCACTGGTTATCAACACAAACTTCTCTTCTTAAGGCCGAAAAACAGATCTACATAATAGCTATGGGTCTTTGTGTGCAGATCATTTGGAAAGAAAGAAATTCCAGAAGATTTCAGTCCAAGTTTAAATCAACTGCATCACTTATCACAGACGTTATCAATGGAACCAGAGAGCTAATCATTCTGAAGAATTTAGCACCAAATTGCAGATCCAGTCTACTACTTTCTCTAAATATTTAACCAAAGTAATGCATTGTAATCTCTGACTCCAGGTAGACATTTCCAATCTGCTTTATCCTATGTGGAAGGGTACTTCCCTTGAAACTCATTTTGACATTGTAATTTCATTCTTTATTAATGTTATTTTTTTCCTTTTTCAAAAAAAACATATAGAAAGTATTTAAAACAGTCACTAATGTGAAATTACAACCTTAAAACTCAACAAAAATAAAGGAAGCATTGCAAATATCAGAAATGTGAAGTATGTAATACAAACCTAAAGTAGCCTCCAAGACGAGATGTGGACTTGATGCTTGAGAGGCTTTGGCAGTATAGGCTTTGAGAGCATCATCCCATCTCTGTAATTTTTCATACCTAAACAAAAGTAAAAAAGAATCAACAGCAATATCATGGTGAAGTTTTATGTATGGAGTAGGGAATTAGTATTCCTTCCATAAGATCGGTTATCATTACCAAGATTCCTTAAGCTGAACACCCAGATTTTGCTGTGCATAAGTCAATATTCCAACAGCAGCCTAAATATTATCAATGGATACAGTGTAAGAATGATAGAGAACTAAGCTAAAATCAGAAAAGCGGGTAATAATAATCTAAAAGCATGACACAAAGGAAAAAGACCTCATGCTGGTGTAACTGATTATTTATGTGAATTAAAGCTTCAACTACAGCAACAGGATTGGCATCCATCTTCTTAGAGCAGGCACCTTCGAATTCCATTTCTTTGTAGTGCAGTGCCTTCGCAAATGCACGACACTTGAAAGAAGCAGACATACAAAATCTTAATATACTTATCATATGATAAAATTTTCATCAATGTAGAACTGTGAAAGCCAAAAGAACACCTTTTCTGCAAGGGCACCTAGAAGCCTGATGTCTATTGGCAAAGGTTTCTCATCATGTTCCATGAACTCTGCCTGCAAAGTAGCATCTCAGTTGTATAAGCAACACAAAACTCAAAAGCACCAAAAAAGACGAAACCTCATACAATACTAATGAATAAAAAGTTCAGCTATGTGCATAAGGAGCTTTCAAATTCTCTTCTCCCTTCTTTATACTACACTGAAAACAAACCAATGACCCACCTTATTATACATATACTGAAACTCAAGGAACATTTAGAACCATAAGAGTATCAACATCATAAGAATATGACATTTAGAACCATAAGAGCATCAACACCATAAGAATATCAATACCAAATAGAGTCCTGATACACTTACCTATTAAACCCTAATAGTATGCAATTCAAGTTCGACTCTAGTCTCCCAACATGTTACAGAATATTATCCTTCACCATTAATTATCTCAACTAAGATAACATATATGGACGAACTATGAGATATGAAGTGTGAGTCCATATCAGAAATGGTCAAATTACAGCAAAGTTGCACTTCCACAATCTCATCTTATTCATCCAGATAGCCATTGCTCTATGACAAGCAAGCAATTAATTTCCACACCTGAAGTTTGGAAACAAATGCACCAAACCATGTTTTCATATATGGACCAGTGACAAAAAGATGTTGATTTATACAATAGCAGATTTGCTATCAGAGTTAGTACAAAAAATCTAGAAGAAAAGAAGCAAGTACGCCATAAACAAATCAGTCAATGATTTTAGTACTATCAAATAATTGACCAGTCAAAAACACGCAATGCTAATTTCAAAGTATGCTTAGCCGAAGTAAACAAGTGCATTAACATAACAACTTGTATGTGCATAGAAGTCCTCGGTCAAAATAACCCCAGAACTGTTGCAACTGTATAAAACCTATTTTTATAGTACATTGTTGCATGACTAAGGCATACACAAATCAGTCAATAATTTTAATTACTATCAAATAATTGACCAGTCAAAAACATGCAAAGCTAATTGTAAATTATGCTTAGCCAAAGTAAAAAAGTGCATTAACATAACAACTTATATTTGTATAGAAGTCCTGGATGAAAATAACACCACAACTGTTGCAACTGTATAGAACTTATTTTTCTAGTACATTGTTGCATAACCAACAGACATACAGATGACAACAACAAGTCACATCACAAATAGGTATACCAAATTCAGAAGAGTGGCCAGAATCTCAGGGGGAATATTCGGTGATGAAAATGCCATCTCCAGATGTCGAACTAATTGTTTCTGGCTAGTCTCATTCAGTTGTGCCCAACAGCTAACAAAACCAGCAGCAAACAACTCCCGTCCAACAGAAGGCTGCAAAAACTATGAATCAGTACCTGGAGAGATGCAATATCAAACAATATGAGGCACACCTGTAACTGAGCCAGCCTTGCACAAGTTCGTAATGCTGGAGATGGAGACTCCTTCAGAAGTTCAATGCTGAAATGCCTCATCCACTCTGCCCAGTCTTCCTTGGTGCTACGCTGAGAAGCCTCTCCAGCAGTGCGTAACCGACCATCATTCACCTATTCAGAACTTTTCTTAGAAAAGAACTTGAAAGTTGCTAGTTATGAGTTCAACAGACAAAGAATAAGTGTTGCATGAAACACCAACATAAATCTAGTGGTGATATGAGACAAAAAATATATATATGTCAAATCGTGGAACTTCCATGGAACTATTAAATGTGACACGCTATGCTTAAAGAGTTAGTTGTGTTTCCAACAAGGAGCATTAGTTAAAAGATACCGTACTGTCATTCCTACCACAAGGCTAAAATTTGTTTCTTGTAATCTCCTTTTAATCCATAACTTTGCATCTTGTTTCTTTTAATCCAACAACAAAGAGTTAAACACTCTGTCGCTTCTGTATTCTTCCCCAAAAGCAAGGGTATCCATGCACAATCCTCACGCTCAGGAATGAACATCTGTTGGATTAGAAAATATTCTTTTAGAATTTCTCGATTTATTCTAGGCTGATATAGGAATTTAAGGTTTTAATCAAGGAGGAGTTTAGGAAGATTTATAGCAGTAATTTCCTAGTTTAGATGCCTTATATGGCTATATATATGTAAAGAAGAATAGCTATGCATACAGCAACAATACAGTAAATTTTCTTATTATCAGTTTTCAAGGTATCATAGCAGGTTTTTTTTTTTTTGAACAAGAAATCTTTTTTTTTTTTTCTTGTTTTCCTTCCTTACCACCATGTCTGAAATTACATTAGATGCAACACCCCCGTTCATCCATCAACCCCTCCTGAAACTAAGGATTTTGTCAATAACAAAAAAGAATCCTCATGACTTATCTTCAGATTTCACATTCAATTCAAATTACTACTATCAAGGGAGAGAATTTTTTGCACAGGTCCCAATATATAGTCTATGCATTTGCACATCCCATGCAGAGGGAAAAAAGTTATTTAACGGGTGATAGGAAGGAGCCAAACTTGGATTATCTAATCTATCCAATTTGGGATGCAGAAAACTCCATGGTTATGACATGGTTAGTAATACTATGGAAGAGGATACAGTTTAAACTATATGTGTTATCACACATCAATTGTGGGATAATGTTAATGTAATGTATTCCAACTTGGAAAACCAGCCCCAAGTATATGAAATAAAGATGAAACTTGGAGAGATTAACCGAGGTGGGGACAATGTCACAAAGAATCTTAATTCTCTAAAATGTCTATGGCAAGACCTGGACTTATTCAATTCTTATGAATTGAAATCTTCTGAGGGTTGCAACCATTACAAGAAGATAGAGGATGATCGAATTTTCACATTCCTCATAGGACTCAATATGCAGTTTGATGAGGCTAGGGGTCAAAGAATTGGAAGACAGCCCCATCCATATATTGTAGAAGTTTTTGTTGGGATCATCATGACGAGGGTCATTGACGAGTGATGTTGGGTAAACAGGCTTCGGGCAGCATAACAGAAAACCCTGCACTAGCAGCCATAAACACCCGTACAGACAGATTGGCTACAAAGAAACATGATAACAGAACCCATATTCGCTGTGACCATTGCAGCAAGCCAAGGTATACCATGGAAACTCCATAGGAAACCAAAAAATTGGAAGGGTAAAAAAGAAGGAAAAAAATCAGAAGATATCCTAATGCTAGTGAAGTTGAGACAGTCCCTTTCATTCCACAGAAGGTTGATCAAATCCTAAAACTGCTCAATCTAATTATGGATTATTTATTCTTTTTTGTCACAAAAATTGTAGTGATTTAAATGCTTCATTGTGTTACTCTTTATCTCAATGTGCTCCATGAATCATTGATTCTGGAGCATTTGACCACATGACAAGCTTTTCAAATTTATTTCACGCTAATGTTCCTTGTTTGGGTCACAAAAGGACATATAACAGATGGGTCTTTCTCACCTATTGATAACAAAGGTTTGGTTATTTTTTCATATAATCTATCTCCTTAAATATGTTCTGCACGTATCCGAGCTTGCATGCAACCTTCTACCTGTTAGCAAACTATTAAAGTTTCCTTATTGTAGTGTCACTTTCTTTGATTCCTATTATGTATTTCGGGACATGAATTAGGGGAAGAAAATTGGCAGTGCTAAAATGATCAACGGTCTTTACTATTTTGAAGAAATCTCCAACGATAAATGACCTCAAGAACTAAGTAGTATTAGTTCCATCCCTATTAAAAATAAAATAAATTCTGTCATTATAGACTAGGACCCTAGTTTTCTAAGTCTTAAAAAATTCTCCTACCTTACTGAAAGGAACAGATTGATCTATTTTTCTCTGTGAACATTGCACTTTATTAAAGAGCTGTAAAAATATGTATCCTTCAAAACCTTATCAACGTTCACAACCATTTTATTTAATTCACAATGATGTTTGGGTCCTTCATGAATTGCTTCTTATTCAAGAAAAAAATGTTTGCTACTTTCATCATCGATCACACTCAGTCGTGTTGGGTATATTTAATGGCTGATAGATTTGAAGTCAAGAGAGTATTCCAAATTTTTATACCATGATTTAAACACAATTTCAAACTAAAAATGATATTTTTCATACTGATAATGGTACTAACTATTTTAATGAAATTCTTGAAATTTTTTGAGAGACAAGGGCATTCAAATCAATCAACTTGTATTGATAAACCTCAACAAAATGGTAACACTTATTAGAAGTGGCCCAGTCTCTTATGTTTTATATGCATGCTCCTAAGTATCTCGAGGGGGGAGGAATGTTAACTACAGTTTATTTGATAAACAGAACGCCTGCCCGTGTAATTAAATTCATCACATCTCTTGAGTGTTTCAAAAAAATTTTCCCTGAAAACCAAATTTCTTCCAATTTACCCCTAAAAATATTTGGGTGCAAATCTTATGTTCGTTTATCAAATAAGGATCAGTTCAAGCTTGATCCAAGGGCTGAAAATATGTTTTCATTGATTATGGGATCAAACCAAATGGGGAATCAGGCTTATTTTCAAAAGAATTGTATTCAAGGGGTGAGTTTCAAGAAAGAAAACAGATGAGACAACTACCTATCGTTTCTATGTTACCTCAAACAGTGGCCTCTACAACTAGTATTTCTAAAAGCAAATCAATTTCTACTAGCAAGAATACTATTCTGCCAAAAATTGTTGAAACTTTGAAAGAGGCAAAGATACTACAAAATAATCCCAAGGAACCTGAGGTCGTCGTTTATGCAAGGAGAAGGAATCATCAAAAGGGTAACAAACCTACTATTCCTCTAGCATCTAGTTAGTCCTTTACCCAGAATCAGGTACTCAAGACACATCTCAAAATACAAATCATTATGTTTCACTCCCTGTTTGACCCAATACAACATCTCATCAATTTTGTGATCTTCATGTTCCTATTACTTAGAAAAGGAAACTCACTCCTGCACTAATCACAAAATAGCAAAATATTTTTGTTACTGACCGTCTCTCTCAAAAAAATAACACGTTTGCATCAAAAATCTCTAACTTGTTTGTTCCATTACATATTCAGGAAGCAACTGACGATCCAAATTGGAGAACAGTTGAGATGAAGGAAATGACGGTGCTTAACAAAAATGGGATATGGGGAGATTGTGGAGCTGCCCAAAATTTAGAAAACAGTTGGGTTTACATACTTATTCACTGTGAAATGCAAGGCAAATGGTAGTGTGGAGAGATATAATGCTAGACTTGTGGTTAAATGGTTTACTCAAACTTAATTTTGTTTGTGTTTTATTCTCTTGCAGTCAATTTCAATTCGGTCTTGTACCAACTAGATGTGAAAAATGCTTTCCCTAATGGTGATTTGGAAGAGGAAGTCTTTATGAGTCTGCCTCCTAGTTTTGAAAGGTTTGCTGGCCAGAATGAAGTGTGCATGCTTAAGAAGTCAATCTATGGCCTCAAACAATCTCCAGATGCATGGTTTGGATGGTTTGAGAAAACCATAAAAGGATATAGGCATCATTACAGTTTGGCAGATCATACTCTTTTTAATCACACACACTAATAAAGGGGAAAAAAAAAGAATTTCTCATTGTATATGTTGATGACATGATATTAACGAACAAGATTGAAGAAGAGGCTAGCTGAACACTTTTGAGATTAAAGACCTAGGAATTGAAATACTTTTTGGGCATAGAATTTGCAAGATCGTGGATCTTTGTAAATCAAAGGAAATATACCTTTGATTTACTAAATGAAACCAGTCTTCTAGGCGGCAAGTTTCTAGAGATTCCAACTGAGGTAAATCTTAATCTAAATAGTCCTAAAAGTGAAGATGTGATTGCAAAGGAGAAATTTGAGCATTTGTTGGGAAAACTTATACATTTGTCACATACTTGCCTAATATAGCGTTTGTTGTAAGCATGATAAGTCAATTCATGCATATGCCAAGCGATGAACACTTTGAAGCTGCCATTAGGATACCAGAATAAATGAAAGGGACTATTAGAACGGGTTTGATGTTCAATAAAACATGACAACTTTCTCATGGAAGTCTATATTGATGCTAACTGGGCTCGTAATGTGGCAAACAAGCGATCAAAATCTAGATATTACAGATTTGTTGGAGGAAATCTAGTTAGTTAGAGAAGGAAGAAGTAAAATGTTATGGCTCAAAGTTGTGCTGAATCAAAATAGATCCCTTACACATGGGGAGAAGCTATGTGGATTAACAAATTACTAGAAAATTTAAAGTTTCTTGTATCACTTCCTATGAGAGCGTATTGTGATAACAAAGCAACCAATTCAATGGCTCATAATTTGATGCTTCATGATCAGACTAAACATATTAAACTTGATAGGAGCTTTGTCAAGGATAAACTTGAAAGTGGGCGAATCTATGTTCCTATCTCTCAACATGTGGTTGATCTACTCCCCAAGGTCTGCTAGAAAAACAATTCAATAAACAAGCTGCCAATGAAAGACATTACAGGCCAGCTTGAAGAGCCCTGGATTAGGAAATATTCTTTTAAATTATTCTAGATTTATTCTAGGCTAATATAGGAATTTAAGGCTTTAATCAAGGAGGAGTTTAGGAAGATTTATAACTGTAATTTCCTAGTCACCTAGTTTAGATGCCTTATGTAGCTATATATATGTAAAGTGGAATAAATGTACATATAGAAGCAATATAACAAATTTTCTTTTACATAGGTCAATTTTCAACATCCCATAGCCTATTCAGTTACTTTCATCTCTCTATATAAAATAAATTCGTAGTGTGTTTAGTGCAGATGAAAGTCTTAACAGTTCAGATTGTTGATCATTATCGATTAGTCATAAAATAATTGTTTGGAAAACAGATTTCATTCCTTTAAAAGGTTGGAATTTCCTGCGGTGTAGAGGAACAAAACACCATAATTTACACCTCTTCCCCCCATCCTATCATAACCATTGTATATGTATGCCACATAACTTTGCATTAGACAACAGTGCAAAAAAGGCAATACTTATCTCAACTTGTTTCAAACACTTAAAAACACATCTAGAACAATAATATAATGCCCAACAAAGATTGTAACCAGTCAGGCAAAGGAAACACAATCCGACCTAATTCCCTCCCCATCCCAAGCCCAATCTAACATGTTTATCTCAAGAATTAGTATTTGTAAAACGACTGTGTATTAACACACCATTCCAGCTTTAAGAAACAAGGTGGTTGATACTAATTGGTGAATACTTCCACTGATTCCACAACCTTCATGTTCTCTATTTCTTTGTTAGAGATTCTTCAATTTTGGTTGCAGGTATTGCAGTCTTTCACTGACTATAACTTAACCATCATGCAATTCAGTTACTAATGCATTTACATAAGACAAATTGAAGAAATATTAACTAGTAGCTAGACTCACAAAATTTGAGAAATATGTGATGTTAGATTGCTGAAATATCAAGTTTTGATTCTAGGTTTCAGCTTGGAATGCTCAAATTTTAGATCTAATATAGCTGAGTTTTTAGGGTTTGATTGCTGAAGATTTAGGCTAGGATTTCAAGGTTTAATACAGCTGGAATTTAAGTTTGATATGGCTAGAATTTAGGGATTTGTTGGCTGAAACTTTGGGTTAAAATTGCTGGAATTTAGTGAAGAACACAAAGATAAGAAATTAGGAATCACTCTTTGGCCCTATGAATCACTCTTAGAAGAAAGCATTATACCGAGTTGAAAATTCAAGCTCGACGAAAAGGTTCAGGATATATTATTATTGAAGGCTACATGATATTTGTAGAGAAGTTCCTAAAACTCTTTAGTAGGATAGAGATCCTACAAAAAATTAAATCATGTTCTGATAAAAGTTTTATAAGTTAAAGTCTTAAACAAATAGGATAACATATCTATAACTAGAATAACATATTTATCTTACTAGTACTTCCTTTATAATAAAAAATCCTAACATAATCTAAATTTCAGCCCTTGTTGTCTTTGTTTTCGACTCAATTCTCACCCTTCATCCTACCAAATTAAAGCTTGCGGTTGACTAATTTTTTCTCTTTTATTTCTTTATAGACTTTAAAACTATTTTGTATCAACTCTCCACGGGTTGTCTAAATTTGTCCTTGACGTAAACACTAATCTTATAAGACTGGATTCAAACCCTAAAATTCAAATTCTAAAATCCAAGTACTATCAAAATTTGATCTTTCTACCCACTTGACAAGAAACTGTCAGTATCCTCCACTTCTTGTGACTACAATCTGTTCATCAAGAACATCCTCTATCTCCTCTTTAAGATGAGGAGTGGTTGAAATTCTTACAGTTGTAATAGAAGATTGCGTATCATTATATCCATGATAAATAATTAAATCCACAACATTAAAGATATGACTAATTCCCATGTCACTTGGTAATCCCAAAACATAAGCATCAACACTTATCTTCTTGAAGATCTTATAAGGTTCAGCATTCTATGAATGAAATTTCTTATATTTTTCCTTTTGGAAAACGATCTAGACAAATCTTCAACATCACCATATTCCCTTCAATGAATTCCACCCAATGTTGATCAGCATGTTTTTATAAGTCAAGTTGTTGGTGATTATCTTTCGTCATACCACATCAAAGATATCTGTCATATGTTGCACAAAACCTTCACTAACTAGTGTTCAGCATTCTATGAATGAAATTTCTTATATTTTTCCTTTTGGAAAACGATCTAGACAAATCTTCAACATCACCATATTCCCTTCAATGAATTCCACCCAATGTTGATCAGCATGTTTTTATAAGTCAAGTTGTTGGTGATTATCTTTCGTCATACCACATCAAAGATATCTGTCATATGTTGCACAAAACCTTCACTAACTAGTGTTGTTTGCAATAAAGGAGCCAATCAAAAGGCTTTCTTAGCTGAACTCCCAAAATTATCTTAAAAAAGCTCTTACAAGTTGACCTATATGTAGAATTGTTGTATGCTGATAGCACCACAGATCCTGATAGCACTATGGGTCCTAAACCCATAGCGACTTATTCTAGGAGAAAGAGGGAGAAGGGACTGAACATGGGCCTCAAACCCATGTTGACATATTCTAGGAGAATCAAGAGGGGTGAGTCAGCTAATGGTTAGAGGGGAATTCGTTAGAGGAGAGAGAGTACTATGTAATGGAGGGGGGGGTACTACAGAGGAACATCTTTTGGCTATTTTGTACTGACTCGGCTGAGAACTGGGAGGGCCATTGTTGGTTGATAGCTTAGTGCTTGTAGTAATTCCTACGAGGGCTACAGCTAAGAATCAATAAGAAGTTCTAAATTAGTATCCATTTGCGTATCATTGGTGTTTTCATTGAGAGTCCCAGTGTATGCAAACAAGAATGGCTTCACAGAAGTGGGAAGCAATGGATGCTCGCATTACCGCAGTAGAAACGAAGTTGTTGGACCATACGGTTCAACTGGGCAACTTACATAAGGGAGTGGACGATCTCTCCAGGGCATTAGCGGCGATGCACGCTGAAATGCGAGAGGAATTCCAATGACAAGCAGCGCATCAAACACCAGAGGCGGGGTCGAGTTCAATAGACCGTGGGAAGTCGATATACACTGCACTAGAAGGTAGCGGTGTCACTTCCATGACGTCGAAAGAACAACAGCTCCGAGCAAAGCGGGTAGAGCTCCCTCCATTCCAAGGTGACGACTCGATAAGATGGGTCACATGTGCTGAATTGTACTTCGCCATTCAGGGAACTCCTCCGAGGCTTCGAGTTCAACTGGCACAGATTTGCAGGGAGGGAATGACACGGCACTGGTTTAAGGTCCTCCTAGCATCGACGCCCGAACTGGATTGGGAGACCTTCAAGAGAGCTTTGTTCGATCGGTATGGTGACCATTTCAACGGGAATCCTTTTTCCCAGTTGAAGATGTTGACGCAACAGGGTTCGGTGGATGAGTATGTGGACCCGAAGATCAGTATATGGGTCTATTCCTTGGGGGACTGTGAGAGGATATAAGATTGGAGGTGGTAGCGTTGGATCCTCCCTCTTGTTATCAACTGATAGTAGCAGCACGTGCGGTGGAGCGTAAGCTCTCTCCATCGGCGCACCCCAAAAATACCATGGGCTGGCGATCTGTGGGTGTTCCACGAGTCAGGCCTCCCAACCCGACTGTGGGAGGACACTACTAGGTCGGATCGCGACCCGGATTGACCCAACCCAAGTGCCCATCAGTGGAGGCGCAAACCAGTGGGTTAACCGAGAGGGAGGAGCTAATCGGCGCCCTGACATGGAGAGAAGCACCGAAGGACGACCCAAAGGGACCAGAAGCCTCTCTTAACAGGAATTGATGGATCGGAGAGCTAACGGACTGTGTTTCAAATGTGGCCGACACTACAGTCCAACCCACATCTGCCCCGATAAACATCTACGACTATTGATTTGGGAGGCAAATGAAGAAGAGGGATCACTGTCTGGTAATGGGGACAAGGAGGAAACCAACACAGGAGAGGCATGGGAGATGGTCTGTCAAGTCGCTGAATATGGGGAAATAGCTCAATCCAAGACTCTTAAAATTGAGGGCAAATTGGCAGGGGTCCCAATCTTGCTCCTCATCGATAGTGGGGCAAGTCACAACTTGCTGTCACAAGATTTGGCGACTATCCTGGGGTTGACTGTTATTCCAACCGCAGCTTATGGAGTAAAATTAGCGAATGGGACCAAATGCTTTTCATAAGGTCGGTGTAAGGGACTTGTGGTGCTAGTAGGGAATGTGGAATTACTGCTTGATGCATACATTCTTCAGTTGGGGGGAATCGATTTGGTTTTAGGTGCAGAATGGTTGGAGACCTTAGAAAAGTTAGGACAGATTTCAAGCAAAAAACAATGAGTTAGGGGTTTGAACACAGGAAAGAGGTAGTTACCTTGAGAGGGCAAGGCTGTAAGCAGTCCCAACCAACTTCTGCCTTGCAAGGAGTGCTTCAGTCCATTGCAATGGAGGTTCAGAATGAACAGCAGGAAGGTGAGGTTCATGTGCTTGTTTCAGAAAATAGAACCACCTTAACTCCAGGCCAAATGCAAGAATTAACTTCAATGTTACAAACCAATCGACCAGTGGCTCAGGAAACGAAGGGTCTCCCTCCTTCGAGGGGGCATGATCATGCTATTACTCTATATAATGGAATCAATCCAGTAGATGTACATCCTTATAAGTATACCTACCACCATAAGGATGAGATTGAGAAACAAGTCAGAGAATTGCTAGCATCAGGTGCAATCAGACATAGCA
>JANTNU010000235.1:34628059-34639213 GCA_024752395.1 Erythroxylum havanense | reverse complement strand
TGCTTGTAGTAATTCCTACGAGGGCTACAGCTAAGAATCAATAAGAAGTTCTAAATTAGTATCCATTTGCGTATCATATGCCAATTCTTCCATTAGGTCCCAATTATTCATATTCTCTAACCAAACATCTTAACAAGTCCACCAAGTTTCTATTCACCACCTTCATTTGTCCATTGCTTTGGGGGTTGAAAGAGCTTGAAAATTGAAGCTTAGTGTTCAACATTTAAATTGAAGCTTATTGTTCAACGTTTTCCATCGAGTCCTCCAAAAATAATTCATAAACTTCGCATCAAGGTCAAAGACAATGGTTAAAGGTAATCCATAGAGACGTATACCTTTTTGAAAAATAGTTTAATAGTATGGACAATGTCCATAAGTCTTGACCATTATATTTGCACATGATTTCATAACAAAACCACATCGCTTCACTATCACATTGGCATCAAGAACATACATATTGTCGCTTCTTGTAGTCAAACCCATTAACTGTCTATCATTACTAAATTTTGACTTTACAAGTGCACTCGTAACGTCTCCTTTGTCCTATGTTATGTTAATTTCGCATCTTCATTCAAATCTACTTCTCCTTCATCACCCACTGCAACATAATCTTCATAACAATACCAAGGATATCATCAGGTTTTGAGCCAACAAGCTTTGGAACCCCAAGTAGTTGCTGGTTAATCATTGCATCTCCCTATTATGTTATTTTAACTTGCTGTCCTATTCTTTCATCCTATTTCCCTGTTGTTTCAATCTGATGTTCTTCCATTTTGATTTGTTGTTCAAGGGTTTCAACCTTTTGTTCAAGTGTTTCAGCCTCTTGTTTAGGCATTCCAGCTTCTTGTTTAAGAGTTTCAACTTTTTGTTTAGTTGCTTCAGCTTTAGGGTTTGGAAAAGAATCCACTTGGCTATGTTTTCATCATCTTTAAACAAAGCCTAGCCAAACATCTAAAGCACAGGGTCAAAAGAAAGAACAAGAAAATAAGCAGCATGCTCATAACAAAAGTTACCTGATGAACTCTAAGCTGTCTTTGAGAATCAGTTCCATCTTCATATGGGTCATTATCCATATCATTTAGTGGATCACTAATAACCTCCACTGGAAGCCGTCGGTTCAACTTTTGTGCAGCGGTGCCCAAAATTAGAGGTTCACGTCGGCGCAAACGTCCTTCAATATCCTCAAATTCTTTATGCTGAAAGCAGAATATGTTCATGTTTCAAAATTACATAGAGAAAATGATTACATAAAACCATTCACCAGAAGGAGAAAATATAAATGATACAAGAGAAACCTCAATAATCATTCAGTGAAATGAAAATATCAAAGGTTAAAGCTTAGACCCGCAAACGATGCTTCAACATTAGTTTGTGAATTGATGGAATAAAAACGGTGAAGTCCTCTCCAAGAGCATGAGCCAAACAACAAAGTGTATCAACAGCATCTTTTCGGAGCTCATCACTTTTCCTGTAAATCAACAATAAGATATTTAGTGGATTCTAAACATGAATGAGCAAAATTCATACACACACAAATGAAAACAGTTAAAAATACTAAGAAAAGCATTCATTATATACCCATATGGCTGGAATTAACCTACCCATCCAAGACTATCTTCAAGTGATGCACAAGTGCAGAAATATGACCAGTGACCTGGTGAAACAAAGAAACACAAAAGCATTGTCAATACACAAACTAAAATAGATTGAGTAAATAAGCAAAAGCAAGTGACTAAATCCATCAATATAATCACATCCTTGAGGAGTTTTTGACATGGAAGATATAACCATGGTTAGCAGAGAATTTATATAGGCCCATCAGCTAAAAGCAAACGACTCCAATCTCTCATACACATCTTCCTTCCAGTACACACAAAAATTTCAGAGAGATATTGCATTGTGTTGTTAGCTAAAAAGTTGAGGAGCCTACCTGGACACGAGGAATCAATCTTGTCAATGTTTTGATAACAGCACGTCTTATCTCAACTGAAGCCTCTACTTTCAGTAGCCGAATAAGTGCAGGAAGAAGTAAATGCATATGTTCATCCAATGTTCCTACATCATTTGACAGCAGTTAGAAATTCTTTAAGGTTTAGCAAGAAAAAAAATCTAAAATGTACCATAAATAAAGTAAAATCTAAAGTTATGAATCTCTTATTGCAATATGAATTTATACTAAAAGCTAAAACCTAAGACTCCATTCAATTTCGTGATTACGGTCATGGAGCACCACTAGTACATTTCAAAGGTAGAAACTTTGACAGTAGATTTGCGTCTTATGCAGAAAATACGAATACTTCCCACCACCTAGATCTAATTAAACAATTTATTATCATTCATGCCAAAAGTCAACAGAAAATACTACTGTTTCTTCCTTTCACCACTTACTGAAAGGTAGAATACGCATTGCAGCCAATTTCTTATCAACACATTTAAAGACTACAAGAATTCTATAATCCTTCAGAGCTATGTCAATGGTTTTTGTTAGTACAACAAAGTTTCCAACAAATTATCAGCATAATCGATATTAATGCACGTGTCATAGGAGGAAAGAGCACCAACCACCAAACACTTCAAGCGTGTGAAGTATGTCAAGAACATAGGTATAGTCGTTACATCGTTCAGCTTCACTCAGAACTTGAATACAACAAGGCAAAATTGCAGGAAGATATCTTCTAAATTCATCATTAAGAGCCAAGCAAAGCTGTTCCACCAAATGCAGAACCTGAGACAAAAATTGCACTTACAATAAGCCTAAGAAAAATTAAGAGGGTAGGAAAGAGTATAATATTTAGAAAACTAATTGATATATCTCATTCAAGTAAATGTTGCCAACAAAAGAATAACAAAGAAGAAGAATCAACCTACCGGGAAGCCACAAGCAGGATGATTGGTAGCTGGCAGACTTAAGGAGGACCACAGTTCAGATATTAAAGTAAGCAACTCGGGAAGATATTTACGAATGTGCTGCACAAGCACAGTAAAAACTCAAATTGAATCAAAAACATTCTGCAGTACTGCGACATGTTTGTACATGAACCCCTATTTACCTGGCGCACAATTGAGACAAGAGTTCCAAGTTTCCATGTGATAAAATCCTTAAGATAATCATCACATGTGCGAACAGTGTGAAATAGATCAGGCAAAACCTACAGATACAGGAGGCAAAAACAAGTTATATTGCCTTCGAATACAAACAACAATGTCTTACACAAATGACCAGTAAACAAGTATCCAGTGATCATGGCAGTGTAATACAAGAAATTACTGAGAATCTTGTATGTTCACATTAATGAATAATGATATTATACAACAGATAGACATCTCCAACTTCTTGATGAACATTTATCTTATCAGTAAAGTAGAACAATTAAATCATCTAAGCATGTCCATTATTAACTTTATTCATTTTGATACCAACAATGCCCAAAGAGGTGTTATAGGGAGGCTGAGAAATACAACATACAACTGGAAGATGGGCACCAACCTTTGGTAAGTATGGAACACAACCAAGGCCCATAGACTGATCTTGCAAAACACATTTACCAATGAGTGGCATCAGACATCCAACAATAAGAGCAAATAAATCCTAAAAAATTGGGAAAATTAACAAGAAATAACAGACTAACATTAAGTATACCTTGAATATGAACATAAGAGATCGTACCACCCTTTGATGGTTACTAGCAAGTGAAGGATCCCTAAGAATTCGCATGAGAGAATTAATAGCCACCTGAGTTTATTGAATAAAAAAAGCTTTTAAACAAGCTTGAGACAAGAAATATGTACTGCAAAAGAAAAGAAATAGGTAGAATGACAAATGCATTGCCAGAAGTACCATTGAATAATAATCTTCAGAAGTAGCAAAAGATGGCCAAAGGTCAACGGGTAATTCATCCATCAATGGAATGTGCTGACCAGAATCACTTGCTGCACGGGAAACCTCTCCATGTGGCCCAGGCAGTGTTTGCTGGTTTCTCTTGTGCACATGAGGATCCAGGGCTCCCATAATTCCTAGAACCTGATGAAGCCAATGGATATGTAGTGCATCAAAAACAACCACATGACACACTAGTTATTTGAGTAGACCTAAGGTTACCTTTAGTACTTCACGTCTGGTAGACCACACCAACTCACCATTCAACAATTTTAGGAGTAAGCCAAGTAATTGTGGGTACTCAATATAAGGAGCTATCACATACCTATCAATAGAAAAAAGGAAACAATTGCTTCAAATATCACAGACTTGCCATCATACTACATAAAAATTATCTAGATAAAGTAAACATTCACTAAAACCTAAAAGCAGAAGACATCATTTTATTATTTAGCTGACAACATTAAAAGTAGTTTCTACTGCAACCTTGTCATGAAGCTGTCTACCATTAGAAGTGGAGCAAATGGTTTGAAGTCCATACCAATCAAATATGCTAACAATACAAGAGTACTTCCTTGTTTTAAATAATGGTTTGAACAAATCTAAACAGATTTCTCCAAGTCCTCAGTTCATTTGTTTATGCATCAAGACACCTTGATACAAATGAAATGGCAACTTATGGCAACCTTATAACCCTGAGATCAAACAATAAAGAAACTGAAAACATGTACCACGGGGGATTTTATACTATCTTCATCAACTACCACCTTGACGCTCAATAGCAGTTCTCAACAGCATTTGTTAGAACCAATTTAAAAATTTGATTGGCATTTCCAATTTTGTAATGCACCACCATATTAAAGGTTTGGCTCAAACTTGGCCTGGCATGGGACCAATATTGGGCCAAGTTTGCCATATTTACATGAATAAATACTTACCAGTAAACAATTTTGAAGAAAATTTCCAAATGATCCAACAACACTCAATGGCCAATGCCACTACATATAGAAGAATCATATTGATCTCAAAGTAGAATAAGAGCATTTCACCTACCCAGTGCTCTGAACAACTTGACCAAGTGTTGAAACAGCTACTTCACGTTTTGTAGCTGCCGCTCCATCCAACAGTGCTTCAAGAATCAAAGGCATCAATTCCGAAAGATATTGCCTCATAGCAAAACCACCCTAAACAAACACCAGAAAAAAGGGAACAAAACAAAATGATTTAGTTATGAGCAATCAGGCTAAGATATTCGACAGAGTTGACGGAAAATAAACACAGATCAAGTAACATCGATGAAGTGCGAATAAGAAAATTAAGGAAAAGAGCTATAAAAAACAAATTGACAAAACACTAGCCTATTTAGGTCGCATGTATATAGAATAAGTAGCGCACAAGCAAATGGAAAATTGTAAAAATAACCATAACAATGTATCCAACACGCCACAAAAGTATGAGAGTGAAAAAAAGAGGAAGATACAAAGATGCCAGGCAAAAGCACAAGATCATGGACACAGAGACAAAAGAATATCACAAAGCACAGTCTACTTCAACAGTCTCAAACAAGTATCACTGAAAATAATTTACTACAAGTTGCTAGCCAATAGAATCTAAGAATTGTTGTTCTCTCAATGGACTTATATTGAAGGTAGCGTCTGGAAAACAGGCCAATCAATTGGAATTTTTTTTTTAGTTTTTTTTTTCTTTGTTATGGAGATTGCCTCCAATTCTTCTTGCTTTCTTTGTTTCATATTCTGTGGACTTAATGTTTTGCCTTGTAAGCCCAAAAAAACACAAAGAAGCACATTCACATTAAAAGCATTGCAAATGTAAAGAAAATTAGTAATTTTTTCCTATAAATTGATCATGTTAATGAACTAGAATCAAAAAAAGTTAAGACACTCAGCTGATAACCAAATAAGGTATCCTTCTCAGCTAATATTACTCCAAAAGACATGTGTACATAAACTATGCAAACAACCATGAAATGACACATTAGAATGCAGAACGTAAAATTCATGAAACGCGGTTCACCCACCACTCTAGCAAGATCACCAACAGTTAAAAGGACTCCACTAATAATCCCATTATTCGCATTTACTCCAGTTCCCTCAAGTAGTCTAGCCACAAGTGCCTGCAAAAGTACCATTCAGTCAATTGACAGGAAAATAAATGAAAATCAATAGACAGTTTCCAACTAAAAGACAAAAGAACCTTGTGTATAGGGGCAATGTATGGAAGTATAAGCCGTTCACAGTTGCGTATTAAACAGCCTAACAACTTCGCACTTTCTTCCCTGCATTTGTTATCTGCGCTGTTGATAAGCATAAGAATTTTTATCAACATACAAATGTGAAACAATGTTAAAACCCATGAGCAAAAGTACGCAGTGTTTATCATAGATGCCTAACAAGTAAGCTCTTTTCATATCACCTTTGGTCTAGATAAGTCAACAACTGTATCAAATGTCGACGTAATGCTGGAAGAACATATGCAGGATTTTTTTCCGATAATCTGCCCGTCACTGAGATTGCAAATTCTCTAACTTCAAAATCCTATTACATAACACCCCATAGTTTATTGGCAGAAAACAGCATTAAATGGTTTCAAGCAAGGGACAATCTTGTAAGAATATCCACTGTTATCAAGTAAATGCACTTTTCAGCAGAAAATTAACAAAATACAACATAAACTGAGCATCCAAAAACCTGTTTATACATACCACACATCGCTATATCTACGAAGTTTCTGAGGGGTCAGAGATATCAAACAGGCCAAGGCAATTATATTTATCCAGAGGAAAGGAAGAATATGCTCAAATACAACAAGAGAGAGAGGGGAGGAGGGACTTAGAGAGCTTTCACAATACTGAGGAAAAGGTATAACACAACAAAATATATGGAGGAAAATATAGATCCAAAGCGCTTGCTGATACAGATAATACTAACAAATGAAACCCCAAATCACATTAGATCTCTGTTTTTTCCTACTGCAAATACCTCTGATGTGCAAGAAACAGTGCTTTTCACTAGGTACCTTTAACAGGCATATAGAATGGGAAAACAACATGAATCAACCCAAAATAATTCCCAAAAGGTTCACATCCATACCTCATCATTGAGAGCAGCAAAAACTGCACTGAGACTATCAGCCTGCGCTAGAAAATCATCAAAACCTCTGTTTTCATGCAGGGAGGAAAAAATTGAATGGCGAACAGTGACATCAGCATCAGCTACTGCCACAATTAGAAGCTTCTCCACAAGCTGTAGGATGAAAAGAAAGAGAGAAAAGTGGTGTGGAGAGAAACAATATAGACTGAGCACTTCATATACCCACAAAAGAGAGAGAAAGAAACAAACCTCCTCAACAAGGCGACGTCGCTTTCCTCCTGTTCGATTGGATCGGCTAGAACCAAATTGTGTAGATGCTATACAGAAAAGAGAGCTTGCAACTAATCGACAACAACAAAGGGCAGCATCTTTTCGTGTGGTTCCATCTTCATCATCCAAATATACAACCACAGATTCTCTAGCAAATTCAAGAAGCTCATGACCCTGGACCATGAATTACCATCAGCAGAGAGTAGATTTTTACACGTTCTCAACCGAGAGATACATGTTAACAAACCTTGAAATTAAAACGAGCCAGAGTTTGTAAAGCAAGTTGAACTAGCGATGAACCACTGAAGTCTGACATTTGCTGAGGTGCATTAGCAGCTACACTACGACCGAGTGGAACAGCTGGCCTTGTATGAGAATAATGAGACTTCGAAAGAACAAGTGAAATGCAATCAAGCAACCGGTCTTGAATAGTCGATAGCAGCGATGGAATACTGAAACAAAGACAAACGGCACAAAAGATTATTGTCTCCAAAAACAAAACAAAAAAAATGTACTTCTACAGATTAGAAATGAATGCTAGAGTATACCTAACAGTTATTTGCTCAAGGGCTTCAACAAGCATGGGGGAGAGACCAGCAGAGAACATTATGTCTAAAAGATTGCGAACATAAGGTTCCATCACTGGCCCCATGGCTTTTGAAATATTTCCAACACAAGATAAAGCCTCAAGTGAGGGTCTACCCCTTCGTGGTGCAATCTAAGAAGGAAAGAGGACTTTGAGTCAATGATACTGTTACACATGATAAAGTATATATCAATTACATACCGCATCCTGTAAGTGAGACATTATTGTCGGCAAATAATTAACAAGTTCTCCATCCAAAGCACCAGCCATTTCCCCTAGGGCAATGAACCCACTGCCACGTTCAGCAGGTATACTCAGAACTGTAAGAATATGATTCATGCATATCTGCAAGATGCAAGAATATTGTATTCAACAAACTTGAGAAAATACAGATTATAAACTGTGGTCCAAAGTGCTTGTGAAAGTGGTCACTTTTGAAAGAGGAAGGGAAGTTCACAAACCCCTAAGTAGTTTGTAACAAATCGGTCCCGCAGAAAGTGAGCAATGCGAGGTAGCAATGATGTTATGCTAAGGCGAACAAGTCGATCACGATGCTCTAGGTATTTGAGAACAATTTCAGCAACTTCTCTGTACCTTGACATCATGAACTCACCAGTATTCCTGCCATATAATGCAATTAAACCAAACTTTTTACACATTAACAAGCAAAACAATGCATGCAAAGGATACATGTTTCCAAAAAAGAAAGCAGTTCCATGGTCGACATAATCTCATCCCTTGCAACTTTCAATTGCAAAGGATAAGCAAGAAATAGGATATTGCATATAGAATAAGGAAAGAGACATGTTAAGGGCCTTATGTGAATTTATTTAAGAATGCTAATAACAACTAGCATCATTAAATCTATTCACAAATTCTAAATCATGGATTTACCTAGGTTATGCTTCTATTGGCCCCACATTGGGCAGCAATAGTTGGTCATCTGACACAGAAAGCATTTACAGCTCTTAACACCATCTAATAAAAGAAGATGATTGATCATAGACCCAAAAAAATAGGGAAAAGAAAAAAAACTTTGGCTGGAAATAAGAACATGCAATCATTTATCGAAAGTCAAATTTACTCAAGGCAGATCATTTGTGAGATGTACATCAAGAACAAATTCTGTTGATCTCAACATTGGTGGATAGGAAACAGATTTTTGTAACTGGATTTGTTACTAACCTCAGAAGCTCTCCAACAGCAAGTAAAGACCCATGAATGCTGTGAATAGGAGCATTTTTACCTAAACCATCTTGTGTAGCCTCAAACATGCGATAATACCTGCAAAAATCAAATCCAAAAGAGGATATGAACTAAACAGGCATTAGACTGTATCATTCAATATGAGCAAATAAGATACATGAAGAAATGTTTAAATATGTAAAATGGATGTAAGAGTAGGTATGTATATTCACAGGTTTTTCAATAAATAATGTTAGATATTTCCACAATTACAGCTTGCAACAATATATTACTGACCACTGCACACGCCAGCGAGTCTCACGCTTTTCAATAACTTTAAGGCAAGCACGCAAAGCCTCCACAGCCCGCTCCCTTACTGCCAGGGTTGGATGTCTCAGTGCAACCCAGATAGCATCAACAAATTCAGCAACATGAACATTGAATATAGTGGAAGCATTTTCTGCCACTTCCTGCAATAATAAGAATAAAGTAAAGAGAAGAAACTTAATAAAATTACCAATTCAATGCAACTAAAACAAAAGGTGGCGAAAAAATTTTACTTTCAATATTAAGACAGCTGCAAAAAGCCGGTGCTCTGCTCTATCATTTCGAAGCCAATCTACAGCCATTTTCACCTAAAACAACAAATAGACATATATAATACTACCTGCAAAGAATTAAATAATGTCAACATCATCATGATCAACAACCAAAAAAGCTTAGTATACCTGAAACTCCACTTCCTCAGCAGTCACTGCACCACCGGCCCTAGCCAAGTGGCCAAGAACTCGACTAGCAAGAGCCAATAAATCAGGATCCCGTTTATTTTCAAACACGTTTCTCATGTAAATAGAGGACTTGGACACCTTAGAAGCATTTTCACCGAGTGCCACATCAATCAACTCATCAATTGCTCTTAAAGCTCCCAAATTCTCAGCCACGTCACTACTGTCCAAAAGACTAGAAATCCTCTCATACAACTGATCCATAAACCGCGAAAGCGCCTCTCCGCTAAGATCACGCGCTTCTTCCTCCGCATGTCTTCTGAATGCTAATGCAGCCCCCTCCTGTTTAGTTATATTAAAAGAAGATCACTTTTTTTGGACCTCAAATTTAATCAATTAAGCGAAAGGAAGAGCCTTGAGAGTACCTTGGGGTTGCCTCGCGTGCAGAGATCAGCGAGTATGCGATTGAGAGTGTCTGCGCCGGAGACGGGTCCCAGAAATCGGAGGGCCTGGGACGCAGTAGCCATTCTAGTGGTTCAAAATAAATTAGGGTATTTTCTTGGTTTAAGACATGGATTTGAGCAGTGTTGTGCAGTAGAGGTGATTTCCAGAGACAAGAGACTAAGAACCTGACGAGAGACTCCACCGTGTTCTGTAAAAGTAAATATATGTCTAAAGTCTAAACTCGTTATACTATAAGGAACCGGTAAATAGAGATTTCATATAAATTTTTTCTTTTTATTTTATTGCAACAATTTTTTTATTTTTTTACGTTCACATTTGGTGATTCATAAGTTTAATTGTTTTTATCATTTTTAATTTGTTAGTATTAATTTTTTAATTAAAAATTTTAAGTTTTGATTTTATATAATAAAATGTATATTATTATTTGAAAAGATTTAAAGCAACATTTTATTATTTAATATTTACATCAAAATTTAAATTAGATCTTAAAATTTAATGATATGAAAAATTAATGTTTGAAATAACTATTAATTGAATGGACAGTGAGCGTTCCATTAATTGTACTTATGTGAATATTTTTCGTAGTAAATTATTAATTCTTAATTAATTTGGAAATTTAAGATTTTAGAATTCCTAAATCTTTAAATCCCTAAATTTATGTGACTCTCCTTTTCGCTCTATTTTATGTTAACATGACACTAATGATACGGATACCGTTCCGTACCGGCCGGGAACCGGTACCGGAACGACCTTAGAAGTACCGGGTGTCAATACCGGTCGGTACCGGCCGATTTCGGTCGGTACCGGCCGGTACCGTTAATACCGGAACTTTAGGGACCGTTTCGCAAAAATTAAAATCTCTAGGGACGAAATTGCAAAAAAAAAAATTTAAAACCTAAAAACCTACCCGGCACCCGCACCCACCCACCCGACCTT
>JANTNU010000235.1:34602588-34613545 GCA_024752395.1 Erythroxylum havanense | reverse complement strand
ATTGACTCATATCACTGATGCAGACTCACTATATGTGCAATTCAGTCATGAATGCACTCACTACTCAAGCCATCCAATTTACCGATATGCCCTCACATCGGTAACGGGATGTTACATCAAATTTTCAAACATAACTCTTTATGTTTTTTTCCAAATTGATAGTTTTTAAGGAGCTCTTGTATAAGCATAATGTTATCACCATTAGATCGACCCTCCATGAATGCATTTTGAGCTCAGTTAACATTTTCTAGCAAAACCTTTTTCGTTCGATTGACAAGAGATAATACAACAAGAGATGGGTCTATAATCAGTCAAGGAGGAGGGGTGATCGCGCATCATGGTACTAGTCAAAATAAAATAACTAGACTACTACTATAGTAGTGGTGAGTCTAGGTCAATCCTACAGAGAGTGTTTGTAAAGTTTATGAAATGAAATTAATCAGTGTTTACACTTAATGGGGGTTTTGGATTTTTCTAAGAAGAAAAGAAAATGAAACTAACTAATAAAAACAAATTAAAGAAAAACATGCAAAAATGATAAAGGTGGGGAATTCGGTAGGGACCCGATTCGTTGGTTCAATCTCAACCTACGCCCTAATTAAGTATATTTCATTAATTTGTTGTTCTTTAACCTCTCCTAGCAACTATTAATTGTGGGTTAGAAATTAAACCGATTTTTTCCCTAGGTTTTGTTTAATAAAAAAACGATCGTTAATTAAACCTAACCACTGAATAACCTAGGATACAATCTCTAGATTTAATTAGGCAATAGCATTACGAATTAGAAAAACCGATTAATCAAGGCAACAACCACATACGATGCATCATTTAACATAGTTCATGTTATCTCTAATGATTACGAATCATTAGTCGCTACACATGAATTTCAACATAACAATTACGGAATATATCGAAATTCTAGCAATGGATTTGAAATTAACGATTTAATGAACACATTAAAATCATCAATTTGCAATACCCAACAAGTTCATACACAAATAACTGAACAATAACAAAAATTCGATTATCCATACATAAAACCCAATTCAATTAACATAGGATAACACAATCAATTCCTAATGAGAGATAAAAACAACAAAATAATTAAAAAATACTTAACCTGAATCGTTGGCATCGATGTCACCTCCAAACCGGCATTGAGATGTTTAGCCCTTCATGGGTCTTTAAAAAAAATGCTTCAGCCCCTATCTTAATCCCTAGCCAAAACTCCCTTAGTTCAGCCCTTCATTACCTACTGTAACTTTAAATCCTTCAGGCCTATGTACTCCTCGTCTGCGTTTAATGCAATCTTATGCAAGACATAGTTCTTGTTCTCTCCTCTAGCTTCTGTCTATCATAACGTTCACTATGTATATTGATGGGATGAATAAAATGTCCCCCTCTTTAATTGGTCACGCTTCTCTGCGTGCCCCACCAAACATCTGCATTTACACTCCACGCCTCCTGTTGTTTTTATTGCTCTCCCCTGTGTATGTTCAATGTGGCTTTTTTTAATCTGTTGAATGCTTCTTTCTAGTGTGGATGGTCCTGCACCGCACTATACATGTTGATGGGACAAATAAGGGTCACTATTAACTTAAAACCTTCCTCCTCCTGTGTGTTTCTTTTGCTCCTCAGCGTTGCATTTAAAGCAGTTGTTTATGTTAAACGCAGACGTTGACTGCGTTTCTGCAAATGCAAAATGATTGTGTCGTCTGTGTTTCACGCTGCAGGACGCATGCGTGAAACGCAATCATTCTTGCCGACAGTTGCTTTTATTTACTTCTTTGTCATTTTGTGCTTTATCGTGAAACACAATCATTCCTGCCTACAGCTGCTTTTATTTCCTTCTTTGTTATTTTGTGCTTCATTTTTCTTGTATTATTTTTTTCTTCTTGCTCCATGAAGACAAGCAAAAAAATAAATCTTTGGAAAATGACCCATTTGTAGTGCTTTCAACTTACTTTAATTTTTTTACTTCCAAATTGTACCTAAAATCATATATGAATTAAAGGGAGTATCTTAAGTATTTTCATGTCATTAATCGCTAAGTGTAAATGATTAAAAATATCAACAATTAAACACATATCAATTTCCCCCACACTTAGCTTTTGACCATCCTCAGGCAAAACATTAAAATTAAGCTCAAAGATCCCAAAACATTGACTCATTTCCCAAATGTTCCAAGAATATATAATCACAAGCAAAGATGAATGAATTTCAAAAATCATAGCAAGAAATCAACATTCCAAGCTTTTACTTATGATCAATCAACATTTATTATCTTAAAAAGCTGAGTAATCTAATGGTAGACTCGAAAAATGTGTTTAACTAAAATATATCCATGGGTACACTCTACACCATTCATGATCATAACAATCCACAACTTTGCATACTATTTCATTTCTTCACCACCAATGTTCACATGCAAAATCACGAATCAAAGAACTTTTTAGGTTGTAATGTGGGCAAAGGTAAGGTGAGACATATTGGGTCAAGTAGCATGAAAATCATCAAACTAGTGAAACAAAGCAACACTCATCAAAAACTGGGTACCGTCAGCTATGATGAATGCAACATTTATATTTCACAATCTCATTCAACTATCACATACAAACCACATGAAATATATACCAATCCGAAGGAATCACTCATACAATTTATGCCAATGAAATCACAAGACTGAACCTTCCAAGCCAACCTCTATCTCATATTCAACATGCTTAAATAACACACCCATTACAACTCTAGGAAGATGCATAAACCATAAACAACTTTTCAACACATATGCAATTCCTCCTTGACACATTCATTGTAAACATTTTTTCCCTTCTCTTTTTTTTTCTTTTTTTCATTTTCTTTTCTTTTCATTTTTTATTTTTTTCTTTCTTTCTTTTTCTTGTAAAAATTAAAATAAAATACATCAATATGGAAATTTCAATAAAATAACCTCCCAACATTATAACCAGCCCTCACATATGTACACCCACACATTACACCCCATACTTAGAATTTTGTACATCCACAAACTCAACAATCACAAATGTTCCATTATCTTTATGACTTGGGTAGGACATTTGGTTAAGTTTAAAAGCATAAAATGTGGTTTATACAAAAAGAAAGACTAAAGCTCAAAGGGGTTTATCAAGAGAAAAATCATGTCAATATGATAAGTTATTTGGATAATGTAGTTTTTGAAAAAAAAAGAATGCCTAATCATATCTATGTTAATGCATGTGATAAAAAAATGTGATCTCAAATAGAAATTCAACGCAAAATCAGGATGTACATGTCATGACGGTCACACATTATCAAAAGGCAATGAGAATGATATGAATGTGTCAGTCAAAAAAGGCTCAAAATCGCACTGACTTTATCTACCACTAGTCACTACTCTTCTAAATATAATGCATATCGACCAATCACAAGAGCAAAAGTACATGTTAAAGTTGCTATAAAATTTCTAGTTAATTCACACTTTAATCATGATTATATAATCCCAGAAGCAATAGAAAATGAGAAAATGTCTGTTTCATTCGTTTTATTCTTTCTCTCATTTTGATTGAAAACTTAAAAACAACTAAAAAAACAAATTAAAAAACAAACACATATGCATATAAAAAGTAATGCGGAAATATAAAAGAAAAAAATTTACTTTCCTTGGGTTGTCTCCCAAGAAGTGCCTTTGTTTAGGGTTGCTGACTCGACTCCTTTTCTCCTCACATGACAAAATTGTGATCTTCAGGTATTACAGTTAGCGCCACTTTCACGCAAGATAGTTCCGGATAGGGCCTTAGTTGATCATCATCCTCCTTCAGCATCTTCCCTATCCTCAGATGCTCAATCCTGATTGAGTCCATATACTCCGGAAATATTTCGAACATCTCTTCACCTTTTTCTTCATCATTCAATTCCTCCAATTTGTTATGTAAAGGTAAAGAGTTAGCCTAAAAAATAATCATGGACTCAGTACTTACCTCCGACCTAAAAGATGTGTCCTTTTTAGCTTTGAGCTCTTCCACTTCTTCTACATAAACAATTCGTTGAGGGTTGACCTCAAAATCCTCAAGCTCCTCATCACTTTGCAATGTTTCCACACAAGCGTCCATTGGGTACACCTCGGGTTGATATGGCTACTCCTCTTCATTTTGCGATTCTAGGCGATCAAGACTTATTTCCATATGACCCAATAGGTGTTCCATCCTCTGTTGGCTTGCTTTTGTCTCTTGTCAGAATTCTTGCAATTCTTGCTGCATATTTTGTTGTAACTGCTACATATCTTGTAGATATTGTAAATTGTTAACAGCAATATTATTAACAAGTTCTTCTAAAGATGTAACTGAATCATGTTGGCTCTTCGAATCTTGGGTATTAAACAATGTGTTTTTTTGGAAATTGCCCTCCACCCTTCTGGAATTGTAAAGTATTCTCCTGCAATTGCAAAATCAACTCTTCTAGAAATGGACCGGAGTCATGATAGGAAGCTTTTGGTCTGTATGAGAATTGTTGTGCGTCCTGCAAACTATCTTGGAAGTAATTTTGATGATTATCCCATCCATAACAAAAGTTAGGTTGATCAATCTAAACATTATTATAGGATTGAGAATATGAATTATAAAAGAAATTACTTTCGTCCATATCGAAAATTTTTTCACATGAAGCAAAAAATGAAAAGATCACAAAATAATAAAAAAATCAATTATGAACAAATATATACAAAATACCAATTATCTCACAAGCAAAAACTAAAATATCGTACTCCCTAACAATAACACCAAAATTTGACCACGTGTCATTACACTAGTCAAAATAAAATAACTAGACTACTACTATAGCAATGACAAGTCTAAGTCGATCCCACAGAGAGTGTGTGTAAACTTTATAAAATAAAATTAATCGGTGATTACACTTAATGGAGGGTTTTGGATTTTTCAAAGAAGAAAATAAAATGAAACTAACTAATAAAAACAAATTAAAAAAAACATGCAAAAATGATAAAGGTGGGGAATTCAGTAGGGATCCGGTTCTTTGATTCAATCTCAACCTATACCCTAATTAAGCATATTTCATTAATTTGTTATTCTTTAACATCTCCTAGAAACTATTAATCGTGAGTTATAAATTAACCCCAGTTTTCCCTTAGGTTTTGTTTAATCAAGATACGATCGTTAATTAAACCTAACTACTGAATAACCTAGGATACGATCTCTAGATTTAATTAGGTAGTAGCATTACGAATTATAAAAATCGATTAATCAAGGCAAAAACCACATACGATGCGTCATTTAACCTAGGTCATGTTATCTCTAATGATTACGAATCATTAGTCGCTACACATGAATTTCAACATAACAATTACGGATTATATCGAAATTCTAGTAGTGGGTTTGAAATTAACGATGCAATGAACGCATTAAAATCATCAATTCGTAATACCCAACAAGTTCATACACAAATAACCGAACAATAAAAAAAATTCGATTATCCATACATAAAACCCAATTTAATTAACATAAGATAACACAATCAATTCCTAATGAGAGAAAGAAGCAACAAAATAATTTAAAAAATACTTAACCCAGGTCGTCAGCATCAATTTCATCTTGGAACTGGCATCGAGATGTCTAGTCCTTCATGGGTCTTTCCAAAAAAATTGTTTCAGCCCCCATCTTAATCCCTAGCCAAAACTCTCTTAGTTCAGCCCTTCACTATCTACTATAGCTTTAAATCCTTCAGTCCTGCGTACTCCTTGTCTACGTTTAATGCAATCTTATGCAAGACGCAACTGCTGCTCTCTCCTCTAGCTTCTGTCTACTGTAGCGTTCACTGTGTATGTTGATGGGATGAATAAAACGCCCCCCTCTTTAATTATTCACGCTTCTCTGCATGCTCCACCAAACGTCTGCGTTTACATTCCACACCTCTTGTTGTTTTTATTACTCTCCCCTGTGTATGTTCACTGTGGCTTTTTTTAATTTTTTGCGTGCTCCTCTCTAGCGTGGATGGTCCTTTGCTGCACTGTACACGTTGATGGGACAAATAAGGGTCACCATCAACTTAAAACCTTCCTCCTCTTATGTGTTTCTTTTGCTCTTTAGCGCTGCGTTTAACACAGCTGTCTGTGTTAAACGTAAACGCTGACTGCGTTTCCGCTCACACAGGACGCCTGCATGAAGCGCAGTCGTTCTTGCCTGCAGTTACTCTTATTTCCTTCTTTGTCGTTTTGTGCTTCATTTTTCTTGTATTATTTTTTTCTTCTTGCTCCATGAAAACAAGCAAAAAAATAAATCTTTGAAAAATGACCCATTTGTAGCGCTTTCAACTCATTTTAATTTCTTTGCTTCCAAATTGTACCTAGAATCATATATGAATTAAAGTGAGTATCTTAAACATTTTTATGTCATTAATCGCTAAGTTTAAATGATTAAATATATCAACAATTAAACACATATCAATTTCCCCCACACTTAGCTTATTGGGCCCCAAATTTTTTTTCTCTAGTTAAGTATGATTTAAATTAATAATGAGGTTGTGATGGATTTAATTTTTTTGAAGTTATTATTATGTCAATGTTAGTAAGATTATATGACAAAGGTTAATTGAATTAAAGTATTAAGGTAGTAAGATTGCATGAAGGGCATTTTTGGAAGACCACTTAAGGTTAAAAGAACCTAAGTTTATAAGGAAGGGTAAAATGAACTTTTTGGGCTTACTAAAGGTAAAAAGGAGAAGATGAAAGGTAGGCTTGCATGTGAAGAAGCCAAAAAATGAAAATTAGAAAGGAAGAAGAGAGGTTTCAGTGAAAGAGAGAGAAGAAAGAAGGCTAAGCTAGGTTTTAATTTTTCTTAGTCTTAAAGAGTGATTTTGAAGTTGGTCAAGAAGGGAAAAAGGAAGAGTAGGATTAGAGCTTCCATTAGAGCCAACAATCTCACTAGTTGGTGAAGATTCAAGGTAAGTTAGATTTTTGGAAGGATTTTGGTTCATAAAGCTTAAGAAATGTATGGGTTTAAGAACTTTAGGATCAATTTTAATGAATAAGTCTTATGGGTTCTCCAATTTGAATCCTTATTGAATGAAAATTTTATCTTTGATAAAGGGGAATCAAAGGAGGCAAGAGGAGCAAGAGTAGAGGCATTTTTGAGCAAAGTTTTAAGCAAGGAAATTCAAGGTGGGTTTCATGTTTATAATTAGATAATGAGCCATTATGTTTTCTTTTTAGTCAAGAAATTAAAATGATTTTTCATTGCTTGATAATTGTGGAATTTGCTACTTTTGAATGATTTAAGAAATTGCAATATGCTTGATTTTTGAATTTGGTTGATTAATTGTGAAAAGATGATGGAAGTGTATATGAAATATTTCATGTTCATGAAAAGCCTGTTTTGAAAATGTGCCTTTTAGGCAACATGTTTACAAGTTATGAAATGCATTTTATGTGGGTCTGGTTTGGTCTCTTAAGTATGTCAAGTGCATTTTGACTAAAGGCTTCTCCCGCCTGCCCGCTAATGACATAAAACTCCTTTTTGGACTCCCATAAGTTCATAGCTACATAAAACCATTTTGTGGGATTGCGATAGTCCATTCTGTTCACGGTTACACAGGACCCTTATGGAAAATGTGTAGTATATTCTGTTTTTGGTCTAACCTAAAACATTTTGATGTGTTTATGTGTTCATGATATGTTGACAAGATTGATGCATACACGATTTGTTTTATTGTGAATTTGGTTGAAAAATTAAGAACCATGTGTTTTATGATTCAATAAGAACTTTCTATGAAAATGAATATTGTAAATGGTTTTGCTTATTATTTGTTATAAACTTGTTACCCACAAGCCGTTAAGCTCACCTCCTTTTCGTCCCATCTTCAGGTGAAGAAAATGAGATCGAGTAACCAAGAGTCTAGGCGTCATTCTACTTTTGCAATGTTTCTGTACATTAAGTTAGATTTTGTAAAAGCAAGAGTTTAGATGCATTTCGAGGATTATTGGGTTTGGTATCTTTTGTAATTGAGATTGTTGATACCGATTATGTAATGTGGCTTGGAATGCCATTAAAGCTTTGTAAACTCCTATTTTGTTATTAATGAAATATGAATTGTTTATGGATGATGTTGAGTTGGAATTGGGTAGATTTGAAGAAGTTATCAACTTGAGTTGATGATTTTTGTACATGAATTGTGGATATATATATATATATATACACATAAGTGAGATATTATGGAAAACGAAAAGATAGGATTTTTATGAATGATGAGAATTAGTTGTAAGGGATGAGTACAATGAGGAGAGATTAAAGAATTTAATGAGGTAATATTGGTAGTTGAATGGTCATGTTCATAACATTCCAAGTTTGTACATTGAAAGTTTCAAGTTTTCATAAGGGAAAAATTTGTGTTCAGACTTCAGGGGAAAATCTGTATTAATCTAGGTTGAATTAGATACAATTGTCTTCTTGAAAGTTGTAGTTTATCTTTCTAGTTTTCCATTGATATAAAGTATAAAATTTTTGGACAATGGAGTTGAGAGATATGATCATTAGAAGTTTGTAATGCTATTTAAGATGGACATTCAAGACATGTATATTGTTTTGAAATTTTGACCTTTATAGAGGCAAAAATTGTTAAATTCTTCATAGACGTTGTAGATCTAGAAGTCTTCTTTAAAACGGTCTAAGAATGACCTTAATCCAATATTTGTAGTGAAAGTTATGTCCTTTTTTCTAAAACAGGTCCGAGGAAGAAAAGCAAAGGAGGAAGAAGGGAAGCAAGTCGCGATCGCGACGATTTTTGAGCAAACTCGCGATCGCGACTTTGCGATCGCACTGTCGCGATCGCGACTTTGCTAGTGTTCCCAGACCTAAACACCTCTCACTGACCATAACTTTTTCGTTCGACCTCATTTTTGAAGCATTAGATTCCTAACACATCCCTCTATGTCTCTATAAAAATTTATAGCTTTTGGTATTGATTCGAAAAAGACTAATCGAATCAAAGTGAGGGTATCAATTGGAAGAGCATGAATTGGACATTTTATTAAACACACTTCAGTATTTTGGTGATATCTTGAGTTATAAAGTTTCAAATGAGATGATTCTTGTTTCTAAATAAACTAGAAACATAGAGATACAAATTATCTGCAGAACTAGAAATTTAATTTAGTCTCTAAGATTATCAATTTTAGGATGGAATTTGAGCATACTGTATTGTTTTAGTCTAAGAACAGCCCAAAAATGTTTGTGCTATAACTTCTAGATTTTTGAACCAAATTGAATGATTTTAGTGTCATTATAAACTTAATACAACGGGGAACAAATGTTTTGAAGAAGAAAAATTGAAATTCTAGTTGGAGGTTTCCCAAAATCTGTTCGGAAATAAAAGAAATGAGTTGTTTTTGATGTTTGAATGGTGTGGGCATGCCACCCATGTGGGATGATGGCTAATGAGGGTTCATTGAAACAACCCTATAAGAAAATACACACGCTCAAGTCTTATGATTTTCAGAGCAAGAGTTGGGCTCCGAAAATGGGGTCCAACATAGCTTTTGACCATCCTCGAGCAAAACATTAAAATTAAGCTCAAAGATCCCAAAACATTGACTCATTTCCAAATGTTCCAAGAATATATAATCATAAGCAAAGATGAATGACTTTCAAAAATCATAGCAAGAAATCAACATTCCAAGCTTTTGCTTATGATCAATCAACATTCATTATCTTTAAAAATTGAGCAATCTAATGGTAGACTCGGAAAGTGTGATTAACTAAAATATATCCATGGGTATACTCTACACCATTCATGATCATGATAATCCACAACTTTGCATACTATTTCATTTCTCCACCACCAATGTTCACATGCAAAATCATGAATTAAAGGACTTTTTAGATTCTAATGTGGGCAAAGGTAAGATGTGATATATTTGGGTCAAGTAGCATGAAAGTCATCAAAACTAGTGAAACAAAGCAACACTCATCAAAAACTGGGTATCGTCGACTATGATGAATGCAACATTTATATTTCACTATCTCATTCAAGTCTCATACAAAAACCACATGAAGCATATACCAATACGAAGGAATCACTCATACAATTTATGTCAATAAAATCACAAGAGTGAACCTTCCAAGCTAACCTCTACCTCATATTCAACATGCTTAAATAACACACCCATTACAACTCTAGGAAGATGCATAAACCATAAACAACTTTTCAATACATATGCAATTCCTCCTTGATACATTCATTGTAAACATTTTTTTCCATTCTCTTTTTTCTTCTTTCTTTTTTTTCATTTTCTTTTCTTTTCACTTTTTTTATTTCTTTTCCTTGTAAAAATTAAAATAAACTACATCAACATGGGAATTTCAATAAAATAACCTCCCAACATTATAACCAGCCCTTATATATGTACACCCTCACACTTGAAATTTTGTACATCCACAAACTCAAAAATCACAAATGTTCCACTAGCTTTATGACTTTGGTAGGACATTTGGTTAAGTTTAAAAGCATAAAATATGGTTTATACAAAAAGAAAGGCTAAAACTCAAAGGGGTTTATCAAGGGAAAGATCATGCCAATGGGATAGGTTATTTGGCTAATGTAGTTTTTGAAAAACAAAGAATGCCTAATCATATCCATGTTAATGCATGTGATAAAAAATATGGTCTCGAATAGAAATTCAATGCAAAATCGGGATGTACATGTCATGAAGGTCACACATTATCAAAAGGCAATGAGATTGATATTGTTGGGCCCGGGTCCCGGATGCCCGAATCCCGAGGCGGTCCCTCGGGTCGCACCCGCGCCGAACGCCCCAAACCGCGGACCCGATCCCAACATTTAGGCAATATCGAACATACGATACATACATACATTTTCGTAACATTCACAATCATGAATTAAAGACCCTATAATCATAGGGATTTCATACTATTGCAATTCAAGAAAATTCAAC
>JANTNU010000235.1:34590331-34602488 GCA_024752395.1 Erythroxylum havanense | reverse complement strand
TCATATCTTAAACTCAATTAAGCCATAGACACATAATTATCGAAATTCATGCTTAATGACATCATAAAAAAAATTCGGGGTCTAACAGATATGAATGTGCCAGTCAAATAAGGCTCAAAATCTCACCGACTTTGTCTACCATTAGTCACTACTCTTCTAAAGATAATGCATATCGACCAATCAAAAGAGCAAAAGTACATATTAAAGTTGCTATGAAATTTTCTAGTCAATTCACACTCTAATCATGATCATATAATCCCAGAAGCAATAGAAAACGGGAAAATGTTTGTTTCATTTATTTTATTCTTTCTCTCATTTTGATTGAAAACTTAAAAATAAGTAAAACAAACAAATTCAAAAACAAACACACAAGCATATAAAAAGTAACACGAAAATGTAAAGGAAAAGAAATTTACTTCCCTTAGGTTGCCTCCCAAGAAGTGCCTTTGTTTAGGGTCGCTGGCTCAACTCCTTCTTCTCCTCACATGACAAAATTGTGATCTTCGTGTATTATAGTTAGTGCTACTTCCACGCGACATAGTTCCGAATAGAAAAAAGATTATAAAGTTGATGAATATATGTATATACCCTGCTCTGGTTTTGAGAAAACCGAAACTGTACATGCATGCATTTGTGCCTGTTATGTATAAGTAGAAATGAAGTTAGATGTTAAGTGTAAATCTTAGATTTTTGACTTATGTATGTTGATGAGCCAAAGATAAGTTAGAAAGGTTTTGAGTGATCTTTTGAATTAATTGTGTGGAAATTAATGTTTGGAAAATGAAAGTAGAGAGAAGAAAAAACTGGGCTTGGTGAAGAAGATGAAGATTTACGTGCTAGAGAGAGAAAAAGGTGGTAGTTGCATGAATGGGTTATGAACTAGAATATTTCATTGAACAACCCTAAGTCTATTGGCTATAACTTTTTCATCCGAACTCCAAATGACTTGAAACTTAGATCAATGGATTCCTAAGAAATTTTTATTTCTCTCCATAAAAATTTAGAGCTATCTGAATTAAATTGAAAGTGATTGATAGGATGAAAGTGTGGAAGTCTGCTAAAATGTTATGAACTGGAAAATTTTCATGAACATGCTTCAATATTCTGATTATAACTTAATCTGTAGATTTTCAAATAAGTTGACTCTTCATTCAGATTAAACTAGAGACATAAGTCTACAACTGTTTTGAAAAAATAGAATTTTAATTATGTCTCTAAGACTTTCGAATTTGACATTAAATTGCATCTTATCTTAGGCTGTAGCATTACTAACTTATCTTAGGTTGTAGCATTACTAAGGACAAAAATCATATCCTATGGTTATTGAATAAACTGTATTTATGTAGGTCGAGTGATGGAGGACAATCTCAGCCCATTTTTGTCTGAGCCCAAGAAAAGGAGCAGGTCGGTCATAGATGAGCAAAATATTGAAGCCCATTTGGAAGAAGCCTAGGCTGGCCACAATGTAGAATACCGTTTGCAAATCCAAACTTGACCAGAAAAATGAATAAGTGAAGATTTACCACAAGACTTTTAATTTAGTCTTTTACTTTCTTATTTAACTTTATTATTTACCATGTTTATGTTATGTTTAGACTTTAATTACATGTTAATAGACTGTTTATGGACAATAATTAGTTACAGAAAATTAGCAGCCAAAGGAATGTGAGAAGTCAACATGTGACTATCCTCATTCCTTGTATTTTCCTTATTTGAACACATGTTCTTTTCATTTGTAAAGAGATAGATACAGAATTTTTAAAGAAATAAAAAATGAGATGTTTTCCTCTCCAAATTCAGACTTTGATTTGTGATTGTTTTCCAAAAATAATAAAAAAGGGCTTGTTTGTTTGCTAAAAACATTCAATCGTTTGTGTGTTGTGCCACTTCCAGAATTATGTTCGGGTTCTAGTTTTTGTTTCCTATGTTCATCAAATCAAAAAATTGCCTTCTTAAAGTTTGTTCCTCATATCTTAAGTTAAAAGTCCATAGAAGACATCTTCACCCAATTCGAACCCCATCCTCCTAAAAATTCTCGTTTTCATCATCTGCCTTCATTCTATCGCCCAGATTAACATGTCACCAAAAAATACACCATAAATCAATCATCACTTGTCCGATTAATCTGATTCTTATGTCTAAATTGTAGTTCACAAAAATTTCTACAACTTTGTTTGTTTTCTAGAAACCATATTCCCAACCAATTAACCCAGAAATCCCTTCACATTTCCTGCTCCAGTTTTACTTGAGAAATCCTAAATTTGTCCAAACATCTTCAAATCTCCCAAAAACCAAGTCCGACCATCAACCACTGTCCACCACCATCAAACACCACCTCGACACACCATCAGTTGGTATCAGAGACACGGCATAATGCTCCGTCTAAGTATCCGGGCAAAATTCTGACAAAGTTTTCGACAAAGTCCAAAACTGTCTTTTACGCGACGAGCAATCTGTTTTGAATATTTTTCTCCTTAAAATGGTCATGGAGGAATATTGGAAGAGAGATCATTGTTCCATACTAGATGTGTCATAAAAGGGAGACAATGTAAGGTTGTTATTAAAAGTGGGTCTTGTGAAAATGTGGTTTCGATGGAAATGGTGGCTAAGTTGGCATTGGAGACCGAGCCACTTCCTAATCCATACACTTTCACTTGGCATGACAAGGAACATGAAATTCAAGTGAGTAGAAGATGTTTGGTGCCGTTCGCCATTGGAAGATATCAAGATGAAGTATGGTGTGATGTGATTCCCACGTCTGATTGTCATCTTCTATTGGGAAGACCATGGTTATATGAGTGCAACGTAAGCCATCAAGGAAGAGCCAACACTTACTCATTGTGTCATAATGGTACAAAATTCTTGTTGATTCCTATGAAACCAGATGTTAAACAAAAAGAAGAAGAGGTAGCTTCAATGAGTATTGAAGAAAAGAAAACTATTGTCGATGAGCCTATTTCATATATTGAACTGCTCCAACTATGCAAGCTCTCCCACCCAGTAGTCCTCTTTTAGCTGAAGTGATCACGAATGATGTTCCCATGGAAACTTCACCATTGGTCGTGAAGGAGCAGCCTCCAAGTAAGTGCAAAAATGAGGTAATTCGGTCTAATTCCAAACTCTTAAGGACTAAATTTGAGCCTAATTTAGGAGATAGTTTTGGGGAATGCATGAATATGGAAATTGACAAGCTGAATGTGAATGTGAATATCATTGATCATGTGCAACTGAGAACTTTATGTAAATTGTTTAAGGCTAAGCCAACCAAATTTGTTGTGCAATGTAATGATGTTGTTGTTGGCTTTGTGTTGGTACAAAATGTGGAGAGTGATGCTTGTTTGAGTTCAATTCTCCTAAGAATTCAGTTTTTGTTGATGATAATGAAATTTTGTTGGAAGATGGTGAACTTGTAAGACTTGTTGATGTTGATCATGTTAATACCAATGTTGATATTGCCGTGTTGAGTGGGGAAATTGGAAAATCTTTTTTGTTGACAAGTCTAAACATGCTACTTGTAGCACCCCCTTACCGTATGGTACATATCGAGACACCCAGAGGTCATTTCGGTACATATCCTACAATAAGAGTGAGCTACATTCAATCACTACATTCACTTCATAAGGCATCATATCATTATTCACTTAAAAAGCATCATAAGAAATCACAATATATTTTTTTGACCAACTGTTTCTCATTTCATTTCTCAATTCAAAAGTCTACATTGAGTCTTTCAACCTTTACTACATGTACATGAACAAAACCTAGTACAAAAGTAATGCATGAAAGAGAAAAATATAACAAATCTATTTAAGCCATTCAAAAATCTCAGCTGACCGACCTTTGAGCCATAACTTCTCTTGCCAACTCACAATCTACATAGCAGTAGAGCCCCTCAGTAGCTAAAGTCGTCTCTCGGTCCTGAAAAGACAACGTTGCAATTTTGGTGAGTTTTGCAAACTCAATGAGGTAACCATCATCGATGGTTCACTCAATTCATGCAACACATGAATTCATATCACAACTATTTCACAAATTGGCATTTCACATGAGTAACACGTTTTCACTTAAGCATAAGCAATTCTGCATTTCAATCTATTGCGACCCAATCTGGGGACCGGATCCCAACTGAAAAACGCAGAAAGAAACTAAAGGAATGCTAATTCTTAACGCCAAAAAATGGACGAATCCATATCGGATACAAATAGAATCGAAAACTCGGATTTACAAAAACGAATCACTTAAGAATGAAAACTTAACTCCGACATCCGAACATAAATATCTTAGAAAAGCGTCTCGCGTTGGAAACCTTAGACTAAACTATCCGAAACCGGTCTAAATTTTTCTTTCTTGCTTTCTTTCATTTATCAAATTCATACAAAGCAATCTTATTTCCCTTTTTGGAAATTTATCCTTAATCTCATACTAATCTCAAATTACTTGATTCTTCTTATTCATCATTTTTCAAACTTATTAATAAAATCCTATATCTTATTCTTATTCTTTCTTTGCCATAAAAATTTCGGCAGTATAACGACTATATTTTCATAAACCCAAACCTGCAAAGGGTTTTAAAACTCAATTCTATGTATACCAGCTCAATCAAACCACATAACTCCTCGGACCTCCCATCCGGAATCCAAAACTCAATCCAAAACACATTATCCAAATCCAATTCATATAAATTTCTCAATCCAATATGCAAATCATAAATCATCATACATAATGTCATAATTCAAGTCTTTATACAAATTCATAATTCAATCCATCCAATCCCAAAAATCAATCATATTTATATACAATCACAAATCATATCCATAATCATACACAAATCCCATCCATAACTTAATTCAATACGCATGTCCAGAATTCATAATACATTCCCATAATGAACACACAACACACGTTAATGGCATTCCAAGCCATATACATAACCCAAACTAAAATCCCAAATACATAAAACACACGCTATGCAAAATCAAACAAAGTTCTTGACTTTCTTTCATCCGATCTTCTGCTCAATACCTGAAGATGGGGACGAAAGGGGGGTGAGCTAGACAGCTCGTGGATAATACGTTTATAAATTGAACAATAAGTATAAACGTTTTTCAAACAAACTTTCAAACTTTTCAAGACATTCATAAATAATGTCCAAAAATTTCAGGTAGACAAATCCTCAAAAGTTTATTCCTCATGAATTTCGCAATTTTTCAAAACTATTATAAATACTTATTAATCCAAAAATCTCAGATTTTTCACAAATCACAAACAATTAAAAAAACATGAATGCAAATCACACTTATAAACAAAAGAAAAAGCATATAACACATCGGAATGGTTTGGGTCGGTCCAAAACGGAACGTACTGCACATTCCCTCATAGCGGTCCTGTGCAGTCGTGAACGGAATGTACTACACTTTTTCGCATAGCGGTTCAGTGTAGCCGTGACTTATGAGAGTCCGAAATTGGAGCTCCAGTGCCACTAGTGGGCAAGTGGGAGAAGCCTTTAAAAACGAGACACGTGCACATGACTCAACTTATGGGACCTAACCAAACCCACATAACACACATCACACTTGAAATTTGTATTGCCCGAAGGCACATTTCGAAAATCTTACTTTTCATACACATATCATAATTCCACAAAAAATTGCCCTAAGGCACTTTTCACACATTTATTCTCCATACAAATATCATAGCAAACCAAAAGCAACCACAACTCATAAATCAATTCCATAACAATCAAAATCATATTCAATTTATAACAATTCAATAAACAAAGTATGCAATACCATTGATAATTTATCAAAAATCGTTCATAAATAATCAGCGTAACAAAAGTATCAATTTTCGTAATTAACAAATCCTTCAAGCATAAAGAATTTCAGAAATTTTTACCAATTTATCAAATCATTTAAAACTTGTAACATTTTTCCAAAACATGTGGAAACAAATAAATTTCAATACTTTCTTTCTAAATGTTTCAATCAATTTTACAAATCATAAAAAATAATGAATTAAACCTTTGTAATGATTTTTCAAGTCATTACTAAACCAATGAAAGTAACAATTTTTATAATTTCTGAAATTTTCTTAATTTATCAAAACATTTAAAAACTTGTAACAATTTCTCAAAAATATCCAAAACCATTGAATGTAATAATTGAATCATTATATTAAATTGTCCGAAACAATTTCAGCAATTATTTAAATTATTCAAAAACAATAATTTCGAAACATTTCAATCTTCTTCTTGACTTTTCAAAACTATAAACAATAAATTTCCAAAACAATTCACTTCTTGAATGCAACCTTTTTCATAATTTGCAAAATCATTTAAAACAAATGAACATAATAATTTTATTTATTTTTATCAAATCATCCGAAGCGAATTTTGACAATTTATCCAATCTTTTGAAAATAATCAATTTAACGACTGGATCAATTTCTTAATTTTCAAACCTTTGTACATACTTGATTTTTCAAAAAAAAACTAATAAATGAAGAATTTCAGAAATTTCCTAAATTTATCAAAATCTTTCAAAAACATTTGGAATTAAATAAAAATCTTAGCAAAATCATTCAAAACATAAAGAATGCATAATTCATAGAAATTTCTTTAAATCATAATTTAAACACATTCCAATTCACAATGCACAATTTTCATCCAAAGTTCATGTAGCAATTTCATCTTTTATTCAAAACAATAAAATCATCAATTATTTCAATTTAATAAATAATAACAACATTATCAAATTATTCAAATAATTCGAAAACAATGAATTTCATAATTCTTGCAATTTCTTTAAATCATTCTGAAAACAAGGAATTTAATCTTTCGAAAATCATAATTTTTAAACATTAACATAAACAATAATTTATAAACATTTTGCTTCTTGATTTTTCAAAATCATATAATTAACTTATAATTCAAAATATAAACACATTACCCACCTCAATTCCATGCTAGAAGCTTGTCCAATGCTTCAATTTCACCAAAGCCCTTCCTTAATTTTTCCCTAATTCAAAAACATAAACCCTAATTACTTCATCATCCAAATTGAACCAATAATACTAAGCAATCACCAAAATTGACTTCATAATTCACAAACCCATAAGATTTCCAAGGTATCTAAACTAAAAACTTATTAAAAACTCAAAGCTCAAAAATTTCTCTTACCTTATTTTCTCTCCATTTTCAAAACTTTTCAAGCTCCATAGGAAGCTTTCACCTTCTTCCACGTTTTTCCCTTAAATCATCAAAAAATCTTGCTTGAAATCCCTAAGATCAAAATCCCCAGGCTTTTCTCTCTCTTTTCTTTCTTCATCTCCACCGAAATTGCTTCACCCTCTCTTCTCTTCCTTTATTTCTTCAATTTCGTGCCTTGCTTGTCTTTCAAAAGGTAGCCCCTCTTTTTTACTCTTTAATGAATGCCAAAAGACCAAAATGCCCTTACATACAAGCCTTGAAACCCAACCCTTTAAGTAAACTTCCAAAATTGCCCTTAAACCTCATTTTAATTCAAGCTTACTTTAGGACATTTTTCTCACCATCAAATTGAAGGAATTTGCCAAAACTTCCTTCTAGAGAAATGTTCTTCATTGTCTTAATTTCATAACGCCACCAAAATCATTTAAGTTGGTGTTCTACACCAAAAGTTATGCTCCAAACACTTCGGACTAGTCTTATGCTAACACATTTTCCAGCACTTTATTTCCATCTAGAAATTGATATTCTTAAAGACAAAATTGAAACTCGATGTCTTCATAACAATTGTAGCCCCATTTCTCTGGTTTAATCTAAATCAAGAATCACCTCATTTGGATTACTAAAGCAAAGGTTATGTCCAAAATACCTTCAGATCTTACTAATCCAAGACTGAATACTAATCTGAACTTCCAGTCAGAAATTGACAATCTTAGGGCTAAATTGAAATTCACTTTCTTCATATGACTTGTAGCCCCATGTCTTTATTTTATTTTGCCTAAAAAATTAGTTCAATCAGATCTCCACAGATCCCGAATTTAGCAAAAGACTGAACCATGTACAGAAAATTATCTAACTCACTTTGATTAATTTAATCAACCTCAATTTAATCTCAAAATTTTATAATTTTCTCATAAGGATGTATATAATTGTCTTAGAAATCCAACGCTTCAAAAACCAAGTCAATTGGATGTCGGATAGAAAAGATAAGAGCAAAAGAATAGGTAAAGGTCATATTTCCTATAAGATAGAAATAATAATTAAATAAATTAAAAAATAAAAATATAATAATTAAAAAAAGACCCTTCACCCTCACGAGAGGGCTTCCGAAAATTTCTTTTTTTTTCAAATATATATATAATTATATATATATATATCCGAATTTTTCCAAAAATCGTAATTCTTGATTCCGAATTCTAAATTTGACAAATTTGGTGTCAATACAAAGATTAAAGGAAGTTCTACAACTTCCATGAGAACTCAAAAACTAATTCCATCTCTAAAGTGATCAAAATTTTAATCAAAGATTCTGTTAATAACTTAACTTTAAAAAATTCTATCTTTCAACTTCAAAGTCCAAACATGTCATATTTTATATCAATGCAAAGGTCAAAATGCAACCTACAACTTTCATGAAGGAAAAAAAATTAATTCAGCCTCTAAGGGAGTCAATTTTCCAATTAAAGGTTCTGTCCTCTAATAAACATCCCAAAATAGCAACAGAAACTTCCAAAAATCATAGCTTCCTATTCCATGATCCAAAAATTGCATACTTCACATCAATGGAAAGATTAGAATATAATCTATAACTTTTATGAAACACTTAAAGGCAATTTCAAAGTTTAACTAAGTCAATTTCTCAGTCAAAGTTTCTGTCATATAATTGGTCAACTTATGCTGCATTCAAACTTCCAAATTTCATAACTTTCAATCCCGATATCGAAAAATATCAAACTTTATAGCGACAAAAAGGTTTCAACATATCCTACAAGTTTCATGAAGATCAAATTCTCAAATTCTGCTTAAATCAAAAAGTCAACTCTCTATGACCAAAAAGTCAAGCTTTCTTAATTCTTCAAATTCTCATACCTTTTCTCTTTATTTCTTAATTTTCAACTTCTATTTCAATCTACTCATTCACATTAACTTTTACAACCCATATAAATCTATTCAAATCCCAAAGTTATCAAATCAAACAATTCTCTTCTCATCAATTTCCTTAAAGCATAACTATATATATAGAACAATATATATACAAAAATACTCATTTAATTTCATTTATTATTTCTAAATTCTACTTAAAAAACAGGGTCCAACACAATCAATCAAACATACTTAATCAGATGCTGATGAAATGCTCATGAGACACTTTTCTAATTATTGCGTTGTTGTGACCGAGTGCCTAAACTGTCCTATATAGGGCTCATTAAATGTTGAGCCTAAGGCTCTGAATCACTTATGAGCTTGAGACTCAGTTTCACTCGTTGAGCTTTAAGCTCTAATCGGTGGTACTCTGATCACAACTGTCGTTATTTGATTATGAATTCATGTATGGAATGCATGTACCACAATCATCCATATTATAAGCACATAGGTCTTCACATTCACAAACAATCAGCACTTTAATATCTCAATCTACCTTACACAATCATCGGATCTTCTGTCTGGAATCCACAATCAAATACATTCATTTATCATTCAAAACATGAATTAGGCAAACAAGTAATTAAGTGAGACCATCTAGGTTACTCACAAATTACTCCTGAAGCTAATGCCTGGAAGATCCGACAACGTCTAGAAGTGGACGTTCCAGTTGCTCCTCTATAATAAATAGCATACAAGATATCACAATTTGTACCATTAAGAGTGTTCAATAATGCACATGTATGAAATGAATTATGTACAATGCATGTTCATGATAATCTCGGGTATCACTCCATAAATTCTTCTCAACATCATCCCCATACCAAAACTCATTTAAGTATAACTAACACTTAGGTTTATGCCTTTTTAGAACCATTGAAATCACAATTCATTACTCACTGGCTTACTTTCAGACTTTTCAAAACACCATTTCGGGTCTACTGTTCACATACAATCAAAAAGTGAAACTAAGATAATTTGGTCATACTCTCCTCTAAAAAAGTGTTCTTCTATGTCTTATCTTTCCATTGACACTAAAATCACTCAATTTGGTTCAGTAATATGGAAGATATATCTCAAACATTTTCGGACTGTTCTTAATCAAAAACATTTTACTATATATAACTTCCATATAGAAATTGAATACCTTAGAAACTGAATCAAGATTAAGATTCTTCACAATTTTGTAGCCCTATTTCTATAGTTTACTCCAAATAAAAAATCATCTCAATTGGAATCCTACAAATCAAAATATCATCAAAATACTGAAGTATGTTCAGTAGAATAATACTAGTTCTTACTCCTTTAAGACCACACTCACTGCATCTGTCCCACCCTTTTCACTCAATCTTTCCCCATTCATTCTAGATAGCTATGATTCTTTGTAGAGATGTAGATCAATGTCTTACGAATCTAATGGCTCAAGGATCAAATCATTTGGATGTCTAAAGAAGAAGTTACGGCTAAAAGAATCCAACATGTTCATGTCCTTATGCATATTGTACATGTCTTGGCACAATTGCCATAACTCTCATTACAAGTATCGAAATGACTTCGTTTTTAGAATATTGGAAAGAGAACTTCGAGATCTACAACTTTTATGAGAACTTGAAGGCCAATTCTATCGTTTGACTTCTGTATCGTCTCACTTTCCTTTCGTCTTAGTTCTATCGTCTCATTTCTATCGTCTCATTTTCTTTCGTCTCATTTCTTCCGTCTCATTTCTTCTGTCTCATTTTCTTCCATCTCATTTCTTCCGTGTCATTTCTATCGTCTCATTTTCTTCCGTCTCATTTCTTCCGTCTCATTTTCTTCCGTCTCATTTTCTTTCGTCTCATTTCTTCCCTCTCATTTTCTTCCCTCTCATTTCTTCTGTCTCATTTCTATCGTCTCATTTTCTTCCGTCTCATTTCCTTCCATCTCATTTATTCCGTCTCATTTCTTCCGTGTTATTTTCTTTCTTCTCATTTATTCTGTCTCATTTCTTCCGTCTCATTTTCTTCTGTCTCATTTCTTCTGCAGAACATCTCCACTTATAAGGATCATAACTTTTGACTCTAATGTCTAAAATTTTCATACTATATACCGTTGGAAAGATAAAAGAAAGATCTACAATTTTCTAGAAGGAATTTTTGGCTAAAATCCCTTTATATCAATCCCAAATTTCCTCTAATTTCCGAAGATGAATTTTCCCTACACACACCAACGTACTGGACCAACTTCATAACTTCATAAAATTTTGAGACTTTTAGGGACAAAAATAAAATGCAATATTTTCATACAAAATGTAGCCATATGTGTCTCGTTTAATTCAAATTAAGAATCGTCTCGTTTAGACAACTAGAAAAAATATTATGGCTAAAAGACTGAAGTGTATTCAGTGAACATTTTTTGGATTTTCAAACTTTCAATATTTTACATCACCAAAACACCAAATTCTTTTTCAAAGACTAATTTAACACTATAACTGAATTTATTTCCTCCCAACCACCCAATATTTATGAACAAACACATAAATGCCATTTTCATGCAGATGACAGTAATTTATCAACTTTATTTCACAATTCCCCAACTCTAAAGGATTTCTTCATCACTTGCTGAAAACTCCAAAATCTTTAAGCCCTAAACTCCACACGTTTTACGTACTTCACTAAGTACAATGACCAACTTCTCATTTTTCTCAGGGTAGAGGATACAAATGGCAAAGTAGGTTTGGTGAAGAAAAGGAAAAACACAGAAATCTCTTAGAAAGTATTTGATGGAAAACTTTATGTTTCAAAAGGAAGTTTGAAAAAGATGATAATAAAGAAGGGACTTGGACAAGACTTAACCTATCAACTCTCAAAGAACAGTAACCTACTTCTAGCAAAGAGTATAAAAACCTAAGTGACACTTATCACTTTCCTCATACTTAAGTTCTAAATTAGTTTCTTTTGAAACTAACTCTCTTAGCTATCATCTTTACAATCCAACTATCTCCAAAGCTCCCTTTTAATTTCTTTTTCCTATTTTCTACAATTCCCAAAATTT
>JANTNU010000235.1:34546668-34560324 GCA_024752395.1 Erythroxylum havanense | reverse complement strand
GTGAATGCAGTGCAATCCTATCAGTATGACTCATAATTACCAAAATACCCTTAATGACAGTAACGGGATGTTACAGGACCCGACCCAGCTCGACCCATTGCCATCCCTAGTTTTTCATGCTCTTCTAACTCCAATCAAGCATCCAACAAGATCCCATAGCCATCCAAGTAAAAAGGAAGAAATTGGGTTAGTAAGCTTACTAGTTTTGTTGAAAAATTGAATTTGTTGTGTTAAAGTTTAGGTTTAGTTTTAAAGGTGTGAATTGCACCCGTATGATGTGATATCAAGGTTTTAATGCATTGGAAGTGATTAGGAGAAGAAAATCAAGAAAACTAGCACGTGGAACCTTCATCAAACTTGGTCAAAGGTCAGATCGCCTAAAGTGTTTTATTTTGTCATTTGATAATTTAAGATTAATGAATGACATTAGGAAGTTAGTTTAATGATGAAAGAATGGGAAAAAAAACCACAGAAATGATTAGATGAAATTTCGGCCATGGCTAGGGATTTTAATGTGATATGATCAAAATTCCATTTTGATGTTTTATGATGTTCATAGCATGATTTGAAGCTAATGAAGTAAAGAAATGAAAAAGAATTGGTTTGGAATTGATTTTGATTGAAATTCAGTTAAGGGCGCATGATTATTTTAAAATTTATTAATGAAAATTTGTGACTTAAATATGTGTATTAAAATGTCATAGAAGTGAATTTGGATTGGTTTTAAGTGTTAGAAATCAAATGGAGTTGAATTGGAAAAGTTTAATATAAAATATGTTAAGTTTAGCCTTAATGACATTTTTTGTATAAAAGTATGATTATGATATAATGACCATATAAATGTGATTAAGGATGGTCATTAAGTGTATTTGTGGCATCAGAATTATTAAATGAAGTGTTATATTATTATTTGAAAAAAACTATTATATCAAATGTATGTGGAAAGTAATGAACTTGAAATAGTTTATGGTGTATTTGGTTGAAAAATGTATTAAGGAGTTGAATGAATTTGCATTAGTTTTTCATATCAAAAAATGAAATCAACTGAAGGATTTTAAAGTGGTGAAAAGGAAACTAGCAAGTAGTGAGTGTACTTTGAATTGATTTTATGCAAATGGTTTTTATTTTATCATGAAATGAATATTTATGTTGAGTTTTATATGAAAGATATATTACAAGTGAATATTGCTATCATAAGTTTATATTTTAACAATATATATGAATTTTACTTTGAAAGTTAAATTTTATATGATCTGAATTTACATTGAAATGATGTTATTTGTTGATACAAAAGGAATAAATTTTGAGCATATTGTATGCTTTGATGATAGCAATTAACTTATTATGGGTGGGTAAGTGATGCAAAACTAGCTTCATGACTTTATACCTAGGGCCCACATGATACCAATTCTAGTGATTGTCTTATTTTTAGTATAAAAGTTTTTAACAAACTTATTGTCACTACTGTTTATTGTTTTATGAGAAAGGAAAAAGGAAAATAAAAAGTAAAAATAGAAACTTTTATAGTTGACTTTAATATTGAAAAAGCATTTCGAAATAGTATTTAAGAAATTTTGAAATTGTGTTTTAGGAAGTGTTATTTTATTATCAAATTTTAGGATGCACGAATGAATTTTTACGACGATTATTTTATCGTGAGCTTTATTATTGTATGAGAATATTTCAGTTATATTGTTATGAAAAATTAACTTTTTTGTAAAATGATTAATACCACTGAGCTCGTTTAGCTCACTTTTATTTTCACATATTTTAAATAAATCACTCCAGGTATGCGTATAAGTGCTATAGTAGCTAAGAATCCGCAGCAGGATTAGTTGTATCGACGAATGTAACTATGTTTGTGTCATTTTTGTTATGTTTGTGTTTTCTTGAAATTGGCTTAGTTACTTGTATACATGTTTTAAATTATTTTAAAAAGAATTTAAAAGTGTGATCTTGTAAATATTTTTAGGATTACAAATATATTTTACTTAATGAACTACAAGAGCTTTGATCCTTAATAGAAATGAGGTATGTAAGCGTATAGGCAGAAATCTCAAACTCAAGCCCAACCATTTTTAAGAAACATTGAACGTGTTTATGAAAATATAAGTGTTTTATTTATATTGTTTAATTAATGTTTATATATTATGTTTTTAAAATGTTGAGAATTATATATTTTTAGTTGCTTGTGATGTGGACTTGAGGTCCCTTTCAAGAAGTTGACATGGTTTATGAAATACTAGGAGTGTTTTAATTCGTGTTATGTAGGTTTTTGAAATTTAAGAATCTTAGAAAAAGTAGGAGTTATGTTGTTATATTTTTAGAAAGTTAAAAGATATTTCAATTATTTTTCGCGCTTTTAACTTTTAAAATATATTTTTTTTAACAATTGAATGATTTAGCTTTGTGGAAACTCTTTAGTTGAGTTAGATATTGATTAGAAGCTACCATGAGATTATCAAGAGCATCCACTTGGGTTCTAGAAGGCAAACTACGTTCTTTCAATAGAAAATGAAAAAAAAAGATTATATATAAATTGATCAATTCAATTAATTAAGGTTACTAATTTCAATTGGCTTATAAAAATTGAGATTTTATGATGAATAAATATATATAACATACATATATTGAGAAAATTAATAAGATGAAACTAAGTTCACTAGCGAAAGAAGATAAAATTATATGATTAAATTTTTCTTTTTTTCCCTATAACAAGATGTATACTATTGTGTAATTCTAAAAAAATAGTAATAAACATAAATTAAATTTTTTCTTCTTTTTTGTTTCAATTAAAAACAAAGGTAAAAGATATTAACCTTTGATTTAGCTTCATCAATTACAATGCGAGAAATATTTATGTTTTATAAAAATTTCACAATCGATTCATCTATCAAATTTTATGGTTGACTCTTGCTAAATTGATATTGGGATAGTGACACAACTATGTCGAGATTCACGTTAAATGAGATAATTGAGAATTAACAAATCATAGGGTTATATATGCCAAATAAATTGATTTTTTATTTATCTCATTTATGTATTGTTATTTATATTAAAAATATACTAATTTTTAAGTTGGAATATATATTTATTTTACTAATGATTAATTATATTAGATAATAAGAATAATATGTTCATTAGTTTAACATGATAATATGAAAATAAGTTAGGTGATTTATTAATTTTATTATATTTATAAATAGTTTTATTGAATTTTTGCTATTAGTAAGTAAAAACATAAAACTTCTTTTTATTTTGTTAATTTATCTTGCTTACATCTTGAGGAAAGCGGATGAATTGAGTGTTCATAAAATTCAACAATTTTTTAACCAATATACTCAATTACTAATAGTTAATATAAATAAGAATTAGAAAATTGTTTATTATAAAGCAACTAAACAATTGAACAATAAATTAACAAGTAATTGTAAAAAAAAAATCCTAAACTTTGCTCAATTTTACATGCAATACTAACTCAAACTTTAAAAAGTGATTTCAAATAAATATTGAATTGATTTCAAATTTTTTTCATAAAACATAAAAGATTCCCACAAGAATTTTAGATCAAATGAAATTTTGATAAGGTACATGAAATTATAGGAGAAGTTGATGTTTTTTACCTTAAAAATAACATTACTATATGGGCAATTATCAATAATTAGTTCTATTTATGTTTAATTATTTTTTAAAGTCATAGTAATTTTTTGAAGTCATTGTTATAAGAATAGAAATGTGAGAAAGAAGTAAATTAATAGCCAAAAAAAAATAAGTTTCAACTAATGTCTGAAAAATCTTGATAGAGGCATAAAATGAAGGTGACAAGTCGGTCATATTTAATAATTAAAATTAAATTAAATTAAATTAAACATAATAACAAGGGATAATTGGATGAGACATCGTTAAAACTTGCACCGGAACTACCGACAAGGTATAAGTCTAGATGAAGCACGTCAGAGAAATCAGTTTCCTCGGAGAATATAACAGTAATGAGTATATGAATATGTTATAGATAGAAAGGGTTTAATTTGATTTTGATTTTAGTAAAAGAAACTAAGAATCAAACCCTGAGAAGAAAACAAAAAAGATAAGTTACAGTATCCAATTGGCAAGAAACCCGACCATTTATTTACTTGCCTGATAACAATTCTAAACATTTGATTTGCATTTGCTGTTATTGCCTTGTACTTTACATTGGGAAGGATTCTACAACCTCCAAACCAAGAAAATCATTCAATTCACAAGCACTGTCATGGTTGATTCGCCACCAGGAGACAGCTATATCTGTATCACATACAAGTTGCTACGAAAACCCAACCCCGTTTCTCCTGAAATAGTCCTATCGAGGAGTGAGATAATATCGTAATCAATTATCTTCTTGCTTTTGGTCTTCAATGGCGTCGCCTGTATTGAAGAGAAAGAGTATCGGTCGACAGAAGGTGGAGATGGAGAAGATGATGAAAAACAGCAATCTGCAAGTGACATACTCAAAGAGACGTTCAGGGCTTTTCAAGAAGGCAAGTGAACTCTGCACACTATGTGGTGCCGAGATTGTGATCATCGTGTTTTCACCTGGGAAAAAGGTTTTCTCCTTTGGCCACCCTGGTGTTAAAACTCTCATCGATCGTTACCTCAGCCGCAGCACTCCACCCCTTTCGGCCACCATGCAACTTATTGAGGCTCACCGCAATGCTAGTGTTCGTCAACTCAATATGCAGCTCACTCAGGTATTATTTCAATCAAAATCGACGAAAATACACTACCTAATTTCATGGCTGGAGCAGGACATTTTTCTACTATACCATATGTCTTCTCTGATCTAAGCAGTAGAAGTTTAATTACAATCAAGAAACCAATAACCTTGCCTATTTATTTGTTGAGGCTTTGAAACAATCAGACACTGTGAATTTAACTTGAGGGTCAGCTTCTCACATATAATTGTTTTGATGTCAACTAGGGATTAATCAGTATATAACAGAAAGGAGGCAAAATACTAATGGTTGTATTTATGAATTACTAAAGTCTTGAGTAAATAATATTCAATGAATAAGGTCGTGTATGCATGGTCGAACAAAAATCTTTGATAGATGTGAACATATTTTTCTAGTAAATTTGTTGTTTATAAATTTGCTTTGGGAGTGATGTTAGGGACATGCATGGTTTCTAATGTTATTAATAGTCCATTAAAGTTTGTTATGTATAGATAGAATTTATAACGTTAAAATTAGTGACATTGGAGTTCCATATAATTTTAAAAGATGAATATTGTTATCTTATTTTTACGAAAAACGTATTAATTTTAAAATTTAAATTAAAAATTGGAAGTTGCGTACTCTTGTATTTAAGATAACATATAACAAAGTGACTAAAAGTTACTTACAAAAATAAATAGTAATAGTTTTAATAATTAAGTGCAATAATTTTATAGTCTTTTATTAATTAAAAATCATAAATGTGATATTTAATTACCAATATATATATATATATAGTTGAAAAAGGCAACAAGAAAATGAATACTAATAATGGAAGATTATTATGTCAGGTTCTCCAACAGTTAGAGATGGAAAAGAAGCATGGAGAAGAGCTTAGCCAAATGAGGAAGGCAAGCCAAACTGAATGCTGGTGGGATGCGCCAATTGATGCACTAAACATTCCCCAATTGGAGCAATTAACAGTGGCATTGGAGGAGTTGAAGAAGAATGTGACAAAAGAAGCTGATAACCTTCTCATTCAACATTCCAACAATATACCCAACCCTATGCATCTTCAGCAACAACCTTTTGCGAGTACTACTGCTGGGATGATTCATTTTGATCAAAACCCTGCTTTGTTCAGTGACTTCAATCCAAACACAATGACATCTCATGGCCACGGATCATGTAACCTCGGATATGGACACGGTTTTTACTAGGTGTTTTTCTTTAAGCAGAAACTCTTTTCTCGACACCGCACACTATTTTTCTTCGTTAATCATTATGTTTAAGTGAACTCATTTGTACTCAGTGTTGGTGTCTTATTATTTGTTGTAAGAATCAAAACTATTGTGAGCATTCTCTGCTTACTTAGTCTTTTATTTTTCCACTTGAGATGAAACAATGGTTTCTTTCATTAATACGATACGAATTTCAGAAGTTTCCTAACTCCTAAGGGCTAAATTGACGCGGTTTCCTTATCATTATGATCTGTCTAACAAAATCTGTGGACAGTTACTAGTAAGGTTTCATTTTAAAGATAATTTAGTTATATTACATCTAATTTTTAGTTTATAGTATGAGTGTTGAGATGTGATTCAAAGATTGACTAGGTCTTTTGGGATATAGGTTGTTAGTAGTGTTGAGATGTGATTCAAAAATTGACTAGGTCTTTTGGGATAGGGGTTGTTTGTAGTTTTTAAAGATAATGAGTTTGTTTTGGTCAACAGCTTAGTGGGTTCTATTGCTAATAATAGTATGGTAGAGTAGTGGTTTTCAATTTTGTTGTATTTCTATTTTCATGTAAGCCTATATATATAGGTACATCACAATCATTTTAAATTATCAAGTCAATAAAAGGTGATAATACATTTGCAAATTTTATTGCTCTCTCTGTTTTCAACAAATTTGGTATCGGAGCCATATTTGGTCCTTTGGACATTTTTGAGTGAAATGTGAGGCTTGGGTCTATTGGGTATTGAGAGAAACACTTTAGGGTAGTTCGGGAAATATAGGTGTGAGTTACATTTTGGAAAAAGTTGTACGAGAATGGCAACAGCAGCTGGCTTTTCTTCCTCTCAACCACTCATACCAATTTTGAATGTTGAGAAATATGAGTGGCGAAGCATCAAGGTGAAGATGTTTCCCAAATCACAGGAGCTATAGGATTTAGTGGAATATGGGTTTGTTAATATACTTGAACCCAACGTAGAAGAGGAAGAAAGGTTGAGAGAAACCAAGAAGAGGGATGCCAAAGCCTTGTTCATTCTTCAGCAAGTAGTCTATGAGACTATTTTCTCTCCAATTGTAGCAACAACCACATCGAAGCAAGCATGGTTAATTCTGCAAAAAGAGTATCAAGGTGATTCAAAGGTCATAGCGGTGAAATTGCAATCTCTAAGGGTTGACTTTGAAACCTTAGCTATGAAAAATGGTGATTCAGTTGTGGATTTTTTGTCAAGAACAATGGCAATAGTCAATCAAATGCACTCCTATGGTGAGCTAATTTCTGATGAAACTGAAAACGATCTAGAAGGGGGTTGAATAGATCTTTGAAACTTTTTCGCAAAGTTCTACAAAAACAAAGAGTTAATACACACAAAATAAATTGAAAAGTAAAAATGTAAAAGAGAATGGAAGAGAGGCAAACACAGTTTTTATAGAGGATCAGTGCTAAGACCTACGTCCTCTACCTAAGCTCCCACTTAGGATTTTGGCAAAACACTTTACTACATACTTTTTAGTTTAAGGGTGACATGATTTTTGGACAGAAACTTCGAGTAGATTTTTGACCCTTTTAGAGACGGAATTGATTTTCGAGTTCTTCATGAAAGTTGAAAAGCTTCCTTGGAGCTTTCTATTGATACCAAATTTGTCAATTTTGATTTCTAGACCAAGATTTATGAATTTTGGAATATATATATATATATATATGAAAAATCCATTTGTTTTTGCTATTCTCCTCTCCTAATCCGACCCTTGTCCAATCTTTTGCTTATATCTTTTTCGTCCGACATCTGATTGACTTGGTTTTTAAAGCGTTGGATTCCTAAGACAATTTTCTACATCCTCATGGAAAATTTGTGATTTTTGAGATTAAATTGAGGAAGATTAATTTAATCAAAGTGAGTTATATATTTTTCTGAATATGGTTCAATCTTTTGAGAAATTCTTGATTTGTGGAGATCCAATTGAGTTGGTTGTTTTGATAAATTAAAATAGAGACATGGGGCTACAAGTCTTTTGAAGTAATTGAATTTCAATTTAGCCCCTAAGACTTCCAATTTCTGAACGGAAGTCGGATTTAGTGTGCAGTCTTGGATTAAAAAAATATGAAAGTATTTTGGCTATAACTTTTGCTCTAGTAATCCAAATGAGGTGATTCTTAATTTGGATTAAACTAGAAAAATTGAGCTACAAATGTCCTGAAGGACTCAAGTTTCATTTCAATCTCTAAGAAAGTCAATTTTTGGATGGAATTAAATTGCTAGAAAATGTTTTAGCATAAGACAAGTCCGAAATGTTTAGAATATAACTTTTGATGTAGTGCACCAAATTAAATAATTTTGGTGGCGTTATGAAATTAAGACAATAAGTAACATTTATATAGAAGGAATTTTTAGCAAATTCATTCAATTTGATGGTTAGAAACATGTCCTAAAGTAAGCTTAAATTAAAAAGAATTTAAGGGGCAATTTTAGAAGTTTACTTAAAGAGTTAAGTTAGAAGGCTTGCATAGAGGGGCATTGGGGTCATTTAGCACCAATTAAATGAATAAAGAAGGGGCTGTCATTTTTATAGAATTGAAGTCCGTAACTTAAGAGAAAAAGGAGAAGGAAAAAGAAAGAAGGAAAGAAAGGAGAAGAGGGAAGCTTCGGTGATGGGAGAAAGAAGAGAAAAGAATTAAGAGAAAAGAATTAGGGTTTTCGATTTTGTGAGCTTCCAAGAAGGATTTTGATGTTGCTTCATGAAGGAAAAAGGTGGAAGAGCATGAAAGCTTCCTAAGGAATAAAGAAATTTCGAAAATGGTAGAGAATTTAGGTAAGATTGAGTTTTTGATTTGTTAATTTTTGAAAGGTTTTGGTTTATTTAGCTTAAGGAGTAAATGGGTTTGTGAATTATGAAATTAATTTTGGTGATTATGCTTTAGGTGATGTTTAATTTGGATGGTAATTTAATTAGGGTTTATGTCTTGAATTAGGAAATTTTTAAGTGAGGCTTTAGAGCAATTGATGCTTGGGACAAGTTTTAAGCAAGGAATTGAGGTGGATACTGTGTTTATATTTCGAATTATAAGTCAATTGTGTGATTTCAAAAATTCAAGAAAATAAAAATGTTTATAAATTATTGTTTTCGAATTATTTTAAATTAATTGATTTCAGAATGATTTATGGATTGTTAAATTCATTGTTTTCGAAGGATTGAAAAAAAATTTTGATTGCTTCAATTGTTTCGAATGTTTTGATAAAATCGATACAATTGTTACTTTCATTGTTTTGAATGATTTGCCAATTATGAAAATTGTTACATTCATTTATGCTGGAATGATTTGATAAAGTTGGAATGGTTGATTGAATTCATTGATTTTGATTAATTGAGAATTTTAATATGTAAATTTTTGTGTCATTGTGTTTGAATGAATGGAAAATTGTTATGTGATTTGTAATCTGATATGTGAATTTGAAATTGTGGAATTTGAATGAAATTTTGTTTGATATGACATGATATGAAGAATAAGGTGGGTGATATGTTTATTTTTTTGATTTATAAGCTAAATTTGTGTTCTTGAAAAAAAAAATGAAAGAAAGAAGTATTAGGTTTTATTTAATTTTGGATGTTTTTGAAAAATTGTTCCAACTCTTAAATGTTTTAATAAATTAAGAAAATTTATGAAATTATTTATTTATTGGATTTTCGGAAAAAAATCAAGTATGTATAAAGGTTTGAAAATTATTATTTTTTGAATGTTTAAATTCTTTGATTTTGTAATGATTTGGGAAATTGATCCAATTGTTAAATTGATTGTTTTCGAATGATTGGATAAATTGTTAAAATTCGCTTCGGATGATTTGATATAAAAATACGATTATTACACTCATTTGTTTTGAATGATTTTGCTAATTATGGAAAGTTTGCATTCAAGAAGTGAATTGTTTTGAAAATTTATTGTTTATATTTTTGAAAAGTCAAGAAGAAGATTAAAATGTTTCAAAATTATTGTTTTCGAATGATTTGAATAATTGCTGAAATTATTTCGGACATTTTAATATAATGATTCAATTTTACATTTAATGGTTTTGAATGTTTTTGAAAAATTGTTACAAGTTTTAAATGTTTTGATAAATTAAAAAAATTTCAAAAATTATGAAAATTGTTACTTTCATTGTGTTGAATGATTTGCTATTTATGAAAATTGTTTCATGCTTTGACTTTGATGGTTGAGAATCCTTTGGTTTTGAATAATTGAAGATTTGTTATTTGAAGTGTGAAATTATGGCAATTATGAATGTGAAATTTCCTTATAAATTTTTAGATAATGATTGTGCAATGTGAATGAGAACATGTTTGATTTAGGATTGAGAATTGATATGTGAATGTGGCATGATCATAAAAAGAATTAAGTTTTGAAATATGCCTTCGGACGTTCCGATTTTCAAGTGTGAATTATGTGTTATGTGGGTTTGGTTAAGTCCCATAAGTATGAGTCAAGTGCACTTGTCTTCTTTTTATAGACTTCGCCCACCTGTCCGTTAGAGACATTGGAGCTCCAATTTCGGACTCCCATAAGTTCACGGCTACACTGGACCACTATGCGGGAAAGTATAGTACATTCTGTGCACGGCTGCACAGGACCGCTATGCGGGAATCTACAGTACGTTCCGTTTTGGACCGACCCAAACCGTTTTGATGTGTTATGTGTTATGTGTTTTTTATTTTGTTTATATTTGTGATGCATTTATAATGTGATGCATTCATATTTTTGAAATTGTTCATGGTTTGTGAAAATTTTAAGAATTGTGAGAAATGAGAATTGTTCATGAATTGTAAAGAATTTGAAAATTTTGAGAAATGATTAATTGCTGATTTTTTTGCCGTGAAATTATTTGAAATTGTTTATGAATGATTTGAAAAGTTTTGAAAAATAAGCTTTCGATGAATTTCCTAATGTGATATTTTTTTAATAAAATGGCAAAAGTTTAGAAAATGATTTTTTGCTTATTATTCGATTTATAAATGTGTTATCCACGAGCTGTAAAGCTCACCCCCTTTCATCCTCATCTCCAGGTTTCAAGAAGGAGATCGGATGAAAGAAAGTCAAGAAGTTCGTCCGTTACGTTTATTTATGATATGTTTTTTAAGTTAGATTTTTTGTAAATATAAGATTTTAGGCTTATGTTGTGTATTGTGTATTTGGGATTATTGATATTGGTATTGTTTATGGCTTGAAATGCCATTAAGATTTTTGTAAGCATTAATTCATAAGATGTATGAATTATGGATTTGTGTATTGATTTTGAGTGACAAAATTTGTGTATGATTATGGGATATGAATTGTGATTGTATATGAATATGATTGGTTTGGGTTTAGATTGATTTATGAAATTGTAAATTGAATTGAGATTTGATTGAGACTTATTGAAGTGTTTTAGGTATATGATTGTGTTTGTTTATGCTGGAATGCAAGACAGGAGATCCGATGAATTGTGTTGCTGGATTGTGTATGACTTGTGTGGATTGGTATGATTTATAGAAGTGAGATTAAACTACAGATTTTTGGGTTTAATGAAATACAGCTGTTATGCTGCCCAAATTTTCGAAAAAAAAAAGAATTGGTTAAAAGATGAATTATGGGATATGTAGGAGTGTATAAGACAAATTTTATGATTTGGGTTTTTGATTAAGGTAATGGAATTGATGAATTCCAAGTTGAACAAATGTATTGCTTTGTATGAGATTAGGTCAAATGAAAATGAATAAAAAAGAAAAAAATATACCGGATTTGATCGGCTTAGATTAAATGTCATATGGTTTCCAACGCGATAGTTTTCTACGCTTTTTGTTTTCGGATGTCGGAGTAAGTTTTTGTTCTTAAGCGATTTGTTTCTTCTGTAAATTCGATTTGCTTTCGTTAATCTTCCGCTTTGTGTTTCGCTTTGATTCCGATCCGATTTGTTGTCGTTCGCCTTTGATTTCGATTGAACAATTCGATTCCTTTCGTTTTCGCTTTCCGCCACTTCATTTTTCAATTTGTATTTCCGTTTTTTCGGTTGGGGTCCGGTTCCGAGATCGAGTCCCAACAAGATAAATCTAAGCTTCTCAAAGTTACTAAGTCACCTACTATAGGACTCCAAAAAGCTTTGCTAGCTTATAAGGTTGGTTTTTGGTTCATTTTATCCCTAGGAATAGGTGGAAAATTCAAGAGGTATACAAGTGTTGATTAAGTTGATAATGTATTTGTATTTGTATTTAAAGGCATGGGGTTAGCAGATTGTGTGTTGATTTGGTTTGAAGGGTCTAAAGGGTTCATGGTGTTGGTAACAAACATGTTGCTAAAAAAGGAAGGTTAATTGACCGGGGTTGATTTTGTCGAAGGGAGGAGAATGGAAGTTGGTTGTTAGAGGTTAAAGGTTGAAGATCATTGTATTTTATGTCATTAATTGGTTTAAATAAAATTATTGATAATTATGTGTATATTTTAAGATGAAAATGCAAAAAGATTTGTTGTTCAATGACAAATACTACAGAAATTCTAAACTTAGTTAATGTAGACTTTAAAAGGTCCTCCAATACACAAGGCTTCTCGCTTTGTAAAGGCTATGTAAGGGTCATTAATTGTATGCAGTCTTCCCTTGGTATTTTACAAAGAGGTTGTTTCCATAACTCGAATCTATCACATTTTAATCATAAAGAAGCAACCTTACCAGTTGCTTTAAGGCTCATCCTCTTAATGTAAAATTTAATTAAAAATAATTAAAGATTGTATGATTAATTTTAATAATTAGTCTAGATAATTTTTACAATAAAAGGAATTAATTTTTAAGAGGATAGCAAAAAAATTACTTGTTAAATGGAAAATACTATAGAAAATATAAGTTTATAAAATTTGAGATAATTTTCTTTTAAAATTTATTGATTAAATATATAAAATATATATCTAAATTACGTAAAAATATTTCTTTAAAAATTTTGTCATAAAATTGATTATTCACCCTAAAATAGTATACTTAATGTGAAAGTTAAATCAATAAATACAAACTGAAGGGCTTTGTAGAAAACATAAGGCTTAAAACATTGCAATGGATAGTATAGATTGATTATAGATATAGAACAATTTTAATCAGGAAAACTGTGATAAGAAGAAGTAAATTATATGTATAAAAAAAGGTTGCAGGTTAAAGCCTACAATTCATAATCTTCTTAAAGTTTTTTTAAATTATTATTATCAAACTGCAGTAATCCTTCTACCGAAAGAAGATAACAAAGTGGAAACGAAATGAAACTTTAAAATAAGAACCGAAGAAAAGTGATTAATTCATAATGAGGAAAACTTGTTAATGGTTATTCCTTTTCTATGTATTATAAATTATTACAGAAGAAAGCATCTCTTAAAAGAATTTAACATATGCTTTAAAGAGCTAGATACAAGTAACTTGCATATATTCAATTAGAGAGAGAGTTTAATCACATGACTTGTCCCTGATTATTGGTTAGTGATAAGAAGACGCAGACCTTTGGATTCCATTCAACTTTTAATTGCACTGTCTTGTAACTGCAAACTATTTATAGTTAATGAGTGACATTTAGTTCCAAATTTATTACTCCCTCCGATTCATAATAAGTGTCGTTTTAGATACATTTTAATTATTTAAAATAAGTATCATTCTTGACATGTTTATAATTTTTCTTCCAAAATTAACCTTTCATTTCTCTCTCATCTTAATTATACAGATCACAATTTCAAAAC
>JANTNU010000235.1:34502720-34514036 GCA_024752395.1 Erythroxylum havanense | reverse complement strand
TTAGAAGTGGTTTGTAAGGAGAAACATTAGATTTGGAGTTGTTATCAGTCGGAAATCTGGATTTTCTGGGCGTTTCTGGAGTCGCACGTCACGTCGCGGCAAGTAAAATTCGTAGGCACGTCGCGACGAGGGGAAGAAGCTCGCCGCGACGAGCCGAATCGGGTCGCACGTCGCGACGAACGGACGCGCACGCCGCAGCGAGTGTCTGATTCCCGCACGTCGCGACGAGTGCGGCGTACGTCGCGACGTACGAGTATTGTTGCCCCGCGGCGAGGATGGGTGTGCGTCGCGGCGAGGAAGCCTGAAAGTTGGATTTTGAGGTTTTTGGATTTGGAGATTTAGGAATTGGTTGGTTCAATCGGCTATAGATTTAATTCAATTTGGAGTCTATGAATTCGGGATTTAGAATTTGAGATCGGGAAATTTTAGAAATAAGTCGGAATGTCATATACATGTATGATACGCGATTAATTAGTTTCATGTGCATAATTGGCATTGGGAATTGGGTAATTAGTAATAATTATGTGTTCTGATTTTTATAGAGGGACCAGTGGATCGCCGATCGTTTGACGTTGGCGAGACTTCCCGGCAATAGCGAGGAAGTTTAGAGGTGAGTAACCTAGTTGGTTCCTCAATATTTGTGTGTGTTAAATTATATGTTATGCCATGTGGAAGATGGAGGATTATGTGTGTTTGATTGTAGTGGTTTCGGACCAAGGGTGTCCGAAGAATCGGTAATGTGTAATTGGAGTGTTCTATATGTGAAATTAAATGTACATTTGGCATGTGATAACAGGCAATTGGAGCATGTTCATTCAGGCATAAAAGTATGATCAGATAAAGACAGTTGTGACCAGTGGTACCAATGTATTCCGAGCTTAGGCTAACACACAAGACCTCTGGTCCAATGCTTACAGAGCCATCGACTCACCGATCAGGGCATATCACGCCCAACGTAATGTGCCCATCACTGGGATAATTCAGGCGCACGGTCACAACAATGATAAGAAATTGAAAGTGTCACATGCACATCGCATATGTATATGAATGACTGTGAAATATGTTAAATGAAATTGCATGTGTTATTGTTATTTGTGTGACTATGTGTATACGACTTGTGAATGCATGAGTTGGGTGAACCATCGATGATGGTTTCTCGCTGAGTTTGCAAACTCACCCAACATTGCATTATATTTTTCAAGACAGCGATAGTAGGTTCAGTAGCTCCAGATTATCAGAGTCTTCTCTGCCTTGTGGATTGTCGGCAAGAGAAGCTATGGCGCAGAGGTAGGTCAGCTGAAATATTTTGGGTTCTTATTGGGATGACCTAGTAGGATTGTCTGTTAACTTTTGTATTGTATAAAAGATGCTTTGGACAAGATCATGTAATTACGGATTTAAGAAATGAAAAGAAAAATTTGGTTTCAATTTTAGTGATATTTATATTTGGATGCCATGTGGATTTCTAGTTGGTTGCTCGGTAGTGCACTCTTATCGTGGGTTACGTGTCAGAGCGACCTGCGGGCGCCCCGATGTGTACCATACGGTAAGGGGATGCTACAATAATCAACCCATATAATATGGGTTATACCTTTATTATTATTAAATTAATCTAACAATCTTTCAATTGGCTCATATTATGACTTGATAATCCAACAACATAAGTGTGCAATATATATTGCATCTATCAAGTTATCAAACTTGAATGAATTGAAATGATGGGATCATGACATTTACAAGTCATCTAACAATGTAATTCCTTCTAAGTATCACACACTCAACTCAACTCAAAATAATTATAATTGAGAAACACTGTAATTCTCAATTTTAATGTTTTCTTAAAACAAAATTTGTCATCACAATAAAAAATGTGTGTACACGACATAATGTGGCAACTAGCAAATAAAAAAAACATAACTTTAATTGAATTCGTAAGTGTTAAAACAATAATAGCTAATAAACAAACATATGTATATACATAACATGATTTCATACTAAAGAGAACTTATCTATAATTGTTAACCCTCGAATTTTTTTCCTTAATTAAGCATGATTTAAATGAATTATGAGGTTTTAATAGATTAATTTTTGGAGTTTTATTATTATGTTAATGTTAGTAGGATTTTATTATATGGTTTAGTTATGTTAAAGTAGTAAGAATATTGAAGGGCATTTTTGGAAGATCACTTAAGGTTAAAAGACATAAGGCATAAAAGAAAGAGTAAAAGGGACATTTCATACTCATTAAGGGTATTAAGGGAAGAAACAAGGGTGTCTTGCAATTGAAGAAGCCAAAAACGTGAATGAGAAAGGGAGAGGAAGAGAGTTTCGGTGGTTTGAGAGGAAAGAAGAGAAAATTAACTAGGTTTCAATTTTTCTTAACTTTCAAGAGAGATTTTGAGGTTACGCAAAAAGAGAAAAAGGTAAAAAAAAGAAAAGAGCTTTTTTTTGAGCTAAGAAACTCATTATTTGGTAAAGATTCAAGGTAAGTGCATTTTAAATTCTATAAATTTTTGGAAGGGTTTTAGTTCATGGAGTTTAGAAAATGCATGGGTTTATGTATTCTAGGATAAACTTTATTGAATATGCTATGTGGGTTTTCAATTTTGCAACCTTATTGAATTTGAGATTTTGTCTATAAAAAGGGAGTCAAGAATGACAAGGGGAGCAAGAGGAGAGGCAAATTTAAGCAAGTTATAAGCAAGGAATTCAAGATGGGTTACTTTTTTATAATTGAGTAATAAGCCATAAAGGTTTTCAAGAAATGAAAATAAATGGTTTTCAACTACTTTATTCATGTGCATTTATTGCTTTTAAATGTTTTAAGAATGTGCTATATGTTTATATATGAATTCTGTTATTGATTTATGAAATGAACGATGGAAATGATTTTGAAAGAATATGAAAATGATTTTGAAACGATATTATGGTTATGAAATCAAGTTTCAGAGATGTGTCATTTTGGGCAATATGTTTACAAGATATGAAATGCATGATTATGTGAGTTTATGATGGTCCCCTAAGTTAAGTCAATTACACTTTGACTAAAGGCTTCACTCGTCTGTCCGCTAGTGACATAAAACTCCTTCATGGACTTTCCTAAGTTCATGATTACGCAAGACCATTAAGTGAGATTGCGATAATACGTTCTGTTCACGGCTATACAAGACCATTATATGAAAAAGTATAGTACATTCTATTTTTGGACCCACCCAAACCATTTTGACATGCTTATGTGTTGACAAGTTTGATGAATGCGTGATTTATGTTGCTTATGAATTGTTTTATAAATGAGAATTTGGAAAATATGTGCTTTATGATTCAATGTGAATTTATACAAAGGAAATGAATATTTCAATAGTTTTGCTTATTATTGGTTATAAAACTATTATCCATGAGCTTTAAGCTTACCCCTTCCATTCCTCCCCATCATTATCCATGAGCTTTAAGCTTACCCCTTCCATTCCTCCCCATCTTTAGGTGATGAGCAAGAGATCGAGTGATCGAGCATAAAGGTATTTTTCCTAGTTCTGCTTATTTTGTATTTTAAGCTAGTTTTTACAAAACAAGGCTTTAGTCGCATTTTGAGTAATTCTACTTTATGTAAACTATGTATTTTTAGATTATGATGTATTGTGACTTGAAATTCCCATTAAAGCTTTGTAAAACTCTCATCTTATGATGTTAACGAAAAATGATTGTGTCTTGCTCATGATTTCTCAAAGTTTGTATGATGCATTTTTTTAAAGTTTTTCATAAGGGTAAAAAATGTGTTTTGAATTCTGGGGAAAAACTAGTCTTGTTTTAGGTAGAATTAGACAAAGTTATCTTCATAGAAGTTGTAGCTTATCCTCTTAGCTTTCCAACGATATATAGTTTGTAATTTTTGGACTTTAGATGAGAAAGTTACGGTCGTTACATGATAATGGGTGTCGATAGTCTGCAGAACTATCCTTGACAGGTTTTTTGTCTGATTTTCAGAGTTCGTCGCTGTGAAGGGAGTTTCGCCAAGGCAAAGCCAAAAGTTATCTGCAGCAAACTTTTCCTGAGAGGTTTTGTTCTTCACCTTCAAAGTTCGTCACAACGAAGCCAAAAAGTTGGTTGCAGCGAACACTTTTTCATGAGAGGTTTTTAATTTATGATTTTGACCCCTTTTAGAAGAAAATTTTCTCTTTAGGATCTTCACAAAATTTGTAGATCTAGAAGTTGTCATGGAAAATGTCCTAGAGTAACCTTAATCAGACATCTCTAGAGAAAGTTATGCCTTTTGTACCAAAACATGTATGAAAATTATAAATTGGATATTGTACTAAATATACTTATGTATTTTGATGATATTTTGTACTTGTAGAGCTTCGAATGAGGTGATTTTTAATTTAAAATAAACTAGAGACATTAAGATACAATTGTTCTGAAGAAGTCATTTTGAAATTCTGATCCAAAGATTTCTAAAATCTATTTTGAAGTTGAAAGAAGAGATTGGTTTTGGTGATTGACTAGTGTGAGCACGCCACCCTTGTGGGATATGTGTTCAGATGTCACTTAGGACGTCGGGCATGCGTCTTGCGAGGGCAGGGTGTCCAACCCTATTGAATTTTCTTTGTGGGTTTTCAATTTTGCAACCCTATTGAATTTGAGATTTTGCCTATGAAAAGGGAATCAAGAAAGACAAGGGGAGCAAGAGGAGAGGCACATTTAAGCAAGTTATAAGCAAAGAATTCAAGGTGAGTTACATTTTTATAATTGAGTAATAAGCCATAAAGGTTCCTTTCAAGAAATGAAAATAAATGATTTTTAACTACTTTGTTCATGTGCATTTATTGCTTTTTAAATGCTTTAAGAATGTGCTATATGTTTGTATATAAATTATGTTATTGATTTATGAAATGAATGATGAAATAATTTTGAAAGAATATGAAAATGATTTTGAAACGATATTATGGTTATGAAATCAAATTTCAAAAATGTGCCATTTTGGGCAATATGTTTACAAGATATGAAATGCATGATTATGTAGCTTTATGGTGGTTCCCTAAGTTAAGTGCACTTTGACTAAAGGCTTCTCCTGCCTGCCCGTTAGTGGCATGGAACTCCTTCACTGACTCCCCTAAATTCACGGTTATGCAAGACCATTAAGTGGGATTGGGATAGTATGTTTTGTTCACGGCTACACATGACCATTATGTGAAAATGTGTAGTACGTTCTATTTTTGGACCCATCCAGACTATTTTGACACGTTTATATGCTGAAAAGTTTGATGAATGCATGATTTATGTTGATTATGAATTGCTTGATAAATGAAAATTTGGAAAATATGTGCTTTATGAGTCAATGTGAATTTAAACAAAGGAAATGAATATTTCAATGGTTTTGTTTGTTACCGGTTATAAAACTGTTACCCACGAGCTTTAAGCTCACCCCCTTTGCTCCTCTCCATCTTTAAGTGATGAGCAAGAGATCGAGTAATCGAGCATAAAGGCATTTCTCTGAGTTTTGCTTATTTTGTATTTTAAGCTAGTTTTTGAAAATTAAGGTTTTAGTCGCATTTTGGACAGTTCTACTTAATGTAAACTATGTATTTTTGGATTATGATGTATTGTGGCTTGAAATGTCCATTAAAGCTTTATAAAACTCTCATCTTCTAATGTTAATGAAAAATGATTGTGTCTTGCTCATGATATCTCAAAGTTTGTATGTTGCATTTTTTTTCAAGTTTTTCATAAGGGTAAAAAGTTTATTCTGACTTTGTGGGGAAAATATTCTTGATCTAGGTAGAATTAAACAAAGTTTCTTCATAGAAATTGTACCTTATCCTCTTAGCTTTCCAACAGTATATAGTTTGTAATTTTTGGACTTTAGATGAGAAAGTTATGGTCGTTACATGATAATGGGTGTTGGCAGTCTGTAGAACTATCTGACAGGTTTTCTGTATGATTTTTAGAGTCCACTACGACAAACCCAAAAGTATCTTGCGGTAAAGAATGATACAGAGAGAGAGGCTATGAAGAATGTGCCTTATTCTAGTGCGGTTGGTAGCTTAATGTATGCCTAGGTGTGCATTAGATTTAACATTGCATTTGTTGTTGGACTGCTGAATAGATATTTAGCTACCAGGAATAAACCATTAGAATGCAGTTAAAAGAGTACCGAGATGTTTAAAGGGAGATAAGGATTATATATTGACATATAGAAGGGATAGCAATCTAAACCACATAGGGTATACATATTCGAAATTTATTATATGTTCGGATGACAAAAAGTACATATCAGGATATATCTTTATGTTAACAGATGGTGTAGTATTGTGAAAGAGTGTCAAGCAGACACTAGCGACTTCCTCGATTATGTATGCAGAGTTTGTAGCATGCTATGGGGCTGTTACATAAACGGTTGGGCTTAGAAACTTGATTTTTAAGTTTTCTATTGTTGATTCAGTGGCTAGAACCATTCGATTGTATTATGATAATTTTTCTTCTTTTTTCTCCAGTAATAACAACAAGAACATCATAGAGTCTAGCATTTAGAGGTCAAGTATTTGACCATCAAGGAATTGGTACAGATAGGTGACATTGAGGTGGAGCATTTGACGACTAAGGATATGTTTGCTGATCCTTTGATTAAGGACTTCGCTCATATGTTTTTGAGAGGCATGTATACATTATGGGTGTATTGAATTCCTTAGACACTATTAGTTAGGGATCACTATGCCTTCTCCTTATACATTTATATGTTTTTCATGTATTATGGAAATATATGTTTTATGAATAAAAATGATCATCATTTTGCTCTCAGTCATACATGTTGTTATATAAGTTGTCATGATACAAGTGAAATTCTTAAGAATTGTGTCAATCTTAAGCATTTTAAAAGGTTATTGGGCATATATATACAAATTGACCTTGAGTCTATATCATTAGGATGCATACAGATACATATATGTAAATCCATGGATTTTGACATGATATAGGGGGATATAAGTGTTTAATCTCATCAGGGTTTTCTCTAATGCAATTTTACATTCAGTGAGAGAAAACAAAATTTTCTAGTATAGTTTAGCATAAGTTCAGAGAAATTGAGACTTACAAATGAAAAAGTGACACATTTCAGATCATACAGGTATTATCCTAGTTTGTCACACTCCATTTTCTCATTCATATTAGTGAGGTATTAGATATATGTGATTGTATTGGATCTGTGTCACATATAATACATGCATTTGATATTTTCTGGTATTAAAAGCCTTACGGACATAATGATGAACTTTCATTATCTTTGGATCAAATGGGTTTTAAACTTGGTTGACCTATGCAGTGATTTAGCTTAACCTTTTTTTACTGGTTTTATTACTGTTACAACTGTTGCAATTAATTATTGTCTAAGGGGGAGAATGTTAGTAATTTTCCTAAAGTTAGACAATAATTAATTATGTTTTTAAGATTTTAATAAATTTATTGTTAAACAAATCGAATTTGATCCGATTAAAAATAATAAAATATCTCAATAAAGGATCTACATCATTAGGTTAAATTCTAGAGAAGAAAATGGACCCTAATCAATATAGGCAATAAATACATTAGGCCTGTAATGGGAAGACTCGATATGAATACTATAAATAAGGTTAAGGTCTCCTATAGCTTAAGCAAATTATAAACATTTGGATTTTCTAACTTGTCAAGAGGTTCATGTGTTAAGAAAGTTGCAGAAAGACATTAACGAGATCTAGTGGATTAATTTTAGTAAAGGTCGTCGTGAAAACTTGAAAGTTTCATGGTAGAAAAGCTTATTGAAAGTTATGGAAAGCAAAACAGGTATTACTCGTGTTTTCTTGTTCACTTTCACATTTGATCCTGAGTAAGCAACTAAAGCTCGTGTTACTCACTACATCTAGCCCTCCAAGTTTCGTATAAGTTTTATAGAAGTACTCGCTCTAATACGAGCCTGTCTTGCAAGAATAATTTCCTTTATCCATATGATTATCTTAGTAACAAGCATATTCTTGCTCATGGCTAAGCCTTTTTCCAATTGGTTATTTCTTTTATGCTATATATCATAAATACAACATAAAAATGCCATTTTAAGAAAACAAACATCTTGTTTCATACTTTGACAACATTACTTTCCCATTGAACAACATTCAACCATTTAAATTCCCCATATTAGAATTGTAATAGTTGTTATAACCTAGACCAAATAGTTTTAGAGTAGGCATATTGAAAGAAGAAATGTGCAATGGTTTTAGGAACAATTTGGAAAAACAAACATTCATTTACTTGAATACCATGATATCTATCCTTTGTTTTTAGTCTTTGCCAAAGTGCAAGTCAACTATAAAGGAAAGCTTTAGGAATTAAAGATTTGGCCCAAATAAAATCACCGGTAAACTATTAAAGAATGAGGCCTAAACAATTCCAAGCAAGATTTATTGGTAATTTATGGGATGGGTGCTTTAACTAACTTTATCATCCTCTTTAGGGTTAGATAAATGACGCAAGCTATCAATAATGCAAGCTCAACCTATGAAATTACAACTCCAATCACCTAAAGAAATTATGTCTCTAACTTTGTCATTATAAGAACTAGCATTGTCTGTTAAGCTCTTAAAAAGATTAGTGTAATTGGTCCTTCAACCTCAATATTTGGATCAAGCACCAAAAATAATCTCTACTCATTGTTAAAAGTTGGACTTAGATAAGTAGCATTCACACATTTACTTAGACCAAAGAGTTTCCTTGTCACTGAAGAGCCTTCATGTCCTTTTAGCTAGAAGAGTTGAGTTCATGACTTGCAATGGAATAAGCCTCAAGCCTCTTTCTTGCTTAAAGAGAATAGTTTCTATCACTTAATCTTAGTTCCTTTAGAGTTCTTAACTAATGATTAAAAGGCTAAACCGGTTTGGTCGGTTCAACCTAAAAACTTTGAATTGTTCTATTTTTGGTTTAGTTTTTAATTTTTCGGTTCAATTTTTTAAATAATCATTATTATTAAAACCGATCAGTTTATCAATTAATCGGTTGATTTTATAAAATAATAAGTTTTTATAAACAAAATAAATAAATTAATTTTTATTTAACAATTTCCTTTTTCAATTAAACTTCAAATTCTTTTATGAATAAGGACAACCTTCTTTAATTCTATTTCAAATTCTTTAATTCTATTTAATTTTAAGTAATTTTATGACGGTCAAATACTAATAAAACCTTAAACCTTTTATCTTACTAATTTAACTTTTTAAAACATTGTTGTCAACTTTAAGTGACTAGAAACAAATAATTATCTTCTAAATTCCTTGGCAGTTACTTTGTATTTAACAAAGAATCTTAGCATTTGTTTTGTGACATGTTTGGTGACAGCTATTTTGTATCTAAAAAAGAATCTTACCTTTTATTTAGAAATTAATTACATAGGAGTTCAATTTCATTCAGAGGTAGTAACTGTGTATATACCAAAAGATATATTCCAAAAATAATTTAACAGATTTTATGATAAAAATAGTCAATATTAAAAAGTTTGTTTTATGTCTATCCTCTTATAGGCGCATAAAAATATAAACAACATGATGATAATAAGATAAGAAAAAGTGTCAATATTTGATTATTCTAATTTGTTTCCTTTTATGTTTTCCTCTAAAAAATATAAAAGGAAACAAATTAGAATAATATGTTTCATATAGAGAAATATGGAGATTGAGTTGGAAAAAAGAATAACGAATAGTTGTAGTTATTATGGTTTAAATTCATTATCAATGGCGTAAAAAAAAAGTATTTATTTTTACATACTTGAAATTATGTTTTCTTAAAGTTTCCCTTTATTCAAGATGAATAGTTCTTATGTATTGGTCATGCTACAATAAATACCGGAAGATTTGAATCCAACACTACTTCTAAATACATAAGAACGAGTTCACGTTGTACCAGGGAAGTAGAGAAAACGAATTCCTGTTAGGTATTAACCTTCTCCTTTTCCTTGTGGGAATAGGAATGTAAGTTTGTGTATTGTATAACAACTCGTTTTAACACTACTTCTAAATAGATAAGAACGAGTTCACGTTGTACCAGGAAAGTAGAGAAAACGCAAGCATGTTAGGTATTAACCTTCTCCTTTTCCTTGTGGGAACAGGAATGCAAGTTTGGGTATTGTATAACAACTCGTTTTATTTAGTTTGCAAGATTTAACCCTATCAACTCGTGTTCTGAACTTTGTTGGATCTCACAGAAAGTTTCCCCTTTTTATATGCCAGGAATATATTAAGGGGTGAAAAACGTCGACTGATATCGTCATGAAAAGTTGCCGTGGTAGAGGGAGGCCACGGCGGAGCAATTCCTACGCCACCGACGGTCATTCTTTGGAACAAAAACTTCAGAAAGTCAGTCTTCGATGGGGCAATAAAAGGAACGGAGTGCATTATTGGAAAAGATCATTGGTTAATTCATCGATATCTTCCAACACAATAATGTGGCCACCTGTAGGGTGCCCTATTTCTGAGTATGATGTCCCAGGACCAATTCCTGATCTGGATGCTCTGGCTACAGAGTTCAGCTCTTGTGGATTAGAGTTTTTCCTTGACCTACCTGAGGATGATCTGATCCAAACGCAGGGTAAAGGACCATTAAACATTGTGATTCAATCAAAGAGTTGCATAGATTCAACTTGAATTTTGATTTTAATTTATACTTTTCCATTTAAAAGTCATTCTCTCAAGTTATTCGGCAGTTTAATTTTATCAGAAGATTTTTTGGATTATAATTTAATTTTGCCATCTACACAATGATAAAAAAAATCTTAAAATAAATCAAGCATAGAAAAGATGTTAAATGAAGTGATAATTGGCTTCAATAGAATCGAATGATAATTTAGAGAAAATAAAAAGAATTTTAATACTTTTTTATAATATAAAATGCTAAATTATGGATTTACGCAATAATATCCATATCATATATTTCTATACAAATCTAATGTGTTTAACACTTTCGGTCTACCAACTTTTAAGCCACTTAAGTAAGAAGTAATCGCCACTTTTGGGGGCACATCACTTCAATATAATTTATTACGAATAGGCGTAACTGAGAACATATAATCCCAAGTTATTATAACTACTAACTGAATAAGAAGGGGGAATTCCTTACCAGAAAATATATAGGACGTAATCACCATACTATATATTACGTTGACCCAATAAAGTGGATAATATCTTAATAAAAATAATATATACTTTTATTTTTGTTATTTTAAAGATGTCCATAAACAGAAGTACCTACGAATGTAAAGAACGGTAAAAAGAATAAATAAGTTAAAGGGTATACTTTTTATGAGTATAT
>JANTNU010000235.1:34478162-34491272 GCA_024752395.1 Erythroxylum havanense | reverse complement strand
AAAGTATTGAAGTCTCAACATTTTCACCTACTGTGAAAATGAATTATTCTTGATAAGTACTCCATTACTCCCCTTTTTCTCTGTATACTTTATGGAGAATAATACCTTCACTAAGGCACATGTCTCAATACCGAATAAGACTGTGTACCTCTGAGAGACTTTATCAAGAAACTTCTTCGTTATATCTATATTCAGAAGTTCACTTTGTAGATGACTAGGTATGGATTTTCTAATGGTCAACAGATATAATTTGTTAGACCGATCCTGAGCTTCATAGGTTACTTTATGAGCTTAACAGCTCATGGATGTAATTGGAGATGACTTACCCTTCCGTATGGCCATTTCAACTACAGCTATCTCCATAACCTTCAAAACATCCTCCGTTTAATTCTTTATCTTGAAACCAGCAAGGGTTTCAATGGCGACACTGATTTTAGTTGACTGAAAAGGTGACTTCATGATGATGATCTTTAAATCAGCACAAATGTAGGACAACAGCGATACTAAAGCCATTAATAGTACCTTCCTGAAAATCTGATCACACATATTATGAAACACCTTTGAGCTGAATACATAATATATGCAATTAGACTTTCACACATAAAAGCGATCGAAGTGTAGACTATCAACTCCCCTAACACTACCACCTTTGGGTGAATAGATCAGTTGAGCAACAGCCTTCCTCCATCTAATGCCTTTATGTACATCTTAAAATTTTATGCAAGGGCAACACCTTTGGGCATAATAGCCAAACATAAAATCAGAGACATCCCCCAACATGTAAGCAAAACAATTCAGAATACTAACTCGAAAGGCCACTTTGGTGACTGCATTCTCACCAGCATCCAAAAAGTCCGTAAACACAAGGGATACATCTTTATGTCATTCTCACATTCTTTATGCGCATATTGTATGTGACAATGCAACCTCAATAAATGCACAACTCCGAATGCACAATCTCGTTGTCACACACACGTGCTGAAGACATTCTCCGAAAACTTCATTTGAGACTTTCGTAAATGAAAAATCTCAATAGAGTGACTATCGTGTGTCACCGGATATTGAACCTACCTCCTGAGATATGACTATGTCACGTATCTCCCTTATGGCAAGTTCATTGCACGAAAATTCACTCAAAAATAGCTTCAGAATGTCTCAATTCCTATTTCTAATTGATTATCATGCAATCCCGAACATTGAAAATGAGAGCCGAGATACGACACCTTATGTATCTCACTCTTACAAAGTCCAAAACATGAAAATTCAATCGAAATCACATTCAGAATACCTCAATCCATTGTTTTGGAGTTAAACTTTAATTTATTACAAATGTAATAAATCCAGAAAAATAGAAAAAGGTTACTTTATAAATTTCCCGAACCTGGAAACTGACCCAAAACACTCCAGAAAAGCTATACCGAAAATTTGGAATTTTTGGAGTTTTTGACGTCATCCGCCGACATCATTGCTGATGTCGGTGCGCGTACGGGTAAGGCGCGTGCATATGCGCTTGCCACTGTGGGCATGTGCCTTGCACGCTCGACACGTGGTGCGCATCGGTCCGGCCACGTGCGTCCCCACGTGGACGGCTCACGTCGTTCCAGGCGGATCAGTGCGCGTCGTGTGTCGCGCGTGACACGCGTCTCACGACTTATGGAGCCACGCGACGCACACGCCATCAGGACAAACGTGCCCCTCGGTCGTGAACAGTGTCGGGCACATGTGTCTTCTCTACTTTCGACGTCGGAGCCAATTTTCAGTGTCCCAGAACTCCGTTTTTCGCTCCGTTTGGCTCGTTTTCAACCCGTTTTCCATAGCTAGCCTTATGTATACTACTTTTATGCAATCAATCACTCAAAAAAGCTGAAAAATGAATCAAAAATAACGGAAAACCAAAAAGAGATAAAAACCAAAAACCTTCGTTTTTGACAATCCGATCACGTAACCGCTATGATATCACGTATTAGTACGTAGATGAGACCTTATTACGTACCCCAGGATCACGTGAAAGGATCAAAAGTGAAGATAATGCGGAATACCTAGATTTGGTTCTATCTCAGATTCTGATGCCGATTTGGAGCTCCAAACGTCTTCGAATCTCCTTTAGAGGAAAACGCTCACCGACTCACGGGCTAGACCTTTCTACAGTTTTCTCAGGGTTCCGAGCTTTCTTAACGGGTCAGGAACCTTATGCTCGTGAACGTTCACTTGAGCAACTGCAGGAGACCTAACCTATATATAGCTTTCATATCGGGCTTCCCCATCACAAGGTCGATATGGACCCAGTCCACACTGATCGGGATCCATTTTTTACCCGAATTTCAACCCATTAATTTAGATCATTTATTGGGTCACTTTATTATCTTTATCCAGATCAAATGACGCAACTTAACCGGTAATTTATTTAAAAATTAAAATTGCAATTAATGTTAGTTCAACTTCAGAAACATTGACAAAATTGCCCTTTGGGGCAAAAATGTCTAACAACTTACAGTATATATCCTTACAGGTATTATTTGGTATCTATCATCCTTACGTCTATTATTTGCCACAAACCAAGTATCTATCATCCTTACAGATTATTTGCCACAAACCAACATGATATAAGTTACAGAAAATTTTCAGTAAGGGCGTTGACCTACAATATTGCCTACAGGATCGTAGTTGCAGGTCACAAACCACCAACCATTGAGGCACTTAGCCCTGCCACACCCCAGATGAACAGAGTTTTGCCAGACAACTTGAGTGTAATGCAGGCAACTCTCGTCATCATCACCACCTACACATGAATTTGAACCATGGTCGTAGTTCGACTTCTCACTTGCCCACATAGTTACTGCGTCCACACCCATCAGGTCTCCATACCCTTCTGCTATGTTCTCTCCGTATGGCCCTTGTGAGTGCTCTAGCTCGCAGCTGGCCACCCTTGAGTTCGCATACTTTTGAGCGTAGGCTGCCACTGTCTCGTTCCAAGTTACTGGGCGCACGCCAACCTCTGCACGATATTTGTTATGTGCGTTAACATAGTCTTCGGGAGAGTTTTGGGCCACGGAGATTTGAGCAAAGTGAATTCCCATCAAAGAAAATGTTACAAACAAGAACCTGATGAGCAGCATTTTGTTATTACTCCCTCTGCTAGCTAGACACTTTTAATGAAGGAACTTGAAGGCCGTAGCTCAAAGAGGGTGTATCGTTTTGGCGATATTTATAACAAGAGATGAGACAACTTGCATGTGACATCTCCTGTAGGTGAATAGGAAGAAAAAGTGCAAATCCTTATTCTATTTAAATCCATTGATTTGTTGTGATTGCAACATTATATACCTAATATTGTTTGTGTTTCACACCAATATACGGTAATCATCATCTGAACTAATGCATGATGGGACTTGACCCTTCACGGATCTGTTGTCTATGTGTGCATATATTTCTTTCTTCTTCATGTGACTTGTATAGTAGGCATTGAAAAGATGATGACAAAATTTTCAAAAATAAACGCTGAATCCACGCAGGACTTTTAGCAGCGTTATCAGCAATCAGAATAGAAAACGAATGGCTGTTGTCTTTAACAAGGAGAGAAATTAACTGAATTCGTTGATTGTTAACTAAGGTCAATTGTTTTAACTAGTGCATCCCGTGGCTGAGGTAATGGATGATTAGATAGCAGATTTCACGGAAAACTTCTTTATGAATTCGTATGTTTGACACCTTGTGGCTGAATTGGTGCCTTATGAAGGCAAGAGGGCTGATCCCTTGTCTATTTTATCCTGTCCTACTTTGTTCACTTTGCATCTGAGTCATCCACTCATATGGGACCTACATAAGTGGATGGTTCAGATGCAAATAGGACAGGGTAAAATAGAAAGGGGATTTTTGGGCAGAAGGCAAAGCCTTGAAGGCTTTTTAACACTCAAAGGCATAACTATAGTAACTAACACTTCTTTTTCTCGCATACTCAAAAAGTCAAAACACAGAATCAAAGTTGGAAAGATCCTTTAAGCCAACGACATATATGATGTTATTTTTCCCTGCAACTCAAAACAATGAAAAGAATAGGAAAGATAATAATATAATACCGCAACTTTTCAATGGTCCTTCTTTGACCAAACCTACTTGTTAGGGCTTCGGCCTCAGACTGGAAATCCACGTAGCAATCGACCGTTAATTGATGTACACTGCCACTTAAGGCCTAATTAATACCGCAGTCTGCTTTACACATTAATCAATTTAGAGTATCCTTTATATTATAACTCCATTCTGTACACCTTTTCTTTAAGAAAAAAATTATATAAAATTATAAACACTAAATAAATAGTTTACGCTATTAATTTAATTTATCTTATTATTATTATTATTATTATTATTATTATTATTATTATTATTATTATTATTATTATACCAATTTAATTATTTCATATTGTACTTAAATTTATTATTTTATTTGTAGCTATATACTAATTAATGATCAATTACTAATAAAAGAATATATATGAAATTAGTTTGATATTATTAACTGTGATTAAATAAATATTTAATTTTCAATCATTTCCTATTCATTTATTTTTAGTGAAGTTTCCTCTTTGACTATTTATACTTTTCTACACCACACACTTTTAAATGTATCTTGTACAATAAGCAATATAACTCTTCTCAAGCTGTCGTCATTGTGCCTTTGGACAGTTTCCATATCCTATCCTCAAAAGTGTGTTGAAACCCTTCTTGATCTAACACATTCGCCAATATCATATTCAGCTTTAGATAAGGGATATGTCATATATCTCTCGAGGTCAGTAAGTATTCAATATTTGTCTGAACTTAGATATCACTCATACTGATTACCCTAGCAGAACTTTGGTTTCCTGTCTTGACGCTCCCAAAATCTCCACTCTTGTAGCTTGAGATGCACTACTTCTTTGGAACACAATGATAAGATGCTTCCATGTCAATCAGTCATTCCGAATCAACATTACTAACATGGAAGTATTCATTAGTTGCACAAACTAGGGACACCTCATCATATGTGTTTGAAATAGTTACAATTGTACTCTTATCATCACTATTACTCTGATGATCTTGCTTTTTCTAATCCCTCTTCCACTTTTAGCAGGACGTCTTAATGTTTCCTGGCTTATCATAATAGTAGCATGTCTTCACAACTTTGTCACCTTTGAACTTTGAATGGTTCTTAGACTTATCGCGATCTTTGGGATCCTTATTCTTATTCCTTCCCCTACTTTCTATCACAAAAGCATTCACGTTATCAACTCCAATCTCCTTTCTTTTGATTTCTTCAGTAAACATACTCTCTTTGATTACATCCAAAGAGAGCAAACCTTCAGGAGCTAAATTGCTAATTATCACCATAAGTGTTTCTCAACTATTCGGTAACGAACTCAACAGAAATAAAGCTTGAAGCTCATCATCTAGAATGATCTTCATTGTATTTAGCTTGTTAATTATGTCCTGGAAATCACTTCGATGCGCCAACATTGATTTCCTAACATTAAACTTCAAATTCACACACCTTTTAATCAGAAAGGTCGTATTATGAGCAATCTTCCTTTCATACAAACCTTCTAGCTTCTTCAATAGCTCAAAAGGATCTATTTCTTAAGACAAATGGTTGAGTATGTTGATATCAATCCATTTTCTGATAATGTCCAAAGTTTTTCACTTTATCTTTTCCCATTATCTGTCTAACATCTTTTTAGGTTTTGAAGAAATATCATCCTTCACACCTATGTCCACATCAATAAGATCAAAGAAATCCTCCATCATGGGTCTCCATATCGATTAATTTAATGACGTTAACTTGATAGATAAATAGAGTTATTTCAACCCTTCATTATGATAGCACTCACACTAGCTAGTTGTTGGGAGATAGATAACACAACTTTCTAAAAAGTCAACCGAATATCAATAACAAGAAATAACTTTTCAAGTTGCAGCAATAGAACAATACGAGAATAAAAAAATAACTATGAAACAAATGTCAAGATTTAGTGTGGATAACCCTTTAGTAAGAAGAGAAAAAACCATTGGACAAACTGATGAATAAATCCACTAAACTCGATAATGAAATGTATATGGAAGAAAGGCTTTTTTTATATTAGACTTGATTACTTCCTTGGCCCTATTCATAGAATTATAAAAGTAACTCATTGTTGTCTTTTCATCACTATCAGTCAAACAAAGTACTATCACTAAAGGCTCATAAACTCATATTAGAAATTGATGTTGGAATCAAAATTCACGATCTTCAAGTATAATTTTAGAAACCTCCATTCTAACATTAAACTTGGCATTTTAAGATGCAATCTATTTATAACTTGTAAACATTTATCTCAACTCCTTCTTCATTAGAATGATAAGAAATTAGTTATAAATTTGTAATAGCAGACAACACAAATTCATACTATTAGTGAGATTCTTTTTCATCAAGTTCAAAAACGCACGATTATTGATGAACTTAGTCATTTTTCTTGCTTTCTGGTTAGTTTCATCAATGATAGGACAATATCTTATATTTACTATTTTCCAATATTATATCAATGCAATATATAGCTTAAAGAGTCTAATAAAAATTCAATATTCAATTCTAAAAGGAATTATCATATACAAATACTTGAAAAAATGAAATTCACAAAGCTACTGTATTGGAAATGTTATTACCATATTCATAGCATATTATGAGTTATGATTATAGCATATCCAAGTAGATTCTTTACTAATATAGATGGTACAAGTTATTAAAATTTTAAATGGATATTATAAATGAAACTAAAAAATAACACACACACACACATATATAGCCATGTACATTACAAAAATGGCTTTATTATGAAAAAATAAAAAGAAAAATGATTGTTATACCATTCACAATTTCATATTATGTTGATTATATTCTCATAAATTGTTGTACTAAAAGGCGTATCTTAGAAGCCCCAGTTATATGCACACAATTGACAATGTAAATCATCAAGTATTCTTCAGAATATTCTTAATTTTTCAAACATATAAGATTTATAAAACTTCTTCCATAACAAACTTTAGTTGTGTCCATCTCTTTTATCCTTAATATGCAACTATGGATCAAAAATGAAACTCAGTTACATTTTTTATGTGTAAGTAAAAAAAAAGTAATATTATTAAATTTGTTAGTTTTAAGTTAAAAAATTATACTAGTAAGAGTGTCTCCAACCCTCCATAGCTTGCTCTCAAATCACCTATCACCCAAATCTTACATGATTAAGAAAAACCTCTAATTAAACTATCTATTTCCTTTATCTTGGCCTTTTTAGAACCTCATTTAAATTGTAAAGTCTATATGAGCCATTGAGTTTCAAATTTTCTTATAATAAACATGGTAATCCTCACACATAAAATAAAATTACCCTATAATAAATGGATAATCTTATCAGTGGGCATTTAAAACTAGAATAAAGTTCCCTATATTAAGTTAGCATCACATGTTTTGTAGCCAATACATAATCATTATATCAAACCACTATTACCCTTATATCATAAGACCTGGCAGAGACAATGATAGAGTAAAGAAGAAAATAATAGAGAGGAGATGGCAAATTAGTGGAGAGCAGATTGTAGACTGACAAAAGGTCTAGTGATAGTGATGATCAATAAAGGACAGGTAAAAGGAATGGACAATAAACTTAAGTGTTAGGATTTAGGAGTGTTGGACTAGGTAGTAAGCTAGAATTTAGAAGATAAGCGTACATTTTGTTTAGTTTTTACTGTATTATTACATTTTATTAAAATTTTAATCTTAAACTGGTATTGATCAATATTTCAAGTATTGTTCAAATCCAAGATCTAAAATTGTAGTTATACACTAAGTACCATTTTTTGACTAGCACAGCACGTGATTGACCTAAAGCATAATAGTCAATACTTAATAACCGCAAGTGCATAGCGTAGTTGTAGCTAATACCAGCAAGTACGGGTCGATCTCATGAAGATTATGAATACTAGTAATCACCTTTCCCCTATTATCTAGCCTAAGGATTGATTTTATATTTTTATTGAAAAGAAACTAAAACTAAAATAGATAAAATAAAATAGAAACAATAATGAACATAGAGATAGTGGAATTCACTTAGAAAATTTGTTATCAGAAATTAGTATCTAGTCTCGAATCCGTCTAAAACCTTAACATATTAATCTTTTATCATGCAATTGTTTGTTGATGTAATGGACCATGGAGACTCTTATAGTATGTTAGTAGCTGACTTTGAGTCTACTAATAACTAATTCTAAGGTCTCTAACTAAATTACTTAAGTTAAATCTTATAGTGTTACATTACCGATTTATGAGTCCCTCTATTAGGTTTGACCTTAATCTGGAGGATTTATATTATCCTATCTCTAGGGTTGCAATCATATCCTTCTGATTATAGTAGAGCTATTCACACTAGAATTTATCAATCTTTGCGTACGAAATCAGATTATGATCTAATATCTCAGGTTATTAGAATATAAATAAAATGCGTAATCAAATCACAACATATCAAACAACCAATCGCATTAATAAAAGAATCAAATCATGTCAAAGTACTAACATAAGGTTAATCTAACATCTGGATGTTTAGTTACACATGATCAAATACAAAATCAAACATACATTGAAAGACAAACAAATAAAAAACAGCAAGTTTATAATTCTAAATCTCCCTTGTTGTCTTCTATCGAATGTTCTTGTGATATAGAGGCTTGAATCTTGTATTCCGATGGATCTTTAGATGTTTTCTTCATGATTGTCACTTCTCTAGACCAAAATCGTACCTAGACAACGACTCCATGTCCGGAAATTGCCTTTCCATAGTCTCCTTTGAAAATTGCCTTTTCAAAGTCTCCTCCTTTCTTCTACCCACTAAACATCACTTTTATATTGAATTCTAGGTTTTTTGGGTTATGCACGATCGTGTGCATGGTCGTGCACATGAGCATCCATAATGGAGGTATGCCAGATATATTTCTTACAAATTATTGTTTTTTCAATTTTAGCCGCATTTTTGTCTGATTTTTTCTCCTTTAAATCTATAGAGGCAATTATGACCTGTAATCACACTTAAAGCATATTAAGTACCAAATATATAATAAAGTATCAAATATTAAAAAAAAAAATACATCGAATATGGGTGTCAAAATATAGTTAAATATTCATCTATCAAACATCCTCACACTTAAGCTTTTGCTTATCCTCAAGTAAACCATAGCCAAAATTATAAATCTACAACATCAATCTATTGTGAGCTGTGGATATGGCAATGAATTGCAATTCCTACAATAAACCACAAACTCAAGATTAAATAGAGAAATTTAAAAGATAATTAAATTAATAAGCTACAGTCACAATAAGATACAATTAAATAAAATAATAAATAAAGATAAAACAAACTAAAATGAAAATGGCTAAAGTAATAACATTCAGGTTTTCTAAATATCAAAGTACCCGACAACAGTGCCAAAAACTAGATTGACCTAAAGCAAAATAGTCAATATTAAATAACTGCAAATGCATGGCGTAGCTGTAGCTAGTACTGACAAGTACGAGTCGATCCCACGAAGACTATAAATTCCAGTAATCACCCTTCCCCTATTATATAGCCTAAGGATTGATTTTATATTTTTAATAGAAAGAAACTAAAACTAAAACTAAAATAATTTTTAAAAAGGAAACAATAATGAACACAGAGATTGTGGAATTCACTTAGAAACTATCATTACCATAAATTAGTATCTAGGCTCGAATTCTCCTAAAACCTTAATGGATTGATCTTTTATTATGCAATTGTTTATTGATGTATTGGATCATGGAGACTCCTATGGTATTCTAGTAGCTAACCTTAAGTCTATTAATAACTAATCCTAAGGTTTCTAACCGAATTACCCAAGTTAAATCTTATAGGGTTGCCTTACTGATTTATAAGTCCCTCTATTAGGTTTGACCCTAATCTAGAGGATTTATGTCATCATATCTCTATTGTTGCAATTAACTCCTTTTAATTTTGGTAGATCTATTCATACTAGGATTTTTCAATTTCTACATACAAAATCATATTATGATCTAATATCTAAGGTTATTAAAACATAAATGAAATGCGTAATTAGATCACAATATATTAAATAATCAATCGTATTAACAAAAGAATCAAATCATGTCAAAGTATTAAGATAAGGTTCATTTAACCTAAATACTAACTGGACGTTTAGTTACACATTGTTGAATACAAAATCAAACATACATTGAAAGAAAAATAAATAGAAAACAACGGGTTCATAATTCTAAATCTCCATGATTATCTTCTATTGAATGTCCTTGTGATGTAGAGGCTTGATCTTTCGTTCCAATGGATCTTCCGATGTTTTCTGTGTTTTTCACTTCTCTGGACCAAAATCACACCTAGAGAACAACTCCATGTCTAGAAATCACCTCCCTAAAGTCTCCTCCTTTCTTCTGCCCACAAAATGTCACTTTTATATTGATTTCTTGGTTTTTTAGGTTATGCAAGGTCATGTGCACAGCTGCGTACATAAGTGTGCATAATTAAGGTACGCTGGATGTCACAAAAGTGCACGGTCTTGCATTTCTTCCATATTGTTGTTTTTTCAATTTTAGCTACAATTTCATTCAATTTCTTCTCCTTTAGGTCCATAGAGGCAATTATAACCTGTAAATACACTTGAAGCATATTAAGTACCAAATATACAATAAAAGTATCAAATATCAAACAAAATACACAAATTATGGGTGTCAAAATATAGTCAAATATTCATCTATTAGCAAGTACCAATTAGTACTCATCAAAACAATATGATATTCTACGTTTTGGTTAAAACTTTTGATGAGGAGTTTTATAGAGCTTTCTCGATGAAGTTACCTAAAGTTGGTAAATTGAGGATTTTTGAGTTTATTTGATCAATGATATAATCAATGTAGCAATTGAATGTATTAGGCATTCCGAGTGATTAGTTGAAGACACATAGTCAAATCCTTAATTTGATTTGAACTTTGGAGACTTTGGTAAAATGAAAATAAATCAACCTATCAAATTATAGAGTTTTCCTTTTAATTATCCTTAATTCTGATTTATAACCCTAATTAAAACTAATAACTATAATTTAACAAAAATACTCTAATTTATATCTAAACCTAATTTCATCAATAAAACCCTAATTTCAAAATTTTCAAATTAAGTTCTTTGTTTGACGCCATCTGAAAATAGATATGCCCAATTTTTCACTACGTACTTAACTCGATCTAAAAATCATTACCCACCATATTCATTTAATATAACTTATCCATTTCATATGGTCTCTCCTTCTCCTTATCATGTGTGTTACTAAAAATAATTTTGCGACCTTAAATACTAATAATAATTTGTAGTAATAGTGAGTAAGGGTTGAATCCATAGGGAATGGTTTTTATCAAGGCTAAAAATGCTAATAAATAAGTAGGTTAGGAATTGTATGAATTAAACTAATCTAAACTAATAAAAATGGATGCAATAGAATCAAGTAAATTATGATGAGAAAACAATTGGATTAACAAGCCTTCTTAGCTTAGGTTTTCCCTTCACTTGAATAGCATGGTCAATTGTAAAGTTATTTTTACCCTCTTTTGAAATTACTAACCATAGGAAACAACAAGCTCTGTTAAACTCAATTTTCCCTTAAGTCGTATCTAACCTAAACAGGCTCTTTAATTAGATCTAACTATTGGACGACCTATAACAAGCTCTCTAGATTCAGAGTAATAGCAACACTAACAACAAAAATAGGTTAGGCTAAGTAACAATCACACATGCTATCATACCTAAACTAAATCAAATAAACAAAAATTATAAACGCTAGTCATATAATATCATAATCAATTCTATAGAAAAGTAAAAAGTAATTTCTAATTGATTAATGCATAAATAGGGTTTTAAGCTAGATATCCTCTTCAACTAGAAGAAATAGATTTAACTTTGCACAGTTCTTGAAATCACACATCTAAAAGAGAGGGAAGAAAGTTAAAATCAAATTATGTGTTTTCCTCTCAATAAGAACATAAAGGGTTTAAATAGACTAAAATTTATAAAAAATTTAAAAATAAAAAATCTTACAATAAACATATCAAAATCACATAAACTAAGGAAGTAAATAAAATAAAATAAGAATCCTAAATAAGGTAGAAAATGATTACTTAGCTACGTATTTTGTGTCTGAGGCACCAAAAGCATCAACAATAAACCTCATCCATATTCGTCGAACCCCTTAATATGGAAACTTGTGACAATATTAGCTTCAAGTGAGATTTTAACCTTGACACCTTCTAAATCTGAAATAAATTTAAATATATAATTATAGATCTATTTTTAAGGTTTCTATGACTTCTCAAATCTTCTCAATAAGAATTCAGATGAGAAAGTTATGGCTAGAAAATTAGACATTAGTTGAATAGTCTACAAAATTAAGCTTGTTTTGTTTTTCTTTTTTCCTCCATTTGCTACCTAATCAAAATATAAACTAAAATAAGTATTTTAGACACAAAATAAACATTAAACACTAAGAACTAAGGAATAAATAAATATTTTATTAAACAATTATCAAATTCTCCCTCACTCAACTTTTGCTTGCCCTTGGGAAAAACCCAAAACTCATACTCACTATTCCTAAAAATCCATGGTTGCAATTAATGATATAAATAAAGAACAACCAACCCCTTAAAATTTATGTCACCTCATAAACAAATATTCTCAATAAATAAAAATTTATTAGCAAGAACTTTCATCCAAAATTAGACCAAAGTAAATAGGTAGATGCTGTTGGGCCCCAAATTTGTTTTTCTTGATGATATTAAGTATGAATTAATTTGATGGTATTAATTGATGTATAGTTTGAATTTAGTGGAAGTATTAATGGGAAATTAGGATTAATTGAGATTAGCGTGGAATAAATGGTTATGGAAGAGTAGATTTTTATAAGGGCAAAATGGGCAAGGCACTTAAAGGTAAGAGGTTTTAGGCTTGCATGGAGGGGCATTATAGTCTTTGCTCTTTCTTGTAGGTTTAAGGAATTAAAAGAAAGAAAGAAAGGAAAAGAAGAATA
>JANTNU010000235.1:34451618-34473668 GCA_024752395.1 Erythroxylum havanense | reverse complement strand
TCTTTGATAGATTTTATATGCATACTTTTATGAATAATTTGTATTTGTTTTCACCAATTATTTTTATAATTTTTTGTAATATATATTGATATGAATAGGTTCTGGTTACCCTGAGAACTGAACTTGAAAATAGGTTAACTAATCCTATAGGTTCTTTAAGTTCAGGTTCAGGTTCGTGAAATTGTCGAACCTAACATTCAGGTTATTTATGAACGAGTCAGGTTACCTTACCATGAACACCCCTACTAAATAGGCATATATAAGTGACCTTCCCTTGATCCTATAATGTTATAAGTGTAACACCCCACTCCTGGGGGTGGGATGTTACAATAAGAATATGGAAATAAGTTGAAAAACCATTTAGAAAATAGTAGTAAGTATGACCAGTTAATATTTTAAGCATCCAATCAATAAAGGAAAAGGAAAAAATGGACTCTATGTGTTAAAACATGCAATTTTCTATAGTCAATTAAAACTTACCACCTAGTTTGCTTATAAGTGGGGAGCAACTCAACATTCTAATTTTCTACTACTTTCACTCTAAATTTCTTAGGAACAATATGCACAAAACTCCCTTTTCACCACTCCCCATTATTGGGGAATTTAACCTACATTGTGCACCGCTAACTAGCTTAGTACCTTATTCAAGCAAGATCGTGTGCATTTATATAAAATAGCTTGTCCCGTATATTTGGTATAGTCTAACCAATGGCCTCCTTATGGTCCTTAAGCACAAGAACTAAATTATCGTTTTAACTAGGACTCAACTTTCATAAAATGACCATAGAAAGAATATCATTTTCCCTTAAGTACGTATATTTCAAGTAGGTAGGCAATGGTTTCAATTTCAAAGTAAGTGCCTACATATATAGTAGAAGGAAACAATTTCTATTGAGATTTAGGAAACTGAATAGAAGGAAGCTCAAACATTTTTTAGATTGGCTTAAGGAGTGCACAGTTGCCACCATCTCATCTAATCCCTTACTTAACTCCACATCTATTTCCAACTCAAGATACTTTATCAAAGAAACTTCTAATTTGTCCCTGCTATTCAATGCAAACACATACTTTAAAGGGTTTATCACACTAATACCAGGCACAAAATATGCATCATTAGGCTATTTCATGATATTAAAAGCATTTTAAAAATTACTTTACCATCAAAATCCATTTTAAGAGTACCTTCATAAATATATATCTGTGTCAATTTAGGGGAAGAATTGTATCTGTGTCAATTTAGGGGAAGAATTGTCATCTATATTAAGGATATAAAAATCAATTGGAAAATAACTTATTTATCTATATAAAATATCCTTAATTACCAAATTAGGGTTGGCATTAGTTCAATCGGCTAATTGTATGGTAACATCAATTTCTTTCAAAGGTCTTAGATTTTAGAAAACATAAATAGATTAAGGAATAACATTAATGCATGCTCTTACCTAGCACTGCTCACTCAATCTTAGTATCACCAATCTTACCATTAATGGTAAACATACATAGATCCTTGCATTTGGGAAAATTTTTCTTTGAAAGATTTTAAAAACATTCTCACCCATCGTGATCTTTTCATCACCTTGTAACGTTCACATATTAATTTATAAATACTTAAGGAACTTCATATATCTTGGAATTTGCTTAATTAAGCAATGGTATGTTAACATCAACCTTGCAAAATCTTTTTAGGATCTTCTTTTCTTTTTCTTTCTTCTTTTCTTTAGCTAACCTACCAGGAAAATGTGCAAGGTTATATTTAACCTTAATTTAAGGGTTAGAATTTACCTTTGAATTTGATGTAATGTTTCTTTCTTTCTCAAATAGCTTCTTAATCTCCTCCTTATTGGTAGCCATGGGAATGGTCCTTTTAGGCTCTTTGACCATCTCACCAACACTCAAGGTCATTGCACGTATATTTTTAAGGTTCACCTTAGGCTAAGACGAAAATCTCCATCCACTTTGAGCCTCTAAGTGGTTAATAGTAACTATCATTTGGCTCATCGAATACTCCAAATTTTGAATAGTAGACCTTACCTCTTGTTGGAATTGTATAGTCTCTTATTAAAATTGTTTAACCTCATGTTAAAATTGTAAGGAGTTAGTAGCAAAAGACTTAATAATATTGTCCAAAGACATATTTAAGTTAAAGGAAGATTATGTCTTGTCTTAGAATTGTTGTTGGTGACCCTCCTACCTATTTAGAGAATAAAAATTGTTACTCATTCCCTTTATAGCTAAGGTTAGGATGATCCCTCCAACTTGGGTTATATGTATTAGAGAAAGTATTATATGGCTTATCACGTGTTCTATGCTTCCATCTTGCAACATTAGGCACATGTTTGTTAGATGACCCCTGTTTGAACATATCTTGTAGGCTTTTACTTATTGCACATTCCCTAACAACCAATTTCCTAACAAAATGGATAAGTTTAGATAATTTTTTCTCAATAGAAGAAAATTTTATTTTGTTCACCCTTAGAATGAGTGTCTTATGTCTAGAACTAGATTGTTAGGAATATGCCACCATATTATTAATTACATTTCTTATGGTCTCAAAGGTCTTATCAATTAATGCACCATCAATTGCAACATCAATCATACTCCTATCTATTAATAAAAGACCCTTAAAGAAATATTGGGTTAGGAGTTGATCATTTATTTAATGGTGAGGACAACTAACATAAAGTTTCTTAGAGCATTCCTATTACTCTAAAGGGACTCTCTTTAATGTTTCCTCACACCGTAAACCTTCTTTTTCATACTAGTAGTTTTTAAAATAGGGAAGAACTTTTCCAATAATAACCTCTTCGTATTGTTCCATATAGCAATGGATCGCAAAGTTAAATCAAAGAGCCAATCTTTAGTTGCATCTTTGAATGAGAATGGAAAAGCTCACAGCTTGATTTGCTTTTCTGTTACTTAAAAGGTTTTATGCTTAAACAAAATACAATAACTCTTTGAGGTGTTTATAGGGATTTTCACTTGTAAGACCATAAAAAGAAGGAAATAGATAAATTAGTTCATGTTTAAGCTCAAAAGTAGTGTTTTCCTCTAAATTAGGGAAAGTAATGCAAAGAAGTTATTGGTTCAAACCTAAAGCTAGCAACTCTTTTAGAGTTCTATTATTGTTCTAAATTCTTCATCAATCTCTAAATTAGTATAAGCTAACTCAAGATGGAAAGGCAATTCAGCTGAAATTCTTCTTGCTTCACTTTTTAAACTATGCAAAGATCTTTCAATCTCTGGGTCAAACTGTAATGCACTTTGGTTAGAGGAATGATTTATAGGAATAAGTGAGTAAGAATTAACTAATAAATCATGAAAATAAAATAAAAATTTACATATAAAAATAAAAAAGGCTAAAAGCTATTGAAAATGATTAGATTTGACCTCCAAATAGTGGAGCTAATAATCCAATGGATTACCTATTCTTACTTGGAGCATCAATTATCTTTAAAAGTAGGCATTACATAAATCAGTTTCCTCTAAAAGTGAAATTTCTAACAAATAAAAAAATTTTAGAAAACAAAAAATTAATCATATAAGCTAATTAACACAAAAAACATAGGATTAATCAACACCAATATTTGAAAACAGCGGCAAAATTTGATGTATGTCGATTGCAGAAAAAGTAATTTTCATACCCTCGAAACTAACAATGATTTATAGTAATAGTGAGTAAGGGTTGAATCTATAGAGAATGGTTATTAATATATGCTGAACATGCTAATAAACAAGTAGGTTAAGGGATTACATAAATTAAACTAATATAAACTAACAAATGAATGCAATAGAATCAATCAAATTATTAAGAGAAAATAGTCAGAATAAAAATCTAGACTCTTAGTTTAGTTATCACCTTCACTTGAATAGCATAACCAATTGTAATGTTATCTTTACCGTCTTCTGAAAGTACTAACCATATGCAACAACAAGCTCTATTAACCCTCAATTTTTACTTAGACCATATTTGTTTAAAATAAGCTCTTTGATTTGCTACTTGTGAATTAGAAACAACAATAGTTATAGATTAAAGATCTAATTCTAGCAATAAATATGCATATGAATGATCTAATAGGCCTAAATTAAATTTTAAAAAAACATAAATCATAAATGTTATTCTCATAATAACACATTCAATTCCACAGAAGAGTAAAGAATAATGTTACTATAATTGATTAATGTATAAATTAGGTTTTAGGCTTCAACGTCCCTTTGAACTAGAAGAAATAGATCTAGCTTTATATAGTTCTTGAAAACACATGTACAAAAGAGAGGGAATAAAGTAAAAATATGATTTTTTGTTGGGCCCTCAATAAGAAATATGGGGTTTAAATAGTGTAAGGTTATCTAATAAATTATGAAAAATAAAATTCCTAAAATAATCACTCCAAAATTTAGTAGATTAAGAAAGCGAATAAAATAAAATAAGACTCCTAAATAAGGTAGGAAAGTAATTATTCACATGCATATTTCGTGCTTGAGGGCTTTAGAAGCTTTTTGATACTTTCTGATTTTAAAAATACTCAAAATATGATATTTGTAGCTTCTTTTTAAGATTTTCATAACATTTTGAATCTCCTCAATCAGAATTAAGACGAGAAAGTCCGGGCCAAAAAATTAAGGAACAATCAAATTGTTTAAAACTACAAAATTAACCTCGTTTTGCTTATTTTGCCTCCAATTGCTACCTAAACTAAAAATATGAATCAAAGTGAGTGTACTAGGCACAAAATAGATATTAAACAATAAGCACTATGGAATAAATAAGTAATTAATTAATCACTTATTATCTTATCACGAGACTTCAAAGACAATAAATTAAAGATATCACCTAAGAGCTTATGCTTTATATGCCAAATTTAATATTGCCAAACTTCTTTTTTAGTTACAAGACTCTTGACTTTCTTTCTACATTGTGTTTTAATCTTTCATTTTATCTATATGACGGAATTGGATTGATGTTGGCTTATCCTATGTAAGAACTATTATATGGAATTAGTGATAAAAATCATCCATGTTTATAGGTACTTCACCAGTGATCAGAAGTGTAATATTTTTTCTTCTCATAATAAGTAACTTGCTTAGTCACAAAATACCATATACCTAATGTTCAAGTTTTTGTGTTCAAACCTACCATATGGCATAATTAATCCTTTAAGAGTCTTTAAAGCACACACTTTCTTGAATAGCTTTATTAACCTCTAATAGAGCATGAATACTATGTAATGGAGAAAATTCATGACTATGATACTTTAAGATAATTTTGTTATTCAACACAAGTACTTCTAAGATTTTTACTACTTCCATCAAATCTACAAAAAAAGTCTATTACACCTTTTTAAAAAAGGACTAAAATGCAACAAAAACTTGGAAAATTATATGTTGAGTGTTAAATGGTGATTTTTTTGCCAATTGATTAATAAAAAAATAGCAAGATAGAGAGACCATCACGTAAATACATCAAAAAATGCAATTGCTTGCTTTAGAATTTTTGCAATCCACATTGCTCTTCTCTAAGTCTTTTTGAAGCTTCTTTATCCATGATCATAGTAGAAAACATATTGAATTCTACTAGATTATGAAAACAAAACATGTTTTACATATTAGAGTTTGGTCATACCTTTTAGTTATAATCTAACTAATATTTGTAGATACAATTTCAAATATGCTTTTATGTGGGTTTAGAAGTTATTTGCAGTTATAGTTAATTCATTATGTAAGAACTTGATTAGAAGATTGTCTTTATATTCTCTCCTTTACTGCCTTTACTAGTTTCTTTAAATGTAGCACGTGCTTTTACAATTACTGATGTGTTATAGCCAATGCAGCATAATATATATTATTGTTAAAATATAGATCTATTATGTGCTTCCTATTCATATTATCATCCCTTAGGCTATGTTTAGTTAGAGATTTATTAATGAAATGGAATGGAATGTAATGTAATATTATTTCATCGTTTGGAATTAGAGTTTATAATGAAATGAGATAGAAGAGAAGGATTTCACACTACATCACATTTCATCCTAAATAGTAAAATGATAAACCTTTGATTTGGGAAGTTTAGGATGGAATGTAAAATGATAAACAACTTTACACTATATTACATTATAAACCCTTCATCCAAACAACATTTCACTATATTTCATTATGAACCCTTCCATCCCTCCTAAACAATAATTTTCTAATAATACATCTATTTATATTTCATTCTATTATAAACATTCTATTATATTCTATTCCATTAAAAATCTTACATCCAACCAAGCATAGCCCTAGTTACGTACTGACTTTTTTAATCATATGGTGTATATTACACTTTCATTTTTTGTGATAAGTTCCTTAGTTAGTATAGTGATTAAAACCTAATTAATTGTAGTGGTAGCTCCTAAAGCTATATAATCCTTGTCACCTACTAATATAAAATTAATTTTAAATGCTTTGAATGTGGTTTGCTATTGATAGTTAAAAGCACCGCTAAGAAACTTATAGAATGACCATAATCTAAAAAGGAGACTTTATAGATGTCACAATTATCTAGTATATTTTTATTTGTAATTAGTTTTAAAAATTTTATGTTTATGTTTAAATTATGAATTAATTTTTTTAAGTTGGAAGATATGATTCTTTCAAGTAGTACAATGACAAATTTACTTAGAGAGTTATTAAAATTAATTCATACATTAAGTAAACAAATATTTATGTTGAAGAAGGTGATTAAAACAATCACGACCAAGGATATTGACGAGCAAATAAAGCTCATAAAGCAAGACATTAATTTTTTGACAGAAGAGAACAAAGAGTTGAAATTTATGTGAAAGAATAGTGTAATAAGAGTCCTTGTGCTTGTGATAGTTCATATTTTCAACCATATTATGAGGAAATGATATTAAATTACAATATTAGAGTTTTAACTTTACTTTTATTAAATGTAACGAATGTGCACTTAAACTATGTATTGTAATGATTTTATTAAAGTTGAAACTTGACTTCTAATTGACTATATCAGACTTGTATTCTATATCAAAAACAATGGAAGGGAAAAAGGAATTCCGCCATTATTTTTCGTATGAAACATGTAATATTAGCATATTGTAGTGAAATCTTGTTCTCCCCGTAAGGGGCTTAAGATTCTTGCAATCAAAAATGCAAATACAATTTCTCTTTCCTATTTGTAGTTTCAATCAGACACTATCACAAAGGAGAAACTTGTTCATAAATGAAATTTGATTTCAAAAGATTGGTCTAGGATAACAAATGCTATCACAACTATAATTTAACAACAACAAAATAGCTGCATCAGGGAGCAAAGGCCTATTTGATAATTCCTGATTGCGGCTCTTGCCCTTAAATATAACAATTTACTGCATCATTATCGAAAACAAAGTGAAAGGTGATCTTTCACAAAATAATTTACCTATCAATACAAGGCATGCATTTGCAACATTGTTTCCTTAGATGCTGACATAGGGATGCTGGGATCCTGAAACCAAAATTTTCAAGGGTATGCCTTGAGGTGGAATACCTGGCAAGCTGGCTTATATGACCTTTTTATTGAAGCCTGCTCAAACTTCTTGGTAGCACCCTCATTCTCTTCTAAACTAATCTGCATGAAGAACCTTATCCACCAAGATGAGCTCCGAAATTTAGCCTTCACAATATCACCCGAAAAAAAAAAAAACTTGATTATTCTTCTTGAGTAATGCTTCCTTTATTCACTCATTTCATAGAAAGAGAAATTTCCCAGCAGGCAGCATCATAAAACAAAAGATGATATGAGTGAAGGACATAACATTTAACACATCAATTCTAGAATTTCATTGCTATTTAAAAACAATCAGCTCGATTTACGCATCAATGGCCTCAAAGGTGGGTAAGAGAACATTTTTTGACCTTCTTCTACCTATTATCACTTGCGGATTGACCAGCTCTGAACACTTTACTTGATAATTCTTAAAAGCTCCCGGCTTAATTCCCAAAGGCTTTTGGATGCAGATTCCATACAACCAACATTTCATTAACTTATAGACTAAAATCCAATCCTCATATAGTCAATTAAATTGGTCATGCTCGGATGTGGAAGAAAGATGCCAAGCTGCCAGACAATGAACAAGATTTTTCAACAAATGAACAACACTTACCGGACGACCAAACTTAGATAACTCTGAAACTTTAGCTCTTTGCTGACCTGGAAGGCCTACATAAAATTTAAAAAGGAAAATATATATCAGCAAATATCAATGATTTCAAAAGAAAACTCAAGTTCAGATGTCTGCCAATAAAATGTCTGGAAAAACCAATACCATTATTCTAGAGCAGCAGTCTCAAAGTCACGAATAACAGATCATAAACAAATAAGAAGTTGGTCTTACAGAAGAGTAGTTTACAGTGGTAAACATAATGAGGACTTGTATAAACCACAAAATACTATTTAAACAGTTTACACCATGGAGTGTCACCAAAATAAATTATCATGGAATGAGGTTCACCATCAAAATATTTTGACTTGGCTGTCTTGACAATTGCTAAATATCAGAAGGTTATAATAAAAATATATAAACACAAGACTTTTGCCCCAGTACCAGTAAACACAACAATGCCGTCACTAGCCACCCTTGCCAATTCTGGGAGCGTCTTATTGAGATATCTTGGAGATAAGTAATCCAAAGCATCCGACACCAAAACCATAGAGAATGATTTTGAGCGGTATGGAAGATGATACTTAATATCAGCAACACGAACAAAACCTCTGCGAACAAGACTCTTGCAGGTGCCATCTACATCATCCAAATCATAAGGTTCCACACCCCATCCTTCAGTATCCTCTTCTTTTAATAACTTTGATACCACTGAACAAGTATCAGGACCAACATGTAGCACTTTTCGCATGCTATCACCATAAGCCTTCTTTAGTACAGGTAATGCTCTTTGCGCTTCTAAAGTGCACGAAACAGCTCCTGGATACACATACTTGAAATCTTCAGATTGTTGCTTCATTTATTAAAGAATGCCTTACCAGAAAGAACAACAGATAGCACAACAATAATATTAAATACCAAATTTTCACAGGGTGAAAATGTTGATTTCAATCCAATACTTTATGATAAAAATGAATAAGTACAAACTCTGGAATATTTGTAAATGTCTAAAATTCCCAGACATATGTCACCTCATTCATAATGGTTAAAAATGGTTGCTTTCTGCAAGAATAACAATAAAAGGATTATAACCACAAAATTTCAATACGTGAGACATTTTTGCCAATGCTATGTTTTGATCTAGACGATAGAAAAGCATAGGATAGTGGGTCAAAGGAGCCCTTTTGATATTAAACTTCTGCTGTGGAAAAACTTGGTCAGCAGTGACATGACCATTTATGAAAGCAACTGCCAGAGTATGCAGATGATAATAAAAAGTTTAAAATAAGTAATATCTGCCAAAATCTTGGTTTGACTCTCCTAACTATTCTTTTTCGCATACACGGCAAAAACTAAGCCTACGGACCAAAATTGGAATGATTAATGGCATTGCTCAATTAAAAGCTCAGAGGTTGTGCAAGCCTTTAAAACATAAAAGGAAGAACCAGGTCAACCACAATTGGGCAGTGAACTGCCAAATTTCAACTTAAGAAATTACATAGATCTTGGAATAAAAGTTTAAACCAAGTCAGTCATGTGAAGCCCTGTTTAACCCCACAAAGATATTGAACAGAATGAGCCTCCCTCTTGCTGCTGATTTGTACATAGTAAAAAGAATTGAACATACAAATGAAATTGAATATGCTCTCGGACAAGAATTATGGCAGAAAATGGGTGAATAAGCCACAGATACAGATTCATGTTCAAACTCCAACATAATTTTTTTAGTGAGGAATAAGCGTAAACAGCAACATGAAGTCTAAAAAGAACTGCCTAATCAATAAATAAATCCAAAGAACAAGCCAAATAAACATATGATATAAATTGGCATACTTAAGCCACATAATAAAATTACGCAACTTCCAACAAGGAAGAAAACATATGAACATCGCAAAAAATTTACCTTCCACTCGACTCACAGCTTCCCTATCTGCAATTTGTCCACCTGTGACAAGAACATTAAAGACTCAGTTGAAACTGAAAGTAAAAGTAAGACCAATGGTACCCAAAAAAAAAAAAAAGAATTGGTGATACTTAGAAGCCTCAAACTTCAAAGAGTTTAAAATATAGGTTTACTCTTATGCGAATGGAAGTTTATAAATCTAAAGTAACAACAAAAGTAAAGTTCCTGGAGCAAGACTTGCTCAGTCAGTACAAACCTGACCCACTGTAACAATAACCAATAAGGAGAATTGCACCCTGAAACAGACCAAGAAACCCCGTTATTAGTTTTTATACAAAAACTGAACCAGTTAAGTAGGCATCCATGCTCCTATGTCAATAATTGTTCCCGGAGCCAAAGGGATGCTTCTAGTGAACCAAGTCTGATTATTTTGTCAATCAATATCATTGTTTATGATATAAGACCAAAGACCTAAAATGCAGAAGACATAATACCCAAGAAACTCACCACAACCACGAGTCCGATGGACAATAATGGTGAGGAGCGTGATCTGGAATTCATTGAACTGATAAAGGGGATCCCTCCCCCATTTGCTAAACGCCTACCTGGGTTCCCCGGTCGCCGCGACATTGTTACTTATTCCTAGAGCACCAAACAAAAACTCTTTAATTTAATTATGACAAAGATAGCACCTTTTATCGTAATCATTATAAATATGACATCGTTTATCATACAATCCACCCCACGGATCCCATATCTTGGTGCACTTAATTTCCAGGTGGGCAAAAACAACACACCATTTTATTGAATACCCAATAGCCATTCCAAGGTTAGGCCAATCTCTGAACTATTCCAGACCATCAGCAACCAAACTTAGGCAGAACCACGGCATCAAAAAGAAGAGGAAATTCTCATTGCTAAGAAAACTCCACAACCCAACACATTAGAAACTGGAAAAACCAACATTACCTGGAAAAGAAATTTCCGACTTTTGGATAGCTTCAAAAGCTCGATCTAGATCTGCTTGTAACGGTGGTTTTGTTATCATGATCCATAACCCCGACTTTGATTAGATTTTTGTCTTAATTATTTAAGATAGAATAGATGACGTACAATTACAATTTCAGTGTTAATCTTTCTTTAATTTAACTAAGGCCCAAAAGGACAATATGCTATCTAAGGGCTTTACATATGCCACGTTCGCATCATCCCATGCCAAAATCTAAAGAAAAACAAAGCTTTTAATAACACTTTTACAATTTTTATATATTTGTGAAGACTGAAGAGAATCACTTTTTTTTTTAAGTAACACAAAACATTCTGATTCGGCTGAGAAGACTGGAACATCTGCCCGTATCGAAATTTAATTCATAGACTCCTAAACGGCTCTGATTGTAGTTAGTTACTGTGACTATGGAATTATGTTGTAGATTATTAAAACACGAGAAAAATAAGAAAAGCATAAATATCTAACGTTTAAATCATGAAATCCTATCAAGGATTATTGCTAAAGACACTATTATGGGTAGCGGTGTTATAAAAATATATACTGAAAATTAAAAAAAATAATTATTCCGTGGTTTTGTTAATAAATTTCAGTCAAATTAATCACAAACTCTATATGTCATGTACAAATAATTGAATATATGAAATAATATTCTTACCCCTATTTAAGGGATTGAGATCTTTTATATATTTATACTTTTTTATGTACTAGAAAAGAGGTCTATATAATCATATACTTTCATTTTACTTTTTTTAGAAAAGATAATAATCCCATAAATACATTTTTTATTTAATATCCAATTTTGAGCTTGGTTAGGGCATTTATACGTAAATGAAGTGATATTAAACTTATCATCATCAATAAGTCTAATATCACTCCATTTACGTATAAATGCCCTAATCAAACATGTTTAGATATATATGATAAAGTTCGTGAGATAATTATACATTGTAAATGAAATTATAGTGAGATTATAATTATGAGATTAATATTGCATGTGTATGTTATCCTTAAATTATTCCTAACCATTGTTCTATTAAGATTAGCAATTAATACAACATAAAAAGACTAACATATTTTATATTCTTCCTTATGATGAAAGTAGTCGATCTTAAATCAAAGTATAGAGATACTTAAACAAAGTGTTAGTACTTGTTATAGAACAAGTTCACTAAACTGACTCAATATGAGAATTCTATTTAGAACATTATTTGTATGTCTATGGAAATTATCATTGTGATGATGTATAAGTAATCCTTTAACATGAGGTCTCCAAAGTTATATTATATAAGGATTACTATATTTTGATACTACTATAACCTATTTTAATTATGGATAACTCATTCGGTAGTCATTAGATAGTTATGAACTATATGGAGGTAGTTGAGTGATTAAGATTTCATCACTCTAAAGTAATTAAAGAGAATGTTTTACTTTTCTCGATTAATATTAATTTGGGAAATCATTGGCTAAGGTAGAATTAAGCTTTATAAATATTTTACAAATGTCATTAATTGAATCAATAGCTAATAGCAAAGAACTGATATGATTAGACTCAAAATAGAGTAGACATTAATTTCATATTCTATGTCTAATCAAAATATTATATGATGAAATGATTAAATTATATGAAAATCATATACAGAAAGGTTAATCAAAACTAATTTGGCATCCTAAATATTTGAGTGGTCATGATGTGCTGCTAGATGTCAATCTTGATCTATGATTATAAATTGTTTAATTAAAGAATTAAAAAATAACAGAAGTTTTAATTTATCTAATTTTAATTGTGAATTAAAATTATAATTTATAATCATTGTCAATATATTTAGGAATCTACTAGGTCTCACATAAAGAATGAGTTAAATGTTTGGCAAAAAGGTTTCTTTCCTATGTTGGGAGTCTTAATCACTTCTTCCAAACCAAAGCTTAATGATTGTTTACCCCTTATAGAAAGAATAAAGCCAAGATTAAATGCTTAGAAAAACATGTTTCTTTCCTATGCTTTAAGGCTCACCCTTATTATCTTTATATTAAGCAGCTTACATCTATACTGGACTACTCACATTGCATTGCCAAAGGAAGGTCATTAACGAGATAGATAGAATCATGAAAGCATCCCTGTGTTTGGGTAGAACTAAAAGACTCAAAGAATGCAAGCATAAAACGGAGTAAGGTTGCCATATTGAAGAAACTTGGAGGCCTCGTGATCATTTCTAATTCTACCATGCAAAAAATCCTAATGTGAAAAAGGCTTTGGAGACTATACATTGATCAAATGCACTTTGGGTCAAGTAAATACATGAGTATCACCTAAAAAATATGAATTTCTGGTAGGCTTCCTATGCTAGGGAGTTCTCTTAGATTCTTAACTAGATGATGCAGATGAGGGACTTTGTTTATCCTTATATTAAACACGAGATTGGAAATGGAGAAAGAACATGGATTTTGTATGATAACTGGTTAGATTCGAGTCCCATTATTCTCAATCCTCAAGTACAACACTTGAGAAACATAATTTCTCTTAATCTTAAAGTTTCATCTTTAATCTGCAATGGTCAATGATGGAGAGGGAATTTTAAAGGTTTTGATACTCTAGCACAATTCTTCCCTCAATTAGATAATGAAGAGATTGATGTAACTATCATATGAACTCCATATTTGAGTGGTAAATACTCTAACAAATCATGTAATCAGATCCTTATAAGTGGATTAATTAAAGTACCTTGGTGTTCTCTTTTATGGAGAAATTTCTTAACCCTAAAGCCTCTTTTATCTTCTAGCTTGCAACTAAAAACAGACTTAGGACTAAAAGCCAATGGCATAGCAATGTGGATACAACTTATGTTTTATCTAAAATGGCAGCGGAGGATAAATATAACCTTTTTTTCTTTGCAAATTTTCGAAAGCAGTATGGAGCAAGATCTTGCACATGGTATCAAGTAACTACTATAATTATAATTAGGAACAATCTCTGAGTTATGCCATCAGAAACTCTAAGAAAGGTATGCCTAATGAAATTCTCTTAAAAGTTGCGTTCACCACTACCATGAGAGAAACTCTAGAAGGTTTACTAACCTAGAAGAAGGGAAATACCAACTTGCAAGCAGGATCATTAAATAGATTAGATCAGCCTAAATTGCCAAAAATTTACAGTTTGCTCTCTCCCCTGACATGAAGTATAAATGGAATTTTTAATGTTAATTACCATGTCGTTATAAATTGTAAATTTTTTTTATTTTATTTTACTTATAAATAGAGTATTTTCCTTGAACTTATTGTAATGTTGTATTAATTTTGTATATAGTCAATGCAATATTCATTTTTCAAAAAATAAGTTTGACTTGATCGTAAAGTTTAAGAAACTTTATGGTTAAATATAAGATATTTAATAAATAAGAAACAATATGAGATATTATATCTTATTTGGGCATAATTAGTATTTAATTAGAATTATTTGTAATTCTAATTAAATTTAATTGAAATTAGAATTTAATTTCAATTAAATTACTAAAATGTTTGAAACTTATTAAAAATAGGTTTAAGCTCTAATAGAGTTAATACTTCTTGCTTAACCTTCTGTTAAGAATTACAGAGTTCTCTTATCTTGTTCTGTAGATACAATTAGTGATTAGAAACTTGTATAGCTATGACGGTTGAGATGAGTCAGTTTTGGAAACGGTTGAAGGGATATGACAGAAAAGGGATCAAGCTTTTAGAATAAGATACAAATTAAGATTCAAGCTTTAATATAATTTATGCATTAATAATTTTATATAATTAAAGTGATCTTGGTTTTTAGGAAATCAAAATACGAAAAGTATCTTAATTATTCCACTACAGAAAAAATACGAAAAGTTTCATAATTATTTCATAATTTGGGCTAGACTTCAACATATGTTGCGAGTTTACTACTAGGCAAGGGATTGGTCAAATACACGAAAATGGGCCACCAAAACTACATACTCTTTAAAGCAGGACAATGTTATCTTCAAAACTACTTTTATCTACTCCATTCATGCCATATGGAGATAAAGGAACTCCATGATTTATAAGAAAGTTGAGGGACAAAAAGCATATCTTAGTAGAAAAAACTGTAAATTGGATTAAAGAAATAATCGTAACATATGGTGAAGAGATGAAAGTTACTCAAAGGATAATAGTTTCTTAGAATCTATAAGGGACTATATGAATATAAATTTTATGTAGTTTTTGTTACCTTATCTACCTAATTCTTTTCAATTGTAGATAAAATGATTGACCCATTATAAGGGTATATAAGCTTAGGTTTTGTGAATAAAATTTCTTTTAATATTCAAAATATATATATAACTCAAATATATAAGGTATGCAATCTTGAATTTTAAAAAAGAAATCAAATGTTCATTGGAAGCCCCTGTGTGAACACAGTCTAACACATAATTATATATTAAGGTTTATTCTTTTTTAGAATGTAAAGGTGAAGAAATAGGCTAGAACATGGGCATATTGGTGTCGCAGAAGATTTTTTAAAGTATGCAACTGGAGACATGATTTGGGACATGAGTATGTGTGAGCTTATTTCTATACATAAAGACAAGTAGTGAGATACATAGTTCAAGATACAACCATGATAAAGTCCTTGTCCATATGTATAGAGAAGCTATAAGATAGACATTACAGGATATGATCATGTCCTAGACCATGTTCATGATAAACAAGCTTATTTTAAAATGTATTTTTGGTGGATTTTAAACTCTAGAAGGATTAAGGCTTATTATAATCATGTATAAGTTACGCTAGGTTTGGTAAGGAAAGGTTCTATAGGAAAGTACCAGCTAAATTTTACATATAACTATACTTATGTACCTAGTATATATATAAGAAAGTTGTAATCTTCATCAAGTGAGTTTTGGATTCAATAGTGAAAAAAGTAACTCTTGGCTTATAAGAATGTAAGCCCACCTCATTGGCCAAACCTCATCTAAAACTTCTTGTGGTTTTTCTTTTTTTGTAATGCAACTTATATTTTTATTGCACATTATTTCTCAATAAGTGATATTATAACATAATTGAGGCAATATTAAATTCAATTGTAAAGTTTAAAGTGGAAGAATTTAAAGAAACTAAGATTTTTGGACTTCGGTAATAGGGAGTAAAGGACTAACTAGTGCAACAAGGCATGTTGAAAGGACTACATGAAAATAAGGCAGAAGAATTGGATGAGCTCAACTAGGAAGAGTTATAAGTGCGGGTAGCTAAAATAAGGTCATGTACCACATCATAGAGATTACAAAATAAGCTCATGTTATAGAAGAAGTTAAAGAGTTAATACATCTCAAAGTCTCTCAGCAATAAGTTGCATCTAAAGAAGAGGCTATACATATTGAACATATAGGAGGAAAAATGTATGTAACAATACATTAAAGTGTTTAAATAAATAGTTTGTGACCTAATGAGGCTTAAGGTGACTATTATAAACGAGGACAAAGAAATAATTGTACTTTGTTCTTTACCTCCATTTAACGAACATTTAGTAACTATACTCACATTCGTTATACATAACCAATGAAATATTGATGCATAACAAAAGCAGACTAAATATTGATAAAAGCTCTTAAGATGAAAGGATGTATGTAAGGGAAAACTAGGATTAGGGGAGAAAATACAACACAGATGGCACATCTAGAAGAAGTTTTATAATAAAAAAGAGGCACGATGATGAAAGGAAGTTAAATGATTCATCAAAATTTATTACTATAGTACAAAGTAGAGACTCATGTTGCAATAATAGAGCAATGCTTTATGTTTTAACTAGTCAATTTTAAAGACTCATAAATACTAGATATAAGATGTTCGCATCATATGACCCTAGAAAAGGATTAATTTATGTCATACACATTAGACAACTTTGACACTATTTAGTTGAGAGATGATAAAGCTTGTAAAATCATTATAATATAATAAGTTAGGTTCAAGATGTTTGATAGAATATTGTGTGATGTTCGACATGTACTAGATATGATGAAGAAATTAATCTCTTTGGGAACATTATAAGTGAATGGCATAAAATCCAAAAAGATAACATTAAGTTCATAAAAGTGTATTGCCTATGTTGAAAGGGAAAAGATTGATGGGAAACATATACAAAATAATAAAGAACAAAATTATAGGTATAGATGTTGCTATAATAAAGTTAGATGATGATAGTACTGCATTATGAATATGCAACTATGTCTTCCAAGTGACAAAAAGATGACAAAACTTTATAAGAAGATCCTAATAAAGGGTGTCAAACATTGTAAGTTAGACTTATACAAGTTTTTATATACTTGAAAATCATTATAAGATAAAATTCAAGACAGACAATCACAAAATTGAAGAGATTATATAATATGTACATACTAACATACGGTTTCTTACTAAAGACTTATTATACCTCAATAACTTGTGAACATTCATTGATAATTTTTCAAAGAAAGTCTAGGTATAATCTAAGGTCTTTGTAAAGTTCAAGACATGAAAGGTTGAGGTGGATAACCAGATAAGCAAAGAAATCAAGTACCTGAGTTCAAACAATAGTATTTATATGGATTTACAATTTCAAAAATTCTATAAGGAGAATGAGATTTACAGATGACATATAATTTGGAAAACACTATAGAAAATAATGTTTTAGATAGAGATGTTAATTTTGGCCCGAGTTGACCAAGCCAGGGGCAGGCTATGAACCAAAAGTGGTCGGCCTAATTGGGCCACGAGCTGAGCGCCGATCGAGAGTGGGTTGGCACGTGACCTGACCGTAACTTCAAAAACGATGTTGGTTTTTATTTTTTAAAAAATTATAAGGTGGTCAAGCCACGGGCCTGACCATAGGCCACCTAGCCTATTGTCAGGCCAGGCAGGGCCAGGAGCAACTCAGGCCTAACCTCACCCATTGGCATCCCTAGTTTTAGAGATGTTAAAAATATCAATTAAAAGGCTTAGGTGTTTAAGGATGAATACAAGGCTCCCCAAAAAATTTTAAGTAAAAACTGGGGTATAATATATTACCTCATTAATAGATTACCATAAACAAAATGGGATAAAAGAGTGACAAAAGAAACATGGACAATAAATAAGGTAGATCTTTTGGATTTGAAAATCTTTAGATGTTTAATTGATATTTATGCTTCTATGATGAGAGATCTAAACTTGATTTAAAGTCAAAGAAGTGTATCTTTATCGAATATTTTAAAATTGTAAAAGGATGCAATTTTTGGCACTTAACAACAAAGAAGATGATGATAAGTAGAGACTAAGTAGTTGATGAGCAATATAAATTGAAGCAAACTTATGGAGAGCATATGTTTGATCAACATAGGGTAGTATGAAGTTAATACAAATAGAAGTAAATCAACCTAGAATAGACTTAGGAAAGGATAAAACCTAGAATAGACTTAGGAAAGGATAAAAGTTCTAGTTCAATAGCAATATCAAAGAAAAAGTAGCATCCCAATATAGCATAGATATAATGAGATGCATTACTAATTCAACAAATAGATATCGTTGGGGAAGATTTGGTATCCTTCATACTCATCATAAACAATAGGGATCTAACTACTTTTAAAAAAGATATGAACACTTACAAGAAAGATAGATGGATGGGATCTATGGTGGAGAAAACGGAGTTCTTACACAAGATGTAACATCTCGTTCTCATACTAAGGGTTAGAACCCTAAAATTTGTTACATGTGAGATCAAAGAGAGATTAAGAAAAATGCATTTCATGCTCATGCATAATATTAGCATATACGCACGTGAATTTGAAGTTTTGCATACATTAAGATGACGGTACATGCATTCATTGACATATTATGGGTATAATTGATCTATAAATGTGATTATTTTTGGAATTGTGAATTGTATGCGTTAAGTATTGATTTGGAAAGTATACTTATTGACTCATAATTTTTAGTGAAAATTTGGAAATTTTCTAAAATTTAAGGGTATTTTTGGACTAGAAAAAATGCCAAGCAGCATAACAATTGATGAATAGTGGTATAAACAAATGTCAAATGGTAGTGGGAATTTTTATATATGACTTTGGGATTTAATAAAATATGTTGTTGAAAATTGGGAGAAAATTATATTAGAATTGAGATACAAATAGACTAGCTAATTAAAAGACCAGAAAAAGACCATGAGAAAATGACATGTGGCAAGTGACAAGTGTCACTTGCCACACATCATTTAGTAACCCACGTTATTATGTTGAAAGACCATCTCTTCTTTCATTTTATTTTGGCCAAATGCTTCCATCTTCTTCTTCTTCTCTTCTCTCAACCCACGACATTTTCATTCTCATAACCTAACCTCTTCATGTTATTTTTTTAAATCCTACACTACCACTTCAAGATCCTTACTATCCCTTCTTGTTACAAGGAAAACATAGCCTATTCCACCTTCAATAATGAAGATCATATGAAGCCATAGAAAGCTAGGGTTTTATGGGGATTGGAAGACATTGAAGCTAAATCAAGTAAGTAACCTATTACTCTTCATGGCTATGATGAATGAAGCATGTTTGAAGATGTTAGAGGTTAAACGTTCATAAATTGAGGATGGGTATATGCAAAAAATGTGAATGGAAAATGTGGATAAATTCATGTCTTGCTTTGGTATTTTGATGGATAATAGATTAGGGAATTACATAATGTTGGATTGAGTGAGTGAATGGTGTTTAAAGTGTGCAGAAAAATGTTAGCAATGACTTTTTCCTCTGAATATGCTTCTGTAGTTTAGCCATAACTTGTTATGTAGTTATCCAAATAAGATGGTTTTTTATTTGGATTAAATTAGAGATATATGGATACATTTTTCATGAAGATATCGAATTCAAATTCTATCAATAAGAGTTTCGAATTGTGACTTGAAATTGAGTACTGTGAGTAGGAAAAAAATGTAGAAAAACTAGATACATAATGGGTTCTTGTTCTGTTTTCTTAATGAATTAATGTGAATCTCTTTGGGTGTTTTTGTGATGAAATAAAATGAGTATAAAGGTAAAGAAAGTTTGTAATGTGGTATCTTGAAATGCAAAGAATTAATGTTATAATTAGAAGTGAAATGAAAGTGGAACTGAAGTTGATTATGTGCAGGAAGTTAATGACGAATGAATGTAATGTTCTGCTCTTAGTGTTCATGATCAATCATGAACTATAAATTGTTTATGGATAATATTGAGATGAAATGGTGATAATAATGATTGGGGGAAATGATGAAAAATTGAACTAGAAGTGTTAGATCAAACATATGATGTTGAATGTAATAAGTAAAGAGGTAAAAATCTGGAAATTATGATGCAATTGAACATACTTTGGTGCAAGAGGTATATTTTTTTTTGTAGAACTCGGATTGAGGTCATTTAAGTATTATTAGAAAGAGGATTTCTAGATATACAACTTATGTGAAGAACCCAACAAGAGATCTTGACATCTAAAGGGTCAATTTTTCAAGTTTGTGTAAGTGACCCGTAAAAATCCATTTAACGGACATGGATGTTAACAAACATTCAGGTCAAATGATCTTAATTGAGGCTTAAATGGTCTTAAATTGAACCTAAAATGATCCTTGGTTTATGTGACTAATGTATGATATGTTTGAAGTGAAAATGAAGGTTAAAATTTATTGAATAAAGAGATAATATCAAAGTACCAAAGACATGAGTATAATGAGAATGAAGATGTTCATATGATTGTAGCTATGATTCAAAGAAGTTGAGCAATATGTATTAAGTGATTAATTGTAAATGAGAATTGGATATTATGAGATCATATGAGGTTAGAAAAGAAACGAAGAGAAACTGAGTTATGATATAGAGTAACCAAGTGTTCTTGAGGTGTAAGCTTATGAATAAGCTAGATACATACAAAGGATAAAGATTGAATCGAGAATTTATAATGATCATGTGCAAATGAAGTGTAAATCTAAGTTCTATAATGATCATGTGCAAATGAAGTATAAATTTAAGTTCAATTAGACAAATATGAATCATGAAATAAGAATGAGCATAAGATGTGAACTTAGAAAATATACCCAGGATTGTCATTGAACATGCATTATACATTACACATATACATGTATGTAAAAATGAATGTTTATGTGATTGTGCAATTAATAATGTGTGTGCAATGTGTGTTTTGCATAATGATGATACAGGATAGAACATCCCCATCTAGACTTTTTTGGATCATGGAAACTAATGCTAATTTAGAGCGTATTGTGAGTAGACCTAGATAGTCTTACTTTATTGTTTGCTTTGTTTAAGTTATGAATTCAGTGATTATAAATGCAATGTGAATGTGATTTGATTGTGTGATTCCGAACAATGAAGTCCGAGGTTTCTAATGCTTGAATGTAATATTGAAGTGCTACTTGTATGTGAACATAATGAAATAAGTGCTTCTAAATGTGATCTTTGAATGTCGAACATAGTTCCAACGAAACATGCGAATATGCATATGATTGAAAAAGTGCTACTAACAATGATGTTGAATGCCAGACTTTAGGTCCGATGGAAAATGTGAATTGAATGTGAATATGTAAACATGTGACCGATTGAGCATATGATATATGATGCATTTCATTACATGAATGCATGAAACATAAAAGCAGTTATGACCGGAGTAGCCACCAAAAAAGAACTTAAAGCTCAGATTGTGAAAAAATAGCTTAAAGCTTAGAAAGTGTATAAGAGCCAAAGGCTCACTATGTAAAATGAGCCTAGTGTCCCCAACGGATACGGGACTGTTATCAATGAGCCCGGTATCTACAATAGATATGAGATAGTTTAGGCACTCGACCACAACAAAGTAAAAAATAAAAAAATGAGTCTCATGTGCACTGCATATGTTGGACCCCGAACTTGCGGTGGAAATTAGAAATATTAAAATGAATTTAATAAATGTTTTCGGATATGAATTGTGTTATAGATGTTTTGTGCTTAAAGGAGATTGATGAGAAATGAAGTGATTGATTTTGA
>JANTNU010000235.1:34429924-34441666 GCA_024752395.1 Erythroxylum havanense | reverse complement strand
TTAATGATTCGTTTCGCCTCTTTGTGATTCGTTCCGTCTCCCGTTTTCGGGTTGGGGCGCCGGTCTCCGGATCGGGTCCCAACATATGTATGATATGAATGATTATAATGTGTTGAATGTAAAATGTGAGATGATTAATCAAGTGTATGTGATTCAATGTGATTATTAGATAAATGATGTGAATTATGTGTTATGTGGTTAAGTGAGCCATCGAGGATAGTCACTCACTGAGTTCGCAGAACTCACCCAAAATTTGCGATATTTTTCAGGCTCAGAAGAGTTACCCTATTGGGCAAACAAGGGTATACTTAATACATTCGAGTAAGAGGTAGAGGTCGGGATCAGTTTACGTCAGCATTTGTATTTTCTTATTTTTGTATCAAATAGAGTCTTCTGCAATCTTTATAACATGTATATTTGAATATTTCTATTTTGTAATAACTTTCCAAAGTGGAAAGGTTTGTAAACGATTTTGAAGTTTAATAATATTATGTTTACAAGTATTTTGTATTTGTAATGGGCTCAAATGGCTATTGAAATTCTGATGCTGCGATTGAAAACGTTTATGAATAAAGTGGGCCCAATTTGATTATTGATTTCCACATACGCTTGTGTTATTTTTTGAAAATTTTGTATTGAGTTTCAAGGGTTTGACTGTTCTAGCATGTCACTCTAGCGGGGCACGGACTTGGATATCACTCAAGATGTAAGGTACGCATCTTACGAGAGTGGAGTGCTACAATTTGGTATCAAAGCCCATAATTAGTATCTTACATGGGCATTTTCGAAATATATGTCAAGTTACATGCATTTTAGTCATGTCATAGTAGACAACGGCAACTGATCCCCAGTCTAATTCGCATTTATATGAGTCACATGCATGAGCATTCCTTAAGAATTTGAGCTGTTAAAAGCATTGAGAAGAATGATGATCTGTCAGAATGTGAGGAAATAAAGGTTTATGGACATTTAGAAATGAGAAATAGTATCTGGTTCTGTATGATAGATAAAGGTTCACTACATTTGTATATGTGGTTATATCATTGAACATGATATCCATATTGTACTGTGATAGTATACCCTTGAATGTGATATATATGTGAATATATATATTGTCGTGGATTGATTGAGGAAAATAGGGATATAAGGAGAAATGATGAGATTAAATTGTATGAGTATAATGTAATGAAAAAAATTGTTATGATCTTAAGAAGATGAATTAGGAAATGAAATGGTTGTTTGATGAATGTGACAAAAGTTACAATCACCATAAGAATATATTAGTGGAAATTACGATCAGAATATATTGATGATTATACATCTATATTTTTGAATTGATTGAGGATATACATCTAGGAGATGAAATAAATGACAATAGGAAGATGAGATAGAAGATGAGATAAAGAAAAAGATGATGAATCAAAGGAGAAGAGTTAATGTACCCAATATAGTAGTTGAATTATTATAACATGATGTAACATTAGAAGAGGTAAATTTTGGAAAATTGAGGTAAAGTTGATGTTAACATATGTCAATGCGAGGAAACCCCATTTGTGGCAAGGATAAAGAGAGAAATATTATCCAGAGTCATTGAGTTTTGATGAATAAAACATTATGATTGTGTACAAAATGATATAAATTAATCTGCTTGAAGTATTAAGAATGATCGATAAGCGATGATAAAGACAATTGATTGATAAGGATTATATGAACATTATCGATGATATTAGCAAGAAATCTTCTTTCAAAGAAGAATTTCCCTAAATCAAGTTAAGTTGATCAGATGATTCAATTTAAGAATGATCAATGAAGAAACAAATCAGAAATGAATATATAATAAATCAAAAGTGACTATTGAAGTCATAATCCTAACAGAGACTCAAGCATAAGATGTAGAATATGTTACTAAGAGTGTACGCATTTTATTGATGTAAAGTATCTAACTATGTGAATTTTATTGATGTAAAGTATCTAACTATGTGATTGGATTCTTGAATTTGATGTGATATTAAGTATAAGAGATACAAATAAAATCTAATGAATGTGTTACCAATATAGGAAATTAAGATTTCAAATAAATTAGAATGTGTAGAGAAACTAGTAAGAATGAACAGACATTAGAACAAGTCAATATGAGATCAGAGAAAATAGAATGAATTGCGAAAATCATTCGAGAAGAAGAAGTCAAATGGGAAAATCGAAAATAACATGAGATAATACTATCTCATTGAGGAATTAGATACTTAAAGAATTAAGAGAACAAATCATGGGCACAAGGAAATTTGGGTTATATCTGTTGAAGTTAACAATGTCCTGACAGTATTATGGTATTGAAGATTAAAGTGATCCAAGCAAAATTGTAACAATTAGCGAGTATAATCATATATGGTATTTTGAGTGTATTAAAAAAATAAAGAGAAAATTTTGAATACTTAAGGAAAAATCTTACATATCATGAAGGTAGAAACAGTTATATGTCAAGTTCTATAAAAGTGAATCTTAGCTTGATCAAATAAATTGTGGGTGGTATAGTATTTGAACATGGCACATTGGGAGACTTAAAGAAGATAGAGTTGATGATAAAGTGAGAAATTACAAGGAATATATGCGAGATTCAGAGTTCTTTAGAACTAGTTGCATGTTGGATACTACCAGAGACTATTAAGGAGTTTTTACTAATCTTAGTCTTTTGAAGCAAATGTTTTAGGGAAAACATGTAAAATGTATGGATTGATGAATATAAAAAGAATCCTTGATGAATTATAACACCAACGTAACTATGTCGTTTGGTTTTGGAGATTATGTCGTATGTAATGAATTTTTATATAAAAAATTAGGATGAAATCCAATGCAACATAATCAAGTAATTTCTTATGCATGGAGACATTTTAAGCCTCATTAGTTGAATTTTGATACATGATTTAGAATTTATTGCAATAGTAATTGCATTGAGACATTATAAGTATAGTGAAACATTTCGAATTTTATACAGGTTATTGAAGTAAGAGATAATTATTGAGTTTGACAAAATTGAATACGAGACTGAGACAATGGATAGAGTTACTTTAAGATTATGATGTGCAATTGAGTATTTCTCAGTAGAGCTAGTGTTGTAATCTGATGCATTGAGCAGAAGAATTCAATTGCAGTATACCACAAATTTTGATATTGAGATTACCAATTCTAATGCAATAAAGAGGATAGAAAGTCGAGTTAAATTTTGAGCAAATCAAAGTAATATTAGCTATTGAATTTAAGATTAGCAAAGCCCAAGTTAAGGATTCAGAATTTGTGAATCTTATTGAAAAATTGAAAATGAATCCGAATTTGAGTTTGATTGAAAATTGATACTTTGTGATTGAAGTAAAGAGTATATGTACCTAATAAAAATGATTGAGCGAAGAGATTAATAGAGAAAGTATAAATAACAACCTAAGCTATACATCCTAGTAGGAATAAACCGAAACATCATTTCACAGCCAAGGATACAAAAACAAGTGATTGTATATATGAGTTGCCAACAATTTTAATTTAAAGCTTATAATTTGGAGTTCATGGGAACATAAGGTCAATGAAAAGCATAATAATCATTATCATAGTGATATCATTAGAATACTATATGAGGCGTTATACGACAAAAAGAGTCGTTCGTCCTTACATTGAAATAAAGAGGGCCTAAAAATGGATGAAGGCCAAAATTGATTTGAGATATTGTTGATTAGTGAAATTGATCTATGTCAGAAACTCAGTGATTCAAGTAAGATAAATGAAATTGGTAGATCAACATCGAGGTTATGGAACATAATGAGATAGACATAAGAGTCGAGTGTATTAACACTAAAGAGATGTCAAGTATCAAGCAAAATATAGCATGTCTCTGAGAGTATCACTTTGCCAAGGTGTGCTTAGATTGAGAAAAAGTGTGCTCAGATTAGGAAGAAGGATAAACTACGCTGAAATTGTATTGGTCCACATGAAGTTATTAAAAGATAGGACCATTAACATATGAGTTTGTAGTACCAACAAAGATGTCTTAGATTCATAGTGTATGATATGTGAGGATGTTATGAAATATTAATATGATCTAATATCGGTGTTATCAACTCAAGAAGTGAAAAAAATTATGAGAAATATGGGATATAATGAGGAAACAGATAAGATAGTTTGATATCTAAATAAGTAATTGAAGGATTAATTGAATCCATTGACTATGATCATTTGAAAGAAATTATTTGAGTGAGGAAGTTCAATGGGAAATAGAGGAGCATAAGAGGAAACATACCCCTACCTGTCTGATCAAATAAACATTAAGGAGGGGAGAAATGTAACATCTCGTTCTCATACTAAAGGTTAGAACCCTAAAATTTGGTACATGTGAGATCAAAGAGAGATTAAGAAAAATGCATTTCATGCTCATACATAATGTTAGCATATACACACGTGAATTTGAATTTTTGCACACATTAAGATGACGGTACATGCATTCATTGACATATTCCGGGTATAATTGATCTAGAAATGTAACTATTTTTGGAATTGTGAATTGTATGTGTTAAGTATTGATTTGAAAAGTATAATTATTGACTCATAATTTTTAGTGAAAATTTGGAAATTTTCTAAAATTTAAGGGTATTTTTGGACTAGAAAAATGTCAAGTGGCAAAACAATTGATGAATAGTGGTAGAAAGTAGAAACAAAAGTCAAATGGCAGTGGGAATTTTTATATATGACTTTGGAATTTAATGATATATGTCATTGAAAATTGAGAGAAAATTATATTAAAATTGGGACACAAATGGACTAGCTAATTAAAAGACCAAAAAAAGACCATGAGAAAATGACACACCTCATTTAGTAACCCACGTTATTATGTTGAAAGACCAACTCTTCTTTCATTTTATTTTGGCCAAATGCTTCCATCTTCTTCTTCTTCTCTTCTCTTAACCCATGACATTTTCATTCTCATAACCCAACCTGTTCATGTTTTTTTTTAAAATCCTACACTACCACTTCAAGATCCTTACCATCCCTTCTTGTTACAAAGAAAACATAGCCTATTCCACCTTCAATAATGATGATTGTATGAAGCCATGGAAAGCTAAGGTTTCATGGGGATTAGAGGACATTGAAACTAAATCAAGTAAGTAACCTATTACTCTTCATGGCTTTGATGAATGAAGCATATTTGAAGATAGTTAGAGGGTAAATGTTCATAAATTGAGGATGGGTATATGCAAAAATATGAATGGGAAACGTGGATAAATTCATGTTTTGCTTTGGATAATAAATTAGGGAATGACATAATGTTGGATTGAGTGAGTGAATGGTGTTTAAAGTGTGCAGGAAAAAAATGTTAGCAGTGACTTTTTCCTCTAAATATACTTCTGTATTTTAGTCATAACTTGTTATGTAGTTACTTAAATGAGATGGTTTTTGAGATATATGACTACATTTTTCATGAAGATATCGAATTCAAATTATATCATTAAGAGTTTTGAATTTTGACTTGAAGTTGAGTACTGGGTGTAGGGAAAAAGTGCAGAAAAACTAGATACATAATGGGTTCTTGTTCTTTTTTCTTAATGAATTAATGTGAATCTCTTTGGGTGTTTTTGTGATGAAATAAAATGAGTCTAGATCTAAAGAAAGGTAGTAATGTGGTATCTTGAAATGGAAAGAATTAAGGTTATAATTAGAAGTGAAATGAAAGTGGAAATGAAGTCGATTATGTGCAGGAAGTTAATGACGAATGAATGTATGTATGTGTTCTGTTCTTAGTGTTCATGATCAATAATGAACTATAAATTGTTTATGGATGATATTGAGATGAAATGGAGTTAACAATGATTGGGGAAAATGATGAAAAATTGAACTAGAAGTGATAGATCAAGCATATGATGTTGAATGTAATAAGTACATAGGTAAAAATCTGGAAATTATGATGCAATTGGACATAATTTGGTGCAAGAGGCATAACTTTTTTTTGTAGAACTCGTATTGAGGTCATTTAAGTATGATTAGAAAGAGAACTTCTAGATATACAACTTCTGTGAGAAACCAAGCAGAGATTTTGATGTCTAAAGGGTCAAATTTTAAAGTTTTTGTAAATGATCCATAAAAGTCCATTTAATGAACATGGATGTCCGCCTAATGGACATTCACAGATCAGATCCTAACTGAGGCTTAAATGGGTCTTAAATTGAAACTAGAATGATCCTTGGTTTATGTGACTAATGTGTGATATGTTTGAAGTGAAAATGAAGGTTAAAACTTAGTGAATGAAGGGATAATATCAACGTACCAAAGACATGAGTATAATGAGAATGAAGATGTTCATTGTAGCTATGATTCAAAGAAGTTGAGTAATATGTATTAAGTGACTAATTGCGAATGAAAATTGGATATTATGAGATCATATGAGGTTAGAAAAGAGATGATAAGAAATTGAGTTATGATATAGAGTCATCAAGTATTCTTGAGGTGTAAGCTTATGACTAAGCTAGACACATACAAAGGGTAAAGATTGAATGGAGAATTTATAATGATCATGTGCAAATGAATTGTAAATATAAGTTCAATTAGACAAATATGAATCATGAAATGAGAATGAGCAGAAGATGTGAATTTAAAAAATATACCCGAAATTGTCATTGAGCATGCATTATACATTACACATATACATGTGTGTAAAATAGAATGTTTATGCGATTATGCAATTAATAATGTGTGTGCAATATATGTTTTGCATAATGATGATACAGGATAGAACGTCCCCACCTAGACATTTTCGGATCATGAAAGCTAATGCTAATCTGGAGCATACTGTGAGTAGACCTAGATGATCTTACTTTATTGTTTGTTTTGTTTAAGTTATGAATTCAGTGATTATAAATGAGACGCGAACGTGTTTTGATTGTGTAATTTCAGATAATGAAGGTCTAAGGTTTCTAATGCTTGAATACAATATTGAAGTGCTACTTGTATGTGAATATGATAAAATAAGTGCTTCTAAATGTGATCTTTAAATGTCAGACCTAGTTCTGACGAAACATGCGAATATGCATATGATTGAAAAAGTGTTACTCAACAATGATGTTGAATGTCAGACTTTAGGTCCGATAAAAAATGTGAATTAAATGTAAATATGTAGACATGTGACCGATTGAGCATATGATATGTGATGCGTTTCATTATATGAATGCATGAAACATAAGATAGTTGTGACCGGAGTAGTCACCGAAAAGAGCTTAAAGCTCAGATTGTGAAAAAAAAGCTTAAAACTCAAAAAGTGTACAAGAGCCAAAGGCTCATTATATAAAATGAACCTAGTATCCCCAACGGATACGGGTCTATTATCAATGAGCCCGGTATCTATAATAGATAGGGACAGTTTAGGCACTCGGTTATAACAAAGTAATAAATAGAAAATGAGTCTCATGTACACTGCATATGTATGATATGAATGATTATAATGAGTTGAATGTAAAATATGAGATGATTGATCAAGTGTATGTGATTCAATGTGATTATTAGATAAATGATGTGAATTTTGTGTTATGTGACTGAATGGGCCATCGAGGATGGTCACTTACCGAGTTCGCAAAACTCACCCAAATTTTGTGATAAAGTATGGGAGAGACGAGCACGTACACATTATCGTGACTTTATTGGTGCGATACATAAGGTTGGTGTACGATCACCTTATATTTCTGAGCAAATATGGTCTCGTTGGCAGCATTATTGGACATCATCTGAGGCAATGTCCATTTCAGAACATAACTCGACCAACAAATGTGGAGGATCGGGAGGAGAGAGTCTTACCATACATACGGGAGGATCTATTACCCACCATGAGCATGTAGAAAGACTTTAAAGTATCTAAACTTTACACTTATATTCTAATTGTTTTGCTTTTTTATATTTCAATTTAAATTGATATGTGAATTCTGAAATGAAAATATGTGTATTATGGAAAATGATAATGCTATAAATGTCTGGTGTCATATATGGCTATGTTGAGTAATTTTCTTTGTTTAACAAGGGGTAAATATCATAAAAATAGAAGAAACTCTGCCGAAATTTTTATAAATTCTAGTTCACTTATAACATTTTATTCTTATGTAGGAAAAGTCTATAGGCATGAGGCCTTCACCCCCTCAGCTCTTTTTGCACACTCATACTAAGAAGCATAACGGTGTGACATTCGTCAACACCCGATGTAGAAAATTTAATGTATGTGAAATTTATGCTTTAATATTAATTCTTACTAATTATCTCTTACTAATATAAACATTGCCTCCTAATAGGACTAAATATAAGAAAGCATTCAGCGACAATCTTAGCATGAACAAGTTGTTGATGAGAGTCAGACATATCTTGATGTAGTGGGTAGCAGGGATTATCGTAAAAGGATCTTCAGGTTAGGTTTATTTTCCAACACTTGTTATTCGCAATCCTCCACGTCCAGCACAACAATATCTAGTAGACGGTCGACAATCAATGAAGTCAATGAGCTTCAGACCACAGTGCAGATATTTATGAAATACATAACTCGGCTATGACATAAGGTGGATGAGTTGAAAGAGAAGGGTAGCATCTCAGAGCATCTGCGATCACCAGGACAATAGAATTATTCTAGTCATTTGGTTTGAATTACAAAGACTTATTATGTACACTATAATGTTTTTATTATCAATCAAGATAATTTTAACTTTATATAAATAATCAACTTTTTGTTTAAATAAATCAAAATATTATGCATAGATAATTCATAACGGTTGAAATTATGCATTAATTTAAATAAAATTTAATGTTGTGAATTTTTAAAAAATTTAAAATAATTTACCGATGGAAAGTACAAGTAAGTCGGTAAAATCTATTATATTTACCAACAAAACACCACAAACCGTCGGTAAAATGTAAGATATTTGCCGACAGAACAAAGAGTAACTATCGGTAATATTGACAATCGTCGCCAACTTTATAATCAGGATTTGTTGAATCGTCAGTATACTTATCGATGGTCATTCATAACCATTTGTAATTTTACCGACGGAATAACCAATATTATCGGCAAATATTCTAATGGAAAGAAAAATGTCGTAGGTAATTTTACCTACGGTCTCAACCGGTTATATAAAATATTCGTCGATAAATTTACCTATGGCCGTTTTAACGATATCTTTGTCGGTTGGTTGATTTCGTCGTTAATTTATATTACCGACAGAATCCAAGCATTTTCTGTTAGTAATATTCATCGCTAAATAACATTTTCTTATAGTGAAAATATAGATATAAACAAACAGGTAAAAAAAGCCTTGTTCCCGACAAACAACCCTTCTAGAAACTTTTTTTAATGGATTGCAAACTCAAAAATAATTTTTAAGACTTATTAGAATTATATTTAAATTAGATTAGCTTTGACAAGGGCCAAATTGTATAAGATTATACTAATTACATCCAACTATATTTATGTAAATTTAATCTATATAGAAAATTATAATTTCCATAGTAAGTGTTAGATTTAATAATAAAGATAAATTGTTTTTTACTTCCAAAAGATGTAAACTTATTCAATTACTCTAACCTCATTAAATGTACCTTCTTTAAAATATGAAGGATTGAATCTTCTAGATGCAAATATCATTTCACAAGAATTTAATATGATAGCCAAATTTGAAAAAAAAAATTGGTTAACCTATGAGATGGTCTAAGTGGGTATAAACTGTCAGTAACACCTTTAAGCTATTATTATGGTCAGATTAATTCTCGTTCATATCTCGTGGGATCCTAAGTGCCCGTTTGGTTCAGCTTTTGGAGGGTCCAAAAGCACTTTTGTCCACAGCAAAAGCTATTTTAAGAAAAAAAGTAAGTGTTTGGCTGTAAATTTTAAAAGCACTTTTAGGGTAGAAATAGCTTTTTTAAAAGCTCAAATACAGCTTTTTCAAAAGTTAAAATTTGAAGCTTTTCAGAAAAGCCCCTTAAAATAGCTTTTTCGGGTAGACCTTAACGATTATAATTTGCGTCGCTTACGTTTATAACATGCGACGTATAAAACCCTCTCTCAAACCAAAATTCCTCTCTTCTCTCTGCGTCTGCTTGGCGATCTCCTCCAATCCTTTTATGGTTAGGTCTCGATTTCCTCCTTTACGCTGCAATTTATGTTCTCTATTTTTTTTAATATTTATGTAAGTTGCCAAAATGCTTTGCTTTTCGTCTTTGTTTGCTTTCCTGTTTCTTTGGAATTGAGGAATGACTTCCCTTTCTGTTTGTTGCTGGGTAATGTGGAGTCAAGCGCCAATAAAATCTGAAAATCTGGGATTCTTCTGGGTTCTTTTTCTTCTAACTCTTTGATAATTGTTTCGAAAGCTAATTTGGTTTTCGTTGAACTCGTCCTTTTTTATCTCTTTTGAATGTTACTCCTTGGGTGGGCTGTTCATGGGTAGGATTTTTTTTCCTTATTTTATGTTTTTTAAACGGAAATTTGATGTTTTTTTAGATGGAGACTACGTGGAATCTGCTATTTCCCCTCACGTAGGCTAATTGGCTATTTATGTATCAAACTTAAATGAAGCTTAATTTTTCTAATTCCTTTTTTGTGTGTCTGTGTTTGCGTTCAGGTTATGTAGGGCGCAGATTTCCTGTTGCAGGAGATCTCTTTACAATCACCCACTTGAAGGTCTTTTGCTTGATACCGTTGGAGGTGCTATCTCATTCCTAATTTCTGGGATGACTGCTCGTACAGGAGTAATTTTCTTTTGCTTTACACCCTTGGAGGTGCTATCTCATTCCTAATCTCAAGTCAATTACTCCCAGCCATTTTTCTCCGTATGGGATAAACTCCTGGGGACTCACGTGCCTTACACCCTTGTGAAGCGAGTTGAAGGTGGCTATGAGGCAAGACTGGTAAAAGACTAGTGCAATCTGCTAATTTCTCTGTATTGGTTATTTCAAGTTCACTTATGCATAGCAATATTCCTTTGATGCCCTACTGAATCATGATATTCTTAGAGTATTAAATCATGAAAATGTATATGTGGACTTTCCTGTGCTTAGCCTGCGTGATAAATCTTGTCTAACTACCCCTTGTCTTGTCTAGATGTAAATCAAGATGCTTTTAGTGCTGTTTCTGTCATCTTCAGACGTTTACTGGTTACCAATTTTTATCTCCTGTCTACTTGATCCATGAGAAATTTCTACCTCATCAGATATAATAAATTGGTTCATGCATCTGGCTCTTGTTGTTTGTGTTGTGCCCCGTGCCTTCCCATCTGGATCAGCATATAATGATCAAATTGATTATGACAAGTGTCATATTACAGGGCCTATATGATTTCTTTATTGAACTCCAGTTCATAGCTGAATTACGCTATCATACTGGGTACCCTTTTTCAGATTACTGTATTCCAGTATTCATTTCTTTTATCCCAACATGTCTTAATTTCTTAATCATCGTCTGATGTCTTCTTAACGAATGTTAAATTGCAAGTACATACATGTAAATGATTTCGTCTTCATTATGCCTTGCTGAGTTTATTTTCTTTATATGACTGCTATCACAGAGGGCAGAAAGTATATAATGTGAGATTGTCTTCTTCCAACATGAAAGAGACCCAGAGATTAACGCACTTGCACTTGCATCTCCAGACCATGATTTTCATCCATCTCTTATGTAGGAACTAAATTCCTGGAATTAGGCGATTATGGTTTAACTGGAATTAGGCCTTTATGCTTGAGATGCCA
>JANTNU010000235.1:34417778-34428473 GCA_024752395.1 Erythroxylum havanense | reverse complement strand
CAAAGACTTACTTGAGCGTCGGAGGGGCAAATCGGGATCTCACCCCCGACGTGCCTTCCCTTTGTTTTGCAGGAGACTCTTTCGCCAAGATCGCTTCAACAGACATCGGAGACATGGATCAGAATGGCAATAACTAGTTCAGCCAGAATCCGGCAGAACCACAAGTAATATGAGATTATGCGGATTTATGTGTATTAATTAATGAAAGTGAATTTTTTTTGTTGAATATATATATTTCAATGAATGTATTGTTTAGAAATTAGGGCAAAGGTAAGATTTTATCTTGCACGCAGCGGAAGAACATTTTAATTATTACGTCAAATTTAATTAGTTGAGTCGGGTTTAAGAGCTAAGTTAAGTTATTGTATTATTAATATTTGATTAGTTCATATAAGATGTTTATGTTAAAAAAATTGGGATGCAATTTAATCCTGACTATAGCAAAATAATTACGAAATTTATAAAATTGTGAACACATAAAACGAATCATGAATCTTAATTTACGCCTTATTCCAAAGCTTCATCATTTTCTTATCGTATTCTACGAACTGTTTTTGAAACTGATTCATCTTAACCATCGTAGCCACATAAGTATTTAGCCTCTTATTATATCTACAAAACATGTTAAGATAACTTTATAAATTTTACAAAGAGAGTTAAGCAAAAAATGTTATCTCTATTAAAGTTTAAGTCTATTTATAATAAGTTTTGAATATTTTAGTAATTTAATTAAAATTAAATTCTAATTTTAACTAAACTTTAATTAGAAGTATAAATAATTTTAATTAAATACCAATCATGCTCAAAGAAGATCCAATATCTCATATTTATCCTAATTTATTAAATATATCATATTTAATCATAAAGTTTATAAAACTTTACAATTAAGTCCAACTTGATTAAAATATTTTTGCTTTCTTCAACTTGTTATTTATGTGAGATCTATTAGGTTCGCAAATATGTTGAAAATGATTATAAATTTTAATTCTAATACGTAATTACAATTAGATAAATTAAAACTCATTTTAATTTATTTTTAATTATCTAATTAAATAATTTATAATCATAGCTCAAAATTAGCGTCTAACAATACATCATGACTACTTAAATATTTAAGAATGTTAAAGTGATTTTGACTAACATTTTTGTACATGATTTTTCTTATAATTCAATCATTTTATTGTACAATGTTTCAATTAGATAGAGCATGGAATTAATATCTACTATTTTTTAGTCCAATTATTTCAGTTCTCCGCCATTAAAAATTGATTCAATTAATAACATTTGTAAACTATTTACAAAGCGTCATTCTTCTTTAGCCAAGGATTTTCTAAATCAATACTAATTGATACCAATAAAACGTTTTCCTCAATTTTTTAGAATGATGAATCCTATCTTGATCACACAACTACTTCAATATAGTTCATGCTGCATTCAAAATCTATCGATTGAACGACCTATGATTAAAATAGGTCAAAAGTAATATTAAAACATAATATTTCCTGTACAAGATAATTTTGGAGATTTTTAGTTAAATGATCACTTATAAAATCATCACAATGAAAATTTTCATAAACATATAAGTATTAAGTAATGCTCAAAATAGATTTCTCATATCTAATCAATTCAGATAACTTATTCTCTATCAATCACTCATATATTTATTTAAATATCTTCATACTTTAACCTATGAAATTGACTACTTCATTCATAAGGAAAAATATAACGTGTACTAATCTTTTTTACATTATATTAATATTCAGTTTTTATAAAACAATGTTTAAGAACAATTTATGAGAAATACATAAATGCAATATGAATCTCACAATTATAATCTCATTACAATTTTATCTGCAATATATAATTATCTCATGGACTTTGTCATATATATCTAAACATTTACAAAATAAAGAATACCTTTAAATAATTATCAATAAACTACAACCAAATCGATTAGTTATAGGGTACAAATTACCGGTTCATATTATGTGTTTTGTCATTATTTTTAATTAAAAATGAGTTTTTTCTTGAAAAACTGAAAATTATCATAATTTTTTTTAAAAAATTTTAAAAATAAAGGATTTTTAATTTTTTTAAACTATAATTAAGGTCTATATCTTTTACTCATTCACAAATAAATTAAATAACAACTTGATTTTTTGTTCTGTCTTCTATTGGACCACCGTAAACAATAGATAAAAAAGAATGTGGTATTATTTATCACATAATTGTCAAGATTAAATACAAAGAAACTAATTTATGAATCAAATTTTGACTAGAAAAGATTTTGTATTCTTGTAACCCAATTTTAACCTTACTTAAGTATGTGGATGAAAATAGAATTTACGGGCACAAAAGATTTCGTCGGCCAACATTAGGTCAACCGTCAGAAGGCGAGATCTTTGATTGATTGGCAGGGGCCCCGCAACAATTCCAATAATTGGTGTTGTTTTTTCATACATAATCGTGCCTACTTTACTATTGTTTGAAGTAATGTATGTCCGAAATTTTCATTTTCCACTTAAATAAATAATTTAAGTACAATTCTTACATTTATTAAAACATTTTCCACTTAAATAAATAATTTAAGTATAATTCTTACATTGATTAAAATTTAAAATAAAATATTCATTTGTTAGTTTTTTATTTTTCAGTAGGAGTAAGTAATAATTGGTTAATATTTAATAGTAAAAATTTAATATTTCATAAATGAGTAATATATATATTGGTTTAAGGCCGTAGAAAATTCTTTAATTAAATTTTTATTAGCTATGCGACAGTATGAAAAATAAAATGATCAAAGCTTTATTTTTATTTATGATTTTTTAAATGAATAAATAAATAGTTTCATTTTTAATATTTATTGTTTAGTGTTAACTATATTATATTTTATTATATTTTAAATGTGATTTTTAATAATTAATAATTAGTTTGATTGATTTAATATTAAATAATGAATTCTAAAAATTCTTATTATTATTCCCTAAAAAAATTCTTATTATTTAATTAATTTATCACATTAACATATCATTATTTATACTAAAAATGATAATGTGTAATATGTAATGTTAAATAATTTATCAAATAACTCATAAATATTGAAATATATATTCCATTAATAAATAATAAAATATTTATTTTACAATAATACTAATAAGTAAGATGATTAATGATCACATTATATATAGTTCATATTTTATAAGTAATTAATAATTGTTTGATTATTTTTTATTACTAAAAAATTGAGTATTTTTTTATTCATATCAGTCAATTAAACTTAGCGTCATCTTTTTTGACCTTTCACTTGGACTAAGTGCTATGCTGTTTGTCATTTGTCTGACTTGTTAAATTTAGTGATAGTTTTTAAGTAATTTCTCCTGTTATATGGGCTTTTGAAATTTGTGTGCTGAATAATTATTATTAGTTAAGTATTAATAAATTAAATTCATTTAATCAGAGATATCGAGTTTGAGTACTAGGAACGGAGAAATCTATTTGGCCAACACTTTATTTCTTATGGACTGACCTGGTATGAGCGGAAATTAGTCTAAAAGTAGATGGCTTAAAGACGCCTTCTTATAATTAGGACTTTCACAAAGCGTGAACTAACAAAAAAATAAATTAAATTCATAAAAAAGAAATTCCGTTACATGTACACATCACACCCCACACGTCGTCCTCATACAAACTCCATTATTACCCGTCATTTCTCTGTTTCTTTGCCTCTCTGGTTCGTTCGGTACACTACTCTCGAGCTTTGGGCTTTCCCGTTTAATTCGAATAGCCGGTTATCTCTCTCCATCTCTCATTACTCTGTATCTATATATATAAATATATAGGTAGTGCCATGTGTCTCTGTCTCTTTCGACCTTACCCAGTTCTACTTTCCTTACGTTCCACACTTTTCTCTCGCTTTAGGGATATACATACAGAGTGTAATTAGAGAATACCCTTCTGTTAATTTGTGAAATCTTTTTAGACCCACTTGAATTTTTCTTGTTAGTAATTTTACGCCCAAGTTTCTCATTTTATTGCCTCTTTGGTGGCCAAATTATTGAGCTTTTTGGTTAAAGATCTCGAGAAATGGAGGCTAATGAGCTCTGGTTTCTCAGTTCGGTGATAACTGTTAGCTGGGCCTTTTCTTTTTGAATTTTGAGGAATACCCAGAAGGAAAAAAGCGATTTTTCTTTCTTTTTGTTGGGAGCATCTGTTATCTTTGAGTGTATTGAAGAAGAAGAATAGGGGTGATTTAATGGCGGTGGAGTATACTTGCTGCAGTTCGGGTTTCTTTATACACATTGTGGTCGTAGTATTTCTGGTGTTGTTTGCCGGTTTGATGTCTGGGCTAACTCTGGGGCTTATGTCAATGAGTTTGGTTGATCTCGAAGTTCTAGCCAGATCTGGGACCCCAAAAGATCGTAAATACGCTGGTATCGTTTTACTCTTTTGCTTTATCATTATTGGGATTAGTTTGAGTTTGTTTAAAACTTGTTTCTGCTTGGATGTTGAGAAATAGTGGGAAGGTTAAGTTTTAGAAAGTTGAGTGGTGGAGAATCTGATGCTTGGGACCCATTAAAGGGAAAGTGTTAAATTGAGCGTCTTTTGGTTTATGTACTTGCGATGTTGATATGAACTGATCTTGTTTATTCACTTTTTATCTGTGTATATTAATTGTTTAGCATTTCTTTTGGGATAATACAATTGTCTGATTGCGCTAATCTTCTTCTAAATTTCATTTCTTTCTCATATTTTGAGTTGATTTTAGGTTTTCTCCACTCTTCATTATGAGTTGGGATTGGTCTATTTCCAGATTCTATTTTTATTTTACCACAATGTATAGCATCGTAATATGATTGATAAGAAAGAAAGCTTCCTTTTAATCCAAGCATGATGAAGTCGGACATCCATCTGTTGCAGACTTAAGTTTCCGCCTGTGTCCTGTTCATTTGTTTTAACTTTTAAGTGCTAAGGGCCTGAATAATTATCCATCCCAGAGAGAATGAAGTTTGAATTGGCAATTCTGTTTTTAGAAACGGCCAGAAACTGTCAAAAATGAAAGGAACAAAAGCCTTGTACCATAAAGGGGAAGGTTACTTGTCTGAAATTAATTTCCTTTAATTAGTTTGAGATGATGATTGTTCATAAGTGTAGATCATTTTTCATACTCTCCAAAATATTTAGATAAATCACTACTCTATAAATAGTAGCACACTGAGTTCAGACTGTGGTGTGTTCCCATTTCTTGAATTTGTTCTCTTCTCTAGATCTGATTGCTGCCCAGTCATACTTTTTATCCAGCTTGAGCATTCATCTTTCTATTCTGCTAGGATATCTGCATGGAGAGGTGTCCAGGTAGCAATTATTTAACATAGGTTTTCTGCTATCAGTACTACCTGAAACTATTGGTTAATGTTAAGCCTTTTATTGTAAATGATTCACTGTTTAAACTTGCAATGGCATTTTGGCTGTAGAGTCCAAACTGCATATAAAATGCTATGACTGCAAAGTTCTGTTATATTCCCATAAACTTTACTGGACTAGTTATGTGCTCTTTGTGATTGCAGCGAAGATTTTACCAGTTGTCAAAAGGCAGCACTTGTTGCTCTGCACCCTGCTTATCTCCAATGCAGCTGCTATGGAGGTATATAAAGTTATGGACTATATAAGCATTCTGACATTGTCAATAATAGTTCTAAATTCTGGACATATCTTCTACTTTCCAGGCACTTCCCATTTTCCTCGATGGTCTGGTTGCTGCTTGGGTTGCTATTCTAATTTCTGTTACTTTGATCCTTCTATTTGGCGAGGTGAGGAATCAAACAACGGTACTGGAGCCTTGAAAGTCATGGATGTAGACTAAGGAAATAAATGGAAATGGAGAGCCTGTTTTTAACTATTAGAATTTTTAATATAGGTAGCGTGTAAAGCTCATTAACAAGAATTGGGCTTGAGTCAATCATTGCCAAAATAACTAAAACTAATTATTTGGATAGTTGGTTCTTACCACTTATAAAATATTTAACAATTTCATGTTTAGTCAATATGAGATACTCTAACACTCCTCCTTAATTGCAACTGAGACTGGATATCTAGTTGTCACTTGAAATAAACGCAGCGGTAATCGAACCGGGGTGTTGGGGCTGGACATCCAGATAGACAACTGAGAAATTAATAATCTGGATCAAATCTACTCTGATACCATATTAGATTTTTTAATATAGGCAGAGTGTAGAGTCCACTAATAATAATTGAGTTTGGGTCAACCATTGTCCAAATGACTAGAACTAGTCATTTGGATAATTGACCTTTACCACTTATAAATCCTTTAATATTTTCATGTTTAATTAATATGGGATACTCTAACACTAACCCTTTCCGTATATACTGTTTATCCATCTGTGCATAATAATAATTTTTTCTTGGCCAAGGAGCTCTGTCTGTGGTTCTATTTGATCTCAGGCATGACTTCCTCCATCATTTCCTGGTGACGTGAACTACGTAGCTACATCATTAATGAAAACCATGCTTTTTGCAATAAAAAGTTGGAATTCTGTAGCATGAACCTTTGGATTGTCCTAGCTAATCTTTGCCCCTCGAAGGAGGGTAATGGAGCCAACATGGCACACATGATTACCTTTAATTTTTTTGTGCAGATTATACCTCAGTCTGTTTGTTCTCGGTATGGTTTGGCAATTGGTGCAACTGTGGCACCTTTTGTGCGTGTACTTGTTTGCATATGCTTTCCTGTTGCCTATCCAATAAGCAAGGTGCCTTATATTGGTTAAATTACTCATACCCTATATTGAACCCAATACTTCTTGTTAATTGAAAAGATAGTAATTGCATTGTTTTCTTTTCCCAGCTTTTAGACTTTCTGCTTGGTCCAGGACATGCAGCGCTCTTTCGCAGAGCTGAATTGAAGACGCTTGTAGATTTGCATGGTAATGAGGTGCGTTTATTATCTATTTGAATTTCATCATGACATAAGATGATGATTAATACCCATTTACATCAAATTGTTTGCTTTCTTTCTTCTGGATAATCATTTGCAGCTCCTTCCTACAAATTGTTGATTATTCACTTTTTCCTACAAATTTTGCTTTTAAATTTCTTATGTAATTCTGTCTCTTGTTTGTATTTTCTTGCTCCTTTTGATCATCTTATTTTTGTCGGTGTTGTGATGCTGTTTGATCTTTATAAGGCTGGAAAAGGTGGAGAACTGACTCATGATGAGACAACAATTATTGCTGGAGCACTTGAGCTCTCTGAGAAAACAGCTGGTGATGCCATGACTCATATATCTGACACTTTTGCAATTGATATTAACACCAAGCTTGACAGGTGAGATATTGCGACTTGCAGAATTTACAAACCATTTACCATGTCTCCTCGTATTAGTCCTCATTGGATGAATGCATCTCTTATTTACAGGGAATTGATGAATCTGATATTGGAGAAAGGACATAGCAGAGTGCCAGTGTATTATGAGCAACGCACTAACATAATTGGACTTATCCTTGTAAGTTGGTTACTATGACATGTGTAATGGAAAAGGAAAATTTATTCTTTACTATTTTAGCCAACAGCAAAAAAATTTATGCATGAAGTACGGACATTCCCGAAAGTTGATACACATTTTCTTCTGTTTGTAGCTACAGATGAATAATCACTTACTTTGTTTATCATATGATCTCATTTGTTTATAGTGGAACAGTTTTACTTCATATTTTCTGATTGATATGTGCCTCCATCTGACGTTTAGGTCAAGAATTTGTTGACCGTTCACCCGGATGATGAAGTACCTGTGAAGAATGTTACGATAAGAAGGATACCCAGGTATTTACTACTGGTGTTCTCCCATAAATTATGGGATCACACGTTTTAAATTGTTTGTGCGAGCATTGAATGCCAGTTATCTTGCATGCAACTCACACCCTTCGCATTCTGCTATAGAGTTCAAGAAAGTTTACCGCTGTATGACATATTAAATGAGTTTCAGAAAGGTCACAGTCACATGGCTGTTGTCGTAAGACAGAGCTTCAAAGCAGAGGACCAGACTTCTAGCAGCACTGCATGCAGTAAGCATTTACTACTTAATTTTATATCTTTACTTAGTTTCACAAAAATTCTTTAGGTCCCATTCAGTCCTTACAAATATAAGATTGTAATTCTAATACTTGAAACTGTAAAAAAAGAAAAGATAGAAAAGTTGAGTAGTTTAGAATTGTAATTCTTTACTCGTCTTAAAATTGGAGTTCTGCAAAAATAGGTATGCTCGAATTCGGTGGAATTGGGTTAGGAATCGGAAGCCTTTTTTTTTTTTTCTGTAATAGGTAAATAACAGAATTTGAATTGACAATTCCGATCCCAATTATGAATTCACTCCAATGCTTCTAAATTTAATCCAAGTGTCGTTAGTGAGTTCTCCAATCTGTTCCTACATAAACTAGATCTTGATCATTTCTTTGTCTCTCTTGCCAAATAGATCCCGTTAAAGAAGTAAAAATTGATATGGATGGTGGAAAGCCGGTCGAAAAGTCTCCCATGGAGAGGAGTTTAAAAAGCAAAAGGTCACTTCAAAAGTGGAAGAGCTTTCCCAACAGCGGTAACAATTCGTATAGGGGTTCTAGGAGCAAGAAGTGGACAAAGGACTTGGACTCAGACATTCTGCAATTAGATGGCAATCCACTTCCCAAACTTCCAGAAGAAGAAGAAGCTGTAGGTATAATAACAATGGAAGATGTCATTGAAGAGCTATTGCAGGTACTTGGTTGCTCTGTCAAAATGAGGTGATGCTTATTGGAACTTTTATACTCTAATCCTGCTTCTGCAATTTGCACCATGCAGGAGGAGATTTTTGACGAGACGGATCATCATTATGAGGAATCATAGCGCTAGCCTTATTCTGAGGAGCTTGTACATTGCACTACGGATAGTGATGAAAATTTTGTTTGATTTGTTCCGTCAGTTGGACTTAAATGGAGTTGAAGTGAAAATCTTGGACAGAAGGTGTCATTTCCATTTGTTTAATGGTTGAAAAGGAAGTTGACATCTATATGCTATTACATATTGCCTCCATACATGTCATTGCTAGTTAGTCTTCTTCGATCTGCTGAAGAGTGGAGAGCCTGTGGGAGACCGAAGACAGTGTTGTAGAAGTTTAGGTGAAGTAAACATATGTTGTATGTCAATAATCTTGGTGCCGTTAGTTTGTAGTTTACTCTATAAATCATGTTATTCAATGTCAAGAACAGAAGAAACTTGTCAAGGAAAAAGAGAGCAACAGGAAATAATTGACTTACTGCAACCTACGCATATCAGCTTCATGGAAGGGTCTTCTGCCAGTATTAGTTGAATGAAATATTAAGAAACATCTATTTAACTAATCATATTTAAACATGTATAATTAGAACTATTTATATTTCAATTATTTTTAATAAAACGTGTATTGAAAAATTATTTAAAATGGATTGTTTAATATTCTTATTTTTGTAATTTTTTATATTTCAATATTCTTCTTTGTTGATTTATCTGTGATCGTTTATGTAAAATTCTTTCTTTTTCTTTTTTGTTATGTTATGTTCATTTCTATATTTGCATTCTCAAGTAGAAAAATGAAGATTGTTATTTCTCATGGAAACAAATTAAATAAACATTGGTTCTAAACTTTTCAACTTCAAATGTCAAATATAATAAAGAAATTATCTCTTTTTTGCTTTGTTTATCCTAAACCATCTTCGGATCAGTTGCAAAGCTCCAGTATCTTGGGATTTCATCCTGACCTTGTGTTTTAAAAGCTGATCCCCAAGCAACCTGAATTTCCATGCATCCATCGATAGAAGCAATTTCCATGTATTTGTTTTCCCAACTGTAAAAGAACAAGATAAGTTCTTAGACAAGTCTCATGGCATTTGTACTCATTTATCATAAAGCAATCAGTTTTAGACATACACTCTGAACTTGCATCCAACATTGTTTTCGGGCTCCAGAAGTCACCTCTTTCAAAATATCAACTTGTCACATCATTTCAACAAAATTTACTTGTAATATATATATATATAATAAAAAGCTTGAATGTTTACTGTCTAACGTTTAATCCTTTCTTCTCCTTTTTATTCTGCTTCTTATCCTTAGAGTTTTCTTTAGATCTATGATTCTTGGATTTCTTCCTATCAGAAATTTGTGCCTGAGCTTTCAACTTCTTCCTTCTGACCTCTTCGAACTCCTCAACTCAACAGATGTGAGTGACTCCAATATAGAAGGTTTCTCTGGACCATAGACAATTCTGATTTCCCTCAGATCTAGATCAGTTGAAACGTTCTCTTCAAAACCTGGATAAGAATGAAGATATGGTCCTGTCTCGTCCATCCTTGAGCCTACAGCACCTCGACCACGCTTGACCCTATCATCAGCAGACGTTCTAAGACATTCCACACCAATCCTTTCCTCATTACAACTGGTAAACCGGCCCATATTCAGACCATCTCCGACCAAGGTTTTGGTGCAAAAAATCAACTCCAACCAAGTCACCAAAACACTAAAAAATTTGGTGCAGTTACTATTCATTGCACCAAATATACAAAAAGACAACTTTAGCCATGTATTTTTTAACTTTTTTCTTTTATATCCTTTTCTCAAATTGATTTATTTACATAATTGACTAAATAATTAAATTTAACTTATTTATTACTTTAC
>JANTNU010000235.1:34400520-34415220 GCA_024752395.1 Erythroxylum havanense | reverse complement strand
CTGATTTAGACCAGATAGCATATTCCTTTTTACAAGCTGACTCATCCCTTTCTCACCAATGTGGCCTAGTCTTTTATACCACAAATCAACTGTAGTATCATTCTCCACCTTATTGACAACATTGCTGGAGAGCTTTGTCTGCATCATATACAATCTTGAGTGCTTCTGACCTCTGGCCACTACTAACAAGCCCTTAGTAAGCTTCTATTTGTCGTTTCCAAAAGTATTTCGGAAACCTTCATCATCTAGTCTGTTTATAAAAATCAAGTTCAAATGCATATCAGGAATGTACCTGACATCTTTCAGCAATAGTCTTGAACCATTCGCTGTCTCTAAAGAAACATCTCCTTTGCCAACAACATTTGACAGATGTCCATTTTCCATCTTAACAATGCCATAATTCCCAGGTGTGTAGGATGAGAAAAATTGTCTGTGAGATGTAACATGAACAGTAGCTCCACTGTCGACTATCCAATTATTTCTTACAACACCAGGCTGACTATCTCTGTATCAATAACAAGGTTAAATACATCAACAATGTTACCTTGTTCATCATCACTGCTTTCTTCTTTCTTCACATCTTTGCCTTTTTCCTTCTTCAATTTTCGGCAAAATTTCATAATGTGGCCCTTCTTCTTAGAGCAATGACATTTCACATTTGCATATATGTTTGACTTTCCTCTGCTCTTGTCTCTGGACTTTGGATCTTTGGATTGACTCCTTCCTCTATTTTATGTAAGCAGAACATCTGAATATGATGAAGAGGTTGCAGACTGTGATTTACGTCTCATCTCTTTATTTAGTATATTGCTTTTAACAGACTCCATATTTAATACGCCATTTGGTGCAATATTTGTCAAAGACACCTTCAAAATCTCCCAAGACTCTGGTAATGAAGCTAGCACCATCAAAGCAATCACCTTGTTGTCAAACTTTATGCCAATCTTTAATAACTGATCAACCATTCCTTTCATATTGTTTAAATGATCAGCTACAGAAATACCTTCTTAGTATTTTGCCTGCATCAATTTTGTCAAATAAAATAATTTGTTATTACCGATCTTTGAAGCATACAACTGCTCCAGCTTATTCTACAACGTTCTTGCATGAGTCTCGTTACAAATGTGATTGTACATATTATCATCGACAAACTGTCGAGTATAACCATATGCTCGTTCATGCTTAAACTCCCATTCTTCGTTGGACATATCCTCCGATTTAGTTGTTTGAAAATACTGGCAAATGCATCTTTATAATCATCAAGAGATCCTTCATCTTGGTTTACCATATACGGTAGTTAATACCGTTTAAATTGATCATTTTACTCGTCTTTACCTCCATTTGCTAAATTAAGCCAAATTTGAGAAAACCGACCTCAAATATGAAACCAGGACATCAAAATCTGGCAAAAAAGATATCTTCTAAATTTTCACCACGGGATCGGAATAGTGTCACCGGACCCCTACCAGAATAGTACTGCATGACCCAATAAATAGTAACTCGTCGGACTCCACTGGAATAGTATCGCGGGACTCGGTAAATAGTAACTTGTAAATAGTACCTCAAATAGTGACGCATGACTCAGTTACTATTGTTGTGCAAATTAATTAAAACAACGTAAACATACTATTTAGTACTATTCATCACCTTTACCGTTTTACGTCAACTTTTCGAACGGATCACGCCAAAAAATTCGTTGTAATTTTCTTTTCCTGATGATGTGCTTCTTTTCAAAAAATACCTTAAGTGAAAACACAGCTCTGATACCATTGTTGGGCGCAGCGGGTGTATTTTGTGAAAAGGAAAAATAAAATGAGCAAATTAGATATAAGATTTTTAACGTGATTCACCCTTAATTTTGGGCTACGTCCACGGACAAAACTTCGAATATTTCTTCCACTATTACAAACAGTAGGTATATAGAGATAAAACCAAAATAGTAACTCACAATGTGTTTCCCAACCTAAAAATACTAACCTCACTATTTTTTCACTCACCAACCCTTTAGGAATGTATTTCTTAACTTCAGAGCAAAACAAAGCTCTGATTTTTCTCTCTGAATTTTTCTATATACTTTCTGAAGCAGGGAATGTCTTATATAGGCACTCCATCGCCTAAGACAGCTGCCTTGCAGCTGTCTTCTTGCATTTCTTTCAAATAATATTTGATTCAACTATGGCGTCCTTCCATGTAAGGAGGGACCGATTTCTAACAAGTATAACATATCATACACCTGAAAACAACCAGACGCGACATGATAAGGAAGAGAACGTTACGTCAACGAGGTTGAGCAAAATTGAATTTCTTTCATTTGATGGGGACAATGTTAAGTTGTGGTTGTATCGTTGTGAACAATTCTTTCAGCTAGACTAGACTCCGGAGCAAATGAAGGTGAACGAAGCCATTATGCACATGGATGAACGTACACAAGAATGGTATCATTTGTTCATCAGAAATCATAACAAAGCAGAGGTGGTGGAGTGGACAGAAGTCATGAGAGCTCTTAAACAAAGGTTTGATGCAGAAATTTTTGATGATCTTGTGAGGGGATTTTAAGGAGTTAAAGCAAAACGGGACAATACTAGAATATTGTGTACAGTTTGATCATCACTCTAATAGGCGTTCTCTCTCAAAGGAATACCTAGTCAGGTTCTTTGTTAAGGGTCTTAAGCTGGAGGTTGGTGTTGCGGTGAAGTTACATGAACCTCATTCCTTGCATCAGGATTATACGTTAGCTCATAAATAGGTAGCAATACTGATGTCGACAGGAAATCCTATGATGAACATAACCCAGTCCACAAGGAATGTGATTAATGGGAATAATTTCAATTCAACCTTAAAAGTGCCCCACTCAACAACATTTAATCACAGTCCGAGCACAGAAGATATATTACCCACACTGCCTTCAATACTATGATCACCATCGGTGTGATCTTACAAATCTTCAAAGCAAACACGTTGATAAAAAAGGGAGAAGGGGCTCTGTTTTTGATGCGACGAGAAATACACGTTCGGCCATGAATGTAAGAATAGATAACTACAATTTTATGTAGTTTCTGAAGAGAATAACAATGGGAAGGTGTCAACTGACCAAAAGGAGGAGGATCTGGAGGAAGGTTGTGTAGACAAAGACTGTCCCATGGTTTTCATGCAGGTGATGTTAGGATTCTCAAGGGAGATAGAATTTAAACAAATGCAGTTAGTGGGAAAGCATCAATAGTGGCAGATTCACATACTCATTGATAACGACAGTACACACAATTTTGTGGACATTGCGGTGGCGAATAACCATGCATGGATAAGTTAAGCTAAACCACTTTAACATTCTTGATATTTGGGTGGTCATGACATGTTAAAAGACGTCAATCTTGATCTATGATTACAAATTGGAGAATTGGAGAGTTAAAGATAAATTTAAAGGAGTTTTAATTTATTTGATTCTAATTGTGAATTAGAATTATAATTTATAATCATTGTCAATATATTATAATCCTAATGAGTCTCAAATTAAAAAGCAGATTGTGAAAAAATCAATTTTAATTAAGTTGGACTTAATTATAAAGTTTGAGAAACTTCAGGAATCAAATATGAAATATTTGATTTTATTATAATTAAATTAATTATAATTAGATTATTAATTTAATTATAATTAAAGAATTTAATTTTAATAAAAATTACAAAAATCATAATGTTTTTCTATTAATAGTAATAAGCATTAGGGAGCTAGTGCCTTGCTTCATTCCTCTCAAAGTGTTGAGACGTTGCTATATAGATACTGTTAGAGGTTGAACGATTGAACAACTCGTAATTGTCAAATCGGAAATGTTTTCAAAAAATTTCAATAGGAAACACAAATTAGATATGATTTTTTAATATATGATTCGTGTTGTTTTATTCAAGTTATTCAATTATCGAGATCCGAATAGAAACCGTAAAAAATTTTTGTTTCCACTCCATCTATGACTCGATCATGGTTGGTTTCTATTGTATCGAACCCTTAGGATCAACTTGTCAATTAATAGCGGCATAAAACTAAAAGGTTAAGGTGATTAGACTGCAAGTTCTGGCATCCATACGAAGTTTTTAAGATAAACGAGCAACAGTTGGTTAATGTTAAATTGATCAATTGTAACTTGTACAATGGCACTCCGCCACGTTGAAGCTTGCTTTGCGTGAGTTACACCACTTGAGCAATGCAACGTCTTGACATGATTCATGCAACATTCGGCCAAGGTGGTATGGAGACAATAAGAAAAGAAGAACATTCGACTGATATCATGGCAAGAAAAGCAATCTCAAAGATCTGGTTAAACACTGACAATTAATTACAAGGGATGTTTTCCATTTTATAATTTCAGGTTTTCCCAAAGCATGGGAAGGACACTCTAGTGGATTTGACAAGGACAATGTAGATATATCTGTGTATAAAATTAGAACCCTAAAACTGTCTAATGACTTTCGTAACTCCTGCTTTACAAGTAGTCTTATAATGACCTGTTCGATTACATCGACTACAATGTACAGTATGCTTCTCAGGATTAAGGTCCTCTAAACATATCCGTTTCTTTTCTGGGCGACCTGGTGGCCGGCGAAACTTTGGTGGCCGTACCATTTGAATATCATCCTCATTGACTGTAGTCTCACTCATCTTCCTCCACTGAACTTTTTCAGGAATGGGGTAAATATCTTCTGCATATGCTTTACGGTAACTATTCACAGTAAAGCACTTCTCTACAAAGGCATATACATCTTTTTGACATGATATAAGTGCAGCAACTGCGTGTGAACATGGTATTCCATGAAGCTGCCAATCTCGGCATGAACAATGACGGGTACCAATATTCACAATGTCAGAATGTTCCACGGAAAGAACCTCGAACTCCACTTCATCTGATCGGAGGACTTGATATGTTAATGCTTGGTTAATAGCTTCAACTAACTGTCTCTCCGCGGATGGAGTAAGTACAGTAAATATGGAATTGCTCTTCAATCGCCGTTCCTCAAACTCTGCAATTAATCTGTGGTGAATTTGGTCAATCACCTGGATAACAGGCAACTCATGAGCTTCGAGAACCCATCTATTGAATTCCCCAACATTTGATGACAAATGACCATACCGTGTTCCTTCGAAATAGATCAACGCCCATTGAGAGGGAGGAAATTGTTGCAACCACTTTGCAGCTGGTGGTGAAAGTTCTGCAATTTCGGCCATTTTCTCTTTAAAAGCAACAATGGTGGTGGCATTTGCAGCTTTCCACAAAAGATGAACAATTCTTGAATTCTTAACTACTTTGCCAATGCTTTCAGTCAAGTACCGCATGCAAATAGCTTGAAGAGAACTAGGGAATTTTCTTCTAATTGCATCAATGACGCCTTTTTTCCCATCACATAAAAATGTAATTTGTGGCATATTTTCTGTGTTCATCTCAAGTGCCTTCTGCATCTCTGACAAAAACCATATCCAGTTTTCATCGGATTCAACATCAACAATGCCAAATGCAAGAGGAAATAATCCACCGTCAGCATCAAATGATGTAGCCAAAAGCAAGACACCAAGGTATTTGCACTTGAGTTGGAGACCACCAAGCCCAACAATTGGCAAGCATCCATTAAGAAACCCGCATATTGACGCATAAAAAGAAACAAAGAGCCTCTGGAACCTATTATCTGCGCCAGTGAACACCTCTGCAACACTTCCAGGGTTTGTTCTCTTGATTTGCTCACAATAAGAAGGGAGCAGACCATATCCTTCTTCAGAAGACCCATAAATTGCCGCAAGCCCCCGTTCCTTGGCACGCCAAGCTTGCTTATATGGGATTGTGATCCCATATTGCTTATGGATATCATGCAGTATGTCCTTTGGTTTGTAATTGATGTTATTCCGCAGTCGTTCCTCTATAAAGCTCACAATCCAATTTACAGAAGCCTGATGGTGACCATTTTGAGCATTGTTTCCACAAGTATGAGTCCCTTCAAGACTTCTTATGGTGAAAGTTGGGACATTAGGAAGTTTCACAGCACGAATGCGCCATGGACACCCTTCTGATGCACACTTTGCAAAGTACCTAATAAGATCACTTTTTATAATGCGTAGTTCAAAGTGTTGTGCAATTGCCACCTCTTTAATTGCATTCCGGAAGGCCTTGACATCAGGAAACTCTTGACCCACAACAAAAGTGTGGCCCTCCATACTTTAAGCATTTCAAATTCAAAACTTGAACTGTACAACTTAATGATCACCTATCTGACTTCCTACGCCCAGAAACAGCAACATTCTGTCATAAGCACAATAATCAATTTGAATATGATGGTTTGGCTAAACACTCAAACAAGACAGTCCAAAAGAAGAACGATTAGCTGGAAAAGGGCCTGCAAAATACCAAATGACAATATGTAATGTCCAATAGAAAAAGATATCATATTTGAGTAATTAAACAGTTAATAAAAGTCACCATCAGTTCAAATTTATTTTGATAAGCACTTGAAAGATGCCTGCTTATTCAAGGTATCAATACACAATTCTGTAGACATAAGGTAGGAGTAAATAAAGACAAGAGAAAAATAAGTCATAAGGGTAGATCCACAGAAATTTGGTATCGTCCAATGTGTAAACTATCACTGAATAATCTAGACAATATATTTCACGAAATAATAGATTCTATTTTGGGATCTTTGCTGGGGATATTCAAAGAACAAAATTTTTCTTTTAGCAATAAGTAGTTCGCTTATCACTGGACTGCTCTAAACTAAAACCTTTACAAGCACAATGACCATCATAACTGCATGTGCTTGTTAAGCAGCTAAAAAATTTTAGTTACTCCAAGTGATCAAGACTATTTCATCCACTCCATTGTTTTGGCATTCCCTTTGCAGTGGTAAGAGTTCATTCAACAAACAAGCATACTATCAAGCTAATAGACTACAAATTGTACCTGACAGTGGGTGCTAAGAAGAATGGCTGTGAGTTTAAAGAGCGAGAAATAGCTATTCGTTTAAAGTCTTAATTTAAAACATAAAAAGGGACTCTTGAGAGCGTGTTCACCAACACTTCGCCAGCAGGAATCAACTGTGGCTTAGTAATTGACCTTTCGAAAGCCAAAAGTAAACGACTCCCTATGTTTAACAACTTATACATCCAGTCAAGACACTGAAGTAAGCAAAGAAAAGAAAAGAAACCCAAATAGGTACATCACTTCTCCAATGGAAAAATTTCAAGGTTTTCATACCATGTAGAAGCATATACACACCAACAAAACACAACAAACATGAAAGTCTGTCAAGCCAAGCTCAAGTATAAGATGAGTATGGTAACAAAGCCACAGAAAAAATTATGGAGTTACAAAATGTGAAAATGACGGGAATTGAATAGGGAAATGGTAATTATAAGAATCGTGCTACCAAAAGTTCTGTTCTTTATTCATTCACAAAAAGAAAAGTTCGTTGCTTTAGATCCAGGGAGTTGGAGAATGCATGGAAAAGGTAAACCCAGGTAAGTACAAATGCAACCAAAGTCGTAGGTATCTCGACTCACCTTGGATTTGAAAGAATGAGGCACTGAAGGGACACAGACAGACAGAGTGAGAGGATAAAGAACCAATTTTGGAATTGTAGGTAAAGGTTAGGGTGATTACGTCATGTTGGTGGGATTATTGTCTGTTGAAATTTTATTAAGATTGAAGGAAATATGCTGTCTTCGAGTCTTCATCTCTCCATCTCTCTGAAATAAATTTTGGCCCACATTTTTTTACAGCGGAAGGATCAAACTTTCAACTTCAATTGCACAAAACGTGTAACCAATGTTTCTGAAACTCGGACCGGTTCTCGAATCGGTGGCTTTACTGGTTATCGGTTTGACCGGTTCGACCGGTTCAACTACTGATCGAACCGGTGTGACGTAATAATTATGTAATAATTATATTTAATTATATATAATATTAAAAAAATTTAAAAAAATTCAAAAAAAATTAAAAAAATTAAAAAAAATTTATCGAACCGGTCCAACCAGACCGGTCCGACCGGTCAAAACCGATCAATTGACCGGTTTTGACTGGTTCACACCGGTCCAATTGGAGACCAATTTTGGGACATAGACCGGACCGGACCACCGACCAATTACTGGTCAGACCGGCCGATTCGATCCGGGTTTCAAAACCCTACGTGTAACTATCCAAAAACTTGAAAAGTAGTCGACATTATCAAATTTCTTATTCAAGAACTAGATGCTGAGCTTCTATTGATTTATGTCAAAAGAAAAGTTTTTGAGATTATGAACATAGTGTGATAATCTCATAAATGTGGCAAATTGGGTTTTCAGTGCGGTTTTGTCTTAGCAATTGGATTATATAAGAGTTATTTTGTGAAAATAAATTCCCTTAGTTTAATTTGTTTTAGCTTGTCATTTTAGATATGAAACTTGCATTATATGGCACTTCTACGAGCAATAATAAGAAAATATCAATTTACTACCTACTAGATAGAAAAGGTTAATTTTATGATTAACGTCCATTCCTCTCCCATGTTGCTCTCCTATTAATTGTTTGAGCTTGCAATGGTTTAAAGATAGCTTGATTTATTTTTTAAACCTTAAATAACTTAATTGGAAGGATAACTTGAAAATTATGGATCAACATCTCCATTTTTTTAATGAGTTTTGGTTGCGGGGCAACTAACTTGCTAATATTAAACTTGATTAAATACTTATGGATTAGTCATATACTAAACTTGCATTATTATTCAGTTGACTTGATATATTAGCTTATGCTATATTGTTTAAGTTAAAATCTAGATAAAACATGCATATAACATTGTTAAATTAAGAAATTACAAAAAAAGCATTGTTAAATTAAGTAATATATTGTGCACAATTAAAGGGGATAGATACATATATTAGAAAATGCCTCAATTTTTGGTGTTAAAAATATAATATTGCCTAAACTTGAAACATGAACACAATATATCATTTAGTTTTTCCTATATCATAAATAGAAGTATTTAATGACTTATTTAAAAATAAAATAATCACATTGGCATATTGTTAAGTAAGTGCATTTCAAGTTTTTATTGCATTTTTGAAGAAAATTAGAACAGAAATAAGAGTTTGTTTAAATTAATGTGAGCTGGTTACATTGAAAGATCAACATCATATATATACAACTAAGGCTAACAGTAGAGGTATAGATGGAAAGTTGGAAATTAGCAACTGAAATAGGAACATAATACAACTTTGATTGTGAGTGAATTGAACCCAATCTTCTTATTAACCAATCACATCTCTAGTAGTTATGTGAGAGGATTATGTGCATCCTTATTTCTCCTAAGATTAGACTACGTTATTTATCCGACATACAATCCTCATCATGCTCCAATTCCTTAATTTGGGAGATGGGCTGATATGGTGGTATAATACCCTCCCACAAACTTTGTCGAGGTCAAAGACGAAGTTTGAGACAATGAAGAGCAAGAGTAGCATTAGACATTGGCTTAGTGAAAATATCTTCCACTTGTTGTGTTGTAGAGATATGTTGGGTAACAACTCTCTCATGCAATAAGTGATAATCAAGCTCAACGTGCTTACTCCGAGCATGGAACACCATATTAATAGTCATGTGTAGTGCACTAGTATTTTCACAAAAAAGAGTTGGAAGTTAAGATTGATGAACACCAAGGTCTTTGAGAATGTATGTTAACCATGTAACTTCAGCTGCAGTATTGGCCATAGCTTGATATTCAACTTTAATGGTGGAACGCGAGATAGTGGCTATCTTTTTGCACACTAAGAGATTGGATTATGATCGAGAATAATGCAGTATCCTATAGTTGACCGGCAGGTAATGGAACAACTAGCCCAATCTGAATCAGAAAAGGCATGAAGATCCAACGATGACTGATAAGTAAAATCAAGACCATAGCTAATTATTCCCTTCACGTATCGCAAGATGTGACAAATCATTTTGAAATGCACTTAGGTTGGTGCATGCATGAATTGAGACACAAAATTGACACTCTAAGTAAGGTCTGGTCGAGTCAGGGTGAGATATTGCAAAGAACCAAAAAAGTCACGATAATGTTTGGGATCAAAATATGACAAGGTGTTATTGAGACCTTTTGTTTTTGCTTCAAGTGGTGTGCTCATGGGCTTGCAATCTAACATGCTGGTGCGCTCTAGAATAACAAGTGTATACTAAAACTAAGAGAGATGCAATCCTTCTACTTTTGACTTGATTTCAATGCCGAGAAAGTGATGAATTAGGCTGAGATCCTCCATGGAAATTTTAGTATGTAATAGTTGAATAAAAGAAGTTAGAAGTTATAAATTTTAGCCTGTAACAAGCATGCCATCTACATATAAAAGAAGGATTAGAGTATAAAAAGAACAATGTAGAACAAATAATGATGGATTAACTAAGCTACAAAAGAAGCCATGCTTTAAAAAAAATGTTAAAGTGAGCAAACCAGACCCGGGGCACTTGTTTTAATTCATAGAGAGCTCATTAGAGTTTGCACACATGATTTGGGTAATACATTCTTGGAGGTTATTCCATGAAAATATTCTCATTGAGGACACCATGTAGGAACGCATTTTTAACATCAAGTTGACGAATATCCCAATGTCAAACAAGAGGCACACTAAGCACAAGACGTATTGTTCTAGGCTTGATAAAAGGTGAGAAGGTGTTTGTATAATCAATACCATCTATCTGATTGTACCCTTCAGTAACAATAACAAGGCGTGCTTTCAATCGATCTAGAGTTTCATCTGGTTTAAATTTTGATTAAAAAACCCATTTGGACTTGATTACATGCATCTTAAAGGTACATGGAAAAAGTTGCCAAGTGTTGTTGCGATGAAAGGCATCCATTTCTTTGTGCATGGCTGATTTCCAACCTTTATGATGAAGCGCAACTTTAATGGTTAGTGGTGTACGAGGGATATCCTGTGCAACACTGGTTGCAAAAACATACTTGGGATTTGGTTTTCGAATCCCCACTTGAGACCTAGTGACCATAGAGTGAGGTTGAGATGGTATTAGTTCAAGTGTCATGTTATTTTGTGAAGGCGCTACTGATTCCAAATTAATGTCGGGAGAAGAAGATATAGATGCTTGAGCTACTAGTGCTTGTACTGATGGTGGATGAACTAATTATGTTGTGCTGTCACAGACTGATTCTGTATGTGAATCCTCTTGTGGTACGATAGAAGTGGTAAATGACAAAGTGGGCTCGATAATTGTTGTGAGTAAGGGATCTTGTTGATGTAAACCAGTGGATGGAATAGGAGGATCACATGCATTTGTATCCTGTGAGGGGAATATTTGTTAGACAGCGGAAGGGATGTCCAAGAATAAAAGATACTTATCCAAAAACTATTCAAAGAATTGGAATTATTTGTATGTTGATTTTTGAATGGGAAATTGGTTTCATAAAAAACAACAATACATGAAATAATATTTTTTCGCATAGATGGATGAAAACATTTGTGCCGTTTGTGTTAATCACTATAACCTATAAAAACATATGGTATTGTCTTTGGATCAAACTTACCAAAAAACACTCGTAAAAGAATACAGAGGATGAACTCAATGCATTTTAATGTAAGGTGTATCAGAATTAATAGCACTCGATGGTAAGTGATTAATAAGAAAAACAGTTGTTTTAAAAGCTTCCACCCATAAATATAAAGGTGCACCACTATGAAATAACATTGCCATACCTAGCTCGCAAATTATTCTATGACGACGCTTGACCATACCTGATTGTTTCAGAGTGTGTGGACGTGAAATTTGATGAACAATTCCCTGTGCTTGAAAATGAGAACTAAGTTTGGAGTTGATGAATTCTCCACCTCCATCAGAATGAAATATCTTTATTTTTTGTCAAATTGTCGAGAAACATATTGTTCAAAGGCCAAATATGTATCAACAAAATCAGACTTTTTCCTTAACGGTATTAGCCAAGTATATCGGGAAAAGTCATCAATAATGCAAGCATAGTAATGAAAATTGTTAACATCTCATTGTAAAGCAAATACAACAATTCCTCAGGATTGTTAACTATATTCGTGAGTTCATACCAAACGTGGCAGCTTATACTTCAAACTTATCTAAGCTTTTGAAAAAGAATCCATCACCTTGGACAAAAGAACAAACTAAGGTCGTCCAGCATTTAAAGCATATTTTTTAGGATCCTCCATCGTTAAAGATTCTTAACACAAGACAATGCATCTTACAGACTGATGCTAGTGACACTCACTGGGTGTTGTGCTCTTCAAAGAAATCAATGACAATCGATATTATTGTGGATATACAAGTGGCCAATTTAGCTCTTCTGAATGCCATTATCATATAAGTTATAAGGAGATTATCAATGTCAAAAGAGGTATTGAAAAGTTTGCTTTCTATCTCACTCCTTATCATTTTGTCATTGTAATGAATAAAGCATATTTTCCAAAAATCCTTGATCAACCCAAGAAAAAGATTCCCAACAATTAATTGCTCCGTTGGCAGGAGTGGTTTTCTCGTTATAAATTCTCCATCTATCATATTAAAGGTCACCATAATACACTTACTGATTATCTCTCTCGACCAATTAAACCCCTCTTGCTTGTTTCCTTTTCTTTGAAGCTTCCTATTCCTTTGTATTGGTTAACGGAGTTTCCTAAGTTTGCAAAATACAAAAAAGAATTTCCTCTTTTGTTTTTTCAACCTCTAACCATTGTTGCAGATCTTTTTCCACTTCTTCATCAAAGTTTGTTTTATTATTTTCATCTAACCCTTCTCAAGTTTGATATTAAACCAATTCTTGGCTATTTCGATGTCATTACCCCTTACAAACTCATGTATCATATCTATGACAATATCCACGAGTCAACCTTATGGCATCTTTGGGCTTTGTCTGCCCTTTATGCTTGTTCTATTTCTTTTTTATCCTTCATGTGTTGGAATTATGCCCATGACCTAATTGTTATGTAATAGATTAAGCATTTTTTTGTTTTGTAATTATTAACTTTTTTAAATGACATGGCAAATGATTATGTTATAATATCATGTTTATTGTTTTTTATTCTAATATGATAAGTCTTTGATTAAATTTATACACTTGTCATCGTAATGAAGATTATGATAATGAGAGTCAAGTCTTTAGGGTTTAATCTAAAAGTGTTCTTAATCATTGAATCATCAAATAAGGACTTTAATGATTCGATTAGATCAATATTAATGTAATAGTATCTATCGGATGGATATTAGTAGATCTCATTTACTAAGTTACATGTATAGATGTTGCATATGGAGATATGATCATTGAACTTACCAAACTGATAATTCCCAATAGTTAGTATTACCTATGAACCATCAAGTGGGATATTCTCATAAGGATTTAAATGTATATTTTCCTTTAACCAGAGATCATCGTAGTAATCAATATGTTACTTATTATATTTTAATGTTGGACACCTAGTATGTAAAAATATTATTTGAATGATCATTAGATATAATTAAGTACCTATTTGATTAGTGGTGAGTTAAGATGAGATTTATCGACTTGAGGTAATGAGTTTGAGCTCTAGGTTGTCATTGATCTTAATGGTTGTTCTAAGACCTTGGCCAGGGCAATTGAATGAGTAAGGAAAAAGAGTTTTTCTAAGTCATTCACCAATCATTAATGATTGACATGTAACATAGTTGGTTATCTAATAGGGTTTGATATCCTTAACTAGGTTTCGTCTTTTTAAGGTTGTTACTTTACACTATCCAATCGTTGAGGAGTGTTGTTAGACGTCAATCTTGATTAATAATTAATTGAATTAATTACTACTGGTTTAGTGATGAACTTATGTGGTCACTTGCTTACGAGTGTAATATTTCTTGTTTATGATTACTTAATTTATTATGAAATAATTTATGAAATAATTTATATGGCATATTATTATATTTTTTTGCTAGCACAAAAAATATAGTTAATATTGAAAATTCTCTTGTACAAAAATTAATGAATAAAATAAAATAGTTTTATTTTATTTCATTTTATAAATAATAATAATTTAAAAAAGAAAAGAAAAGAAGGGTATCAGATGGTGTTTTGTCCATTGGGTGGTTTTGTTTTGGTTTGACATTTTAAAACCAAAATGAAAGGATGCAATACTGTTTGTTTTAAGTTTTAAAAAAGAAAGACGTTAAAACATTGAACAACGAAAAAAAGAGAATAGAGATATACTGTTTCATTTTCGTTTTCTGAACGTGAAAATAAGCCAGAGAAAAAGATTAAAAATTGTTTTCTCCATTCTTGAAGAAAGAGTTTTTCAAATTTAACCAGTCATATCAAGTATTGAAAGCGGAACATATTTTTCGTTATGGAGTATATAAAGATTTCGTATTTTTGAAGTTCAGTATCAATTAATCGTCACAAATTTTAGTATTTATTTTTGCCTGTTTTTATTATTAGTATGTTTCTTAAATGCAAAAGATAAAGATTGCAATTTTTTCTTTTCGCTGCGTACGCAATCCTTCGTCATGTTTATCTACATTTGTCTGATCCAACCAATTATAGTTCACTCTTACCCAGCATTTGGTTGCCGTCTGCGGACGCGAGGACAAAGGACAAGGACATATATATTTTGTCCGTAGTGGTGTTTGGTTGCCGTCTCGTCCTTAACCCTTCTGTCTTCAATGGACATTGGACAAAAAATTTAGTCCAATCTCAAAC
>JANTNU010000235.1:34381677-34393671 GCA_024752395.1 Erythroxylum havanense | reverse complement strand
TCTCGTTGGCATCATTAACAACTTCGTTCACAGACGTTCATGCCTTTCTATTAATTATAGGAGTTTCGGTATACATATCCCTGACAATGATATAATTTTCCGTTACAGGTTTTATGGAGGGACATTGTCCGGGAAGATCTTGGTAAGTCACTTAAGGCTCTAGGAGTTACTAGAAATGAATATATTGTGTCAACAAAATGTGGGCGGTATAAGAGGGCTTTGATTTTAGTGCTGAGAGAGTAACTAGGAGCGTTGATGAGAGGTTGGCAAGGTTGCAGTTGGATAATGTTTTTTTTTTTTATTACAAAGGAAAAGACACAAAACAAAACAAAACTAGCCGCTAACTTTGGGGTACTGAACACCCTGTTGATCCCGAAAGAGGAGTTCCATAAGGGACATGGGAGGGTCTGGGAGATAACGCATCCCTGGTTTGGTGCAAACAGCTAGGGTTGCTAAGAAATCTGCATATTGGTTCTCTTTCTGTGGCACGTGCTGGATCTGAACTTCCCAGTCTCGTCTGAGTAAATCCCTGATATCTGTCAACGAAGGAAAATTCTCAGTAAAATTATATCGGTATGAAGAAAGAATATTAATCACCTCTAAGGAATCGGTTTAGACGATAACACGTCGATATCCCAAATCCCAAATCAGAGAGAGCCCGGAGTGGAGGCCCCAGAGTTCAGCAGTTTGCGGGGATACACGACCAATATGTTGGGTAAATCCACCGCACCAGCGGCCGGTGCAATCACGAATAAGGCCCCCTGTGATAGCAATGGACGAGATGAGCTGATAAGCTCTATCTGTGTTGAGTTTAACTCAGGAGCCCGGTGGTTTGGACCAACTGACGAGGTGGGCTATAGGGAGCTCTGGATCTGGAAATACACAGTTCTCCACGGCGCTGGCTCGGGCCGTGAGTACTGTGAGGCAGAACCAGAAAATTAGATGTAACCCAAGCAGTCACGTGGGAGTGAAAGAACTCTGTATCGCCCGGGCGCCCGGGGAGCTGTCTCCAGAAGGCTAAGGCTCGCGGACAATCACGGACGACGTGAAGAGTGAACTCTTCCTGACCACAGAAAGAGCAGCAGCTGGATTATGTTGATATAATGCAGTGCCATGATATTGAATTTGGCTCTCTTGACCAAATAATGTGCTTCAATTGGTTATTGTTGGGAATAGGAAATCTAGAAAATTCGGCAGTGTGGAGATTTGAGGGTAAAGTGGGAATGAGAGGGAGATATGAGTCATGTGAGTGTGGAAGTTAGTTAGAAGGAGAGAATATAAGGTTGTTAGGGGGAGAATGAGGGGTATTCGGTTATGATTTAGTAATTGGTAATTGTATGGAGGTTTAGCTAGCCCTCAAAGTCTAGCTAAGGAATATTAGTTCCCGATATCCTATTCTTTTCTGGTTCTTGTTCTGTTGCTGTGTGAGTTTGCGTAAGTGCAGGACTGGGTGTTTAGAGTTGAATCACTGTTAGAGAAGTAGGTCAACAGTTATTTGTGATTCTGTTTGCTTTATTTTGAGCTAAATGTAGTTTCGGACTGCATTCTTACTTTTTGCAGCTTGATATCTAACATGTACAAACATCTGAATTTCAACTTTCGCTTTCTCTCTCTTATAAAATTCCACATCTGATATTATATTATTTGCCCTATACCAGAAATTGCAAAATACGGCAAAATCATTAAAGCAGATCCAAAGTATTTAATTGTGTTAAACGGTCTCATCTCATCTTAGGAATGAAACTACTTTAGTTACTTTTTTTTTGGTAGAAAAACGGGCCGAAGCCGAAATAAAAGAACTACATACAAGTCACACGAGGGAGAGAGACTCCCACTTGATCACAAGAAAAGACCAATAATTTCTACTTTTCAATCTTAAAAGGGCATCAAAAGTTTGTAGTACATCACAAGAAAAGACCAACAGTTTCTACTTTTCTTTCCTTGGTTGCTAAAAAGTTTCCATTTTTCTTTTCTGTGTAATGCATTCATTTACAAATAATGGACATTTTAACATCTAATTATAAGTTAATCAACATGAAGGAAATTCGTTGAGTTGGGGTATGTCTGTAGCTGGAACTATTGAGGGTGGTCTCAGCCAGTATCGTACATAGCCAGGCGAAGAAATCCGACCACTTTCACATCAATTCTAACCTGCAATCTGCTGTAACGGTGGCCAAGCGATTTCATTGTCCTCTGTGTACCCCTTAATCAAGAAATCTGTGCAATTCTTTCGACAACCATGATTGTAAGGGTTACGATACCTTCCATCTGGTCCACGTAGATAGCCATAACGAAGAGCATTGGCGAGCTCATTGGTGGTGATATTACGAGCTATCTGTATCAAACAAGCGAACTTCATTACTAACTACTGTGGTGCTGAAAAATATAAAAAGCGGGAACTTGATCTGTTCTCAAGGGCAACCCAGTCCATTGCATCTCCTAAATCTTCCTTTTTAAACTCACGGAAACAGATATTCAAGCTGTCAACAGAAGGTAACTTCCACCTCAAAATGAAACACCTAGCTGACGCCCGATCATCATGGAATATGTATGTTTAGCAATCATGGCAATTGATTATACTAGCTAAGGAGAGTACTAAACACTATTTTCTACTCCAAAGTACTGTCAAGAATTTGCAATCAGTCTGGCATGCTTCATCTCAATTTAAACACAAACACTAAACTCTTAGGTAATGGGAACATTCAGTTAAATTTATCGAGTGTTGTCATTGCTAGTCGTTTACCTGAGATGCCTGCGTGACGGTTAAAGTTGTGGCAGCAACAAAAATAACAATGTCCAGAACCAAAAATGCAAAGATTCCAGGATGTTGAACAACCAAAAATTGGAACCATCCTTCAATATGCAACAACTGTGCAGCTGACAATATCCCTTTCATGACCCAAAAAAGTTGCCATAAGCATCAATATAAAGCAACAACGACACACCAAGATGTATCTATTGAAGATTGATTTTTCTATGGCAGTAAAGGTAATGGAGAAAGAAAATTCATTTTCACCAACTCACGCACTTTGAATAGTAACTGCAGCAGCAACTAATGAAGTCAAAGTTCCCAAGCATATGAAAACGAAGAAGTCCCGTTTGTTCCTCTATTAGAAAGTTGCAAACAGAAAAAGGATCAGAAGATGAGAAAATAAGACAACTAAAACATGGCAAACTCATTATAGATAACACCTTTCAATAGTCCAAGAAAAAATATAAACAGAACAGAGAGTAACCAACTACTAGCAGCAACAGAAGAACTTGTAATGGCAAAATAGATATCGAAGTTCAAAGAGAATAGGCTTATTTTTAACTGTTCATTCCAGTACTAACATAGCACAATACATCTCTGTTGTTGCCAATGGCAATAATAGGATACCAGCAAATTATGTTAGATGGTTAAAGAAACAAAGATCAGTGCTTAAGAAATGAAACTAGAATTTCAAACATTAACACATTTTATGAATCACTGCATTAAGACTTAAAAAATATTTTTCTCACCTTCCCAACACAATTGGATATCCACGGACAATGATGATCAAATTGTTCCACACAGTGCTTACATGAAGGGCAGTGTTTTGAGCGAACTGGTCTGATTATCTGCACAAATATTTGAAATGGATAATGATTTTAAGTTACTATAAGAAAATAGAATCCCTTGCTGCAATCGAAAATTTTAAAGTAAAATGACCATTTGTCTAAACCTTGCAGGTAGGACATAGTTGAGACCAATTTCCTGTCCATACGGAGGAGTTATTTAAATCAACATCTAATAGACGACCCTGCAAGTGAGTAATTATCAGAAAATGAACAACATAGGACAGGGTCAGATCAATCATGGAGACTATGGGCATACTTCTAATTACCACTGTTAGAAAGGAAATAAGTCAAAATCCAGAACGTGTAAAAGGGGGCTTGAGATCGTCTGTACCGGCTTCCCTATGCCATCTCTGTGCCAACCCCTCCCATCCACTTATTTGACGGCACAGGGAAGCTGGTACAGACGATCTCATCCCGTAAAAGGGATCCAGGTAGCATCCACAAAGGTAAACGAGAATAATCACATAGAACAATCAATGAAACAATAACAGATGACCATCCTCCAGAAAAATCTGACAACTAAAACCGATCTTACTCATCCACCCACCCTCCTCCCAGTCACTCATGCACATAGAACAACCGAAAAAGTAAAGATCTTCGTTCAATCAAATGGAGGGCACTGAATGAAGGAAGGGAGTTTTACACAACACAAAAGGAAGAGATAATTCAGAAAAGTTCGGGCATATTGCCAGTGCAAACACTTCCATTTGACTTTCTTGAAGTTTGAAATGATAGATGAACACAACCCAGAAGAAAGAGAAAATCCATGAGTATGTAAGAGACACATGATAAACCTTCGAAACAATAGGTGCTTTGCCTAAAAGATCATCTCACAAACAACTAAAACAGTACATACCTCTACATCAGCATCCTTGCTCAATTCACCAAGGCTTTTGATATAACCTGGATCTTTACTGCATGTAATTATAAGATATCATGAATTGAGCAAATTCAAAATATAAGGAGAAAGATTTCCTCTACAAATAACATAAAAGTTGTACATTGAAGTGGTCAATCTAGCATCATTGCAAAACAAAACAATCAGATGAAAATATCAGTAAAATGCAGGAACATTGATGAGGTTAGCTAGGAAAATTGTCAAGCATATTAGGATACACAAATATCAGAATTAATAAATTTCAACTCATATCAATCTCCAGGGATTTCAGTAACTAGAAAGAATAATAGGTCGTTCATATGTTAAAAACAATATTTGGGTAATTCTCCAACAAAAAAAAAGGAAAATTTAAAGTCAACAGATGTATGGATTCTCCAGATTGAGAAGTCCAGAAAAGTAATAACCCAAAGAAAACTAACTTAACATTAGAGAGAAAGAAATTACCTACTACATCTGTAGAACATTACCAGAGAAAGAACAACTAGAGAAAGAGCAGCCCACGCCCAAAGTCCAACAACAGCAGTAATCTTTGGAAAATCAATAGCTACAACAAAATTAAGGAAAGACGCAGTTACAGGGGAATCCTACATCAATCCACCATGATGAATAAATAAGATAACTTGTTACCTGTTATGACTGAATTAATAAACAAAAAAACACAAATCAGTATAACAGTCAATAGAAGAGGTGCATATCCAGTATCCCCCATCTTCCCTCTACAGATCTTGTACCTCCAGTGGTCGTTTTGTGCCTGCTGCATGCCAGACTGCCAAAATAAAAGCAACTGTCAACACCACCACATTAAATCTGAAATTATATCTCAAAAAGTAGATTTATGCATGAGTTAGGAATTCCACAGGTGAGCTGAAAATTGCTTGAGAAGAATAGAAACTGGCATGGAAAGAGTGGAATTAGTTAAAGACAAATGTATGAGGAACCAACTATTGAAGAGGAGAATCAGGTTGGTGACAAAATTTACCAAATATCTTGCTCCGTTGAAGGGAGCTAAATCAATGCAATTTAAATACAATTTTTATTACAGAAACGCCCTTTTTGACAACATATGAATCACAGGTTATTGGGCCTCAAATTATGTAGAGCTTTCATTGACAGGCCTTGGTTTAATTTTCATTAGCATGCAGCTATGAAGCAAATGCCACAACAAGACAAAGTTACGTACAAGGAAAAGGGCGACTTGTCGATGACCTTTATCAGATGCAAGCTGTACAGGAGTAAATCCAGCCTTATCCCTTACAGTCAATTCTTGCTTTGTGCCAGCATGCACAAGCACAGTGCATGCCTCCACATTTCCTTTTAGCGCAGCCCAATGCAAAGGAGTGCAACCTGATAATGTTTGATACAAACATCAGCATGACTCTTTGGATAAGCAAAATTTCACAAGCAATAAAGTTGAAATCACATAATGATTCAATCATTAAGAATTTGGTTTGACAATTGACTGCATCATGTTTTCATCTAACCAATCAAGACGGGCATAAATTTAAGAAATAAATGGTATGTCAACCTAGAAAAAGAAAATAATGTTGAAACTTTACTGTAGATGTGGTAGAACTGTGCAAGTAACCTATTGTATATCCGCACGAAACATGGAGGATTAAGAAGAAAGGAACACAACTAGAAACATACGACAACAATAACAACAACGGCTTAGTAAAATCCGGCTAAACATAGGTTCTGAGGAGGTACAGTATACGCCGCCTTACCTCTAACTAATAGAAAGGTTGTTTGCGAGAACACAACTAGAAACATGAATGCTGTAAACATAGAGCAAAGTGATGGACTCAGGCCTTGTAGATATGGACCCTTCACATGAGTGCAGAAAATATAACTACAGATTATATGGTAAATGTATAAATATTATATTTATGTTTTCTGTAATTGGAAAATGAGGTAAAACATGTTCCACTCATCCAATTAAACACAGATTAAAACTGAGAAAAAAAGACAAAAGTAGCGAGTTGGTCCCTATTCACACTCCAAAATTTCAAAACAAGAAATAAAATATAATAAAATGTTATTTTCCTACTCTTCCAAATAGCTAACGGATTTTCCAATTTTGCAATTTCCAACAAACTTAATAACAGAAATAAAACTTCAGGGACTTCTAATTGATGATTGCAATATAATGAGTTAAATGGATCTGAATAAGCTAGTCATGGTAACAGTTAAGACCACATGGATCTAAAGGATGCCAAGATTTTTCTAATACAAAAATGCCGCATGTGTATAGCAGTAGTTATTTCTAGAAGAGGATACCTTCTTTATCTTGTCTTGCTTGTGATGCATCTCGAAATAGAAGCAACCTTATTGTATCAGCAAAACCCTTGTATGCAGCCCTGTTTGAAAACTCCATTAAAATAAGCTTCAAACACATGCAATCAAGAATTTTCAATAGAAAATATTAATGTCACAATGTGACAATTGTCAGCTAAACTCTCTTCTAAGCAACATCAGCAATGGGTACATGTAAAACTTTTATCTTTGCTAACTACTTTACACTAGCCAACATCCAAGCCCATGACAATATTTTATCAATATTGACATAATGCTGCACAATTATTAACATCAAAGACACCTAGCATGTGTATGTTACAGAAACACCAAGAAAGAAAACCTATGACTGCATTATGATTGTGTAACTGTAAAGTACAACATCAAAAGAGTTCATAAATTTTAGATTTGGGGTCATCAACCTATTTCTTGGCATTGAGTTGGGTCTTCCTATTCTCAGGTTTTCAAAATCCCAAGTTTGTTGCACAACAAAATGCCATAAACCACAGATAGTTTATAACAAGTTAGGAGAAACAGATATAGTGATGACTTGTGAACCAAAGTATAGCTATAAGCCTATAGCGCCTCTAACACGAATGAGCATTCAAATACTTACAAACATATCAATAACTGTAAATCACAATCATATAGGATGGCAGGAAAGGAGGCTTTTACACACTAAAGATAGATAAGGTATTAAGAATGCAATTAGCTATAATCCTTGTTGATCAAGAAAAGCAAATACTGGATGTTACTGGTATTATTCCACCTGGAAGCCGAGAGTAACTTATCAGCATTGCTCTGTAGTAAATTCTCATATATACCAAGATTTAGATACATATTCAAGGACAGAACTGTCGTGTTTTTAATTGAACTACCAAAAAGATTGTGATAACTTGAATGCAATAGAAACACAGATGTTACAAGGTTAAACTCCAAAGGTAGTAACTTGTCTCCATAATACATCTCAAATTCAAGATGTATGTATTTAAACTCCAAATGAATATTATAGGCTTTTCAGTTTTCACCTACCAATGAAGAGGAGTCCTCCCTTCATAATCTGGAGCATCAAAATCAGCATGAAATTTTGCAACAATGTGGTTTAAGAATGCCGTTTGTCCATATTGGGCAGCAACATGAATAGCCTGCAATAGGTGAACGAGGTGTCAAAAAATGCTTTAGTAGGGTCACCATGACGACGTCCATAAGGACTGTACTGGTGAACTCACATCAGACAAATATGAACTTGTACCCAAAAATGTCTGGCTAAGATTCTAAAAGCTATATTTAAACCAACAAAAATTTAAAAAAAAAGGGCATAAAACTGTTACAGCCTTCAGTTTATCTTGCCCTATCACTTACTTCAGCAGTTAATAGCCTAAAACAAATAAAACTAAAAATTAAACGACAATTAAGGAAAATATACCCTATATCCATTAACATCAGTTGCCTCCACCCTAGCTCCATTCCGCAACAGCACATCTGCGGCTGCAATTGAACCTCTAACCGCCGCCCAATGCAACGATGTCTGCCGCATGTTGTCAGCTGCATTCACATCACCTCCATGCTTCAATATCAACAAACAAATCAAACTCAGTGTCTTTCAGGAACAAACACAAAATCCACAAAGAAGCCCCATTGTCCATTGCCACACACACCCAGAACATGAAAACACATTATTCGTAGAAATTAAACAAGCCCTTCAACCAAATGTACAAAAAGCTCAAAATGTTTCCAAAAAACATAAAAAGAGAAGAGCAAGAACAAAGATAAAAATACGTCGATAATGTATTGGGCGACATCAGGGAAATTGTTAAGCGCAGCCCATTGAAGAGCGTAGTAACCATTGCCGTCCGGAACAGAGACAGAAGCGTCGTCTTCTTCAACAAATTTCCTTAGCTTCTCGAAATCTCCATAAGCAGAAGCAGAGTAAACGTCGATGACGTTGAGTGCGACGCCGTTTGGGTTCTGCTCTGGCTGCTGCGAAGATTTGGACTCTTGGGAAACAACCTCGATTTCTGATGGCGCCATTCGGGGTCAAAATGGAAACGTTTTTATGAGGTTTAACCTAATTAGGGTGCTGTGGGTTTAGGGTTTATGGAAATCGCCCAATTGGGAATCTTCAACTAACTCGAGTTCAACTGCTCCATTCAACTCTCTCTCTCTCTCTGGTCATTTCGTTCAACTTCTTCAACCGTCTGGTCGGTCGGCCGGGGTAGTTCGGTAATTTAGATTTTGAATGGAATTAAATATATAATAAACAGTAATTTACCCTATTGTTGATGTCACACATATTATTAATTATGATAGCCAAAATTGACCGTTAATTTGTGGATTTTTTTCATAGAATTGGGTTAATTTAATATATTAATTAACAAGTCATTTGAAAATTTTTTGAGATTTTTTATTATAAAGTTATTAATTGATAATAGATAGCCTAACATATTTAGGTACTCTAATTTTATATAAATATACTATTAAATTTTATAACGGAAGAAAAAGTTATGATTTTTACATATAATATTTCGATCACAAAAGAGTAATTTTATCGGCTGCATCTTTTAATTTCAGACAAAAGGATGTTTTTGCTAATTATTAATATTATACTTAGCATTTTTTAATGAGAAAATTAAAAAGCATATACTAGGATTTTCATGAAGAGTTTGAAATATATACTGTAATATCAATTAAAATAGTAAGTTTCTTTTAAAATTTTATTATATGGGTCAAATGTAAAAAATTACAAGGAAAGCATACTCTCTCTCGTGACGAATGACTTTTTGTGCATGCAACTCCCAAGGCTACCAGTAGAAACGACAAATAGGTAACGTATAAAACGACGAGGAGCCAATCTAGACTCACCACTTGGTCCACTCGGTGGCCCAAATTCAATCATGTACTCTTCTATTGTTCTTTTTTCAGTCACTCCTCTCCCTGCACTCCGTCGTCTCCGCCGTAATGGCCAGCGCTAGAGTGATGGCGGCCGCCACCAACGCCACCGCATCCTGCCTCCTTTTTAAACGATCAACCGGTTTGAACAGCAGACCCCAGTTAAACAGCCTTTGCTTTGGCCTCAACAACAGTAAAAGACAAGTGCTTTTGTCTTCTAAGAGGTTGTTTTCTTGCAAAGCTATTTATATCCCAGGTGATCTCCAGACCAAAGAAGAAGGTCAGCCTGAGACTGTTGACTATCGGGTGTTCTTTCTTGACCATTCTGGCAAAAGGGTCTGCCTCGCTTCTCTTCCTTTATCGAATTTTACTTTATGATGCATGTATCTTGTTTGGTTGGCGAGAAAATGCAGGATAATGTGAGTATTGAATTTCAGATGCTTCGGGTCCTCGCGTAGAATCGGTCGTTGTTTTTTGGTAATTGCGTAGGGGACGAAAGATAGAAACTTTGTTATTGGGTACATAGTCAAAAATGCCATTTTTGACTATCCTCTACTTCAATACTCTTTTCGAGTTACGTTGATTTAGTTTATTCTATATTCCATTCAAATTATGTTTGATTTTCCAGAATTGCTGAGAAAAATGAGGACGTGCAATAAAAGTTCTGTGCTTTATTCAATTGAATTACCAATTTATTTGTTGAATGTCTCACGTAATTGAAAGAATCTACGCATCGAAAATGATTTTGGGTCTAGATGTGGTCAATAAAGGATCAGGATTCTTGAATTATACGAATCATCATGTTTTGTATTTAAGTGTCGTTGGGAGTACGTTTTATGTTAAAGTAACTGAGCCTGATCGTTGTTCTCTGTGCAGATTTCCCCTTGGCACGACATACCATTGCATTTGGGCGATGGAGTATTCAACTTTGTTGTGGAGATACCCAAAGAATCAAGTGCAAAAATGGAGGTTGCAACTGATGAGCAGTTTACACCCATCAAGCAGGATATGAAAAAGGGCAAACTAAGATATTATCCGTAGGATATTCTTTTATTTTATTTTATTGATTTCTCTCATAAGATTTGCTAAAATGATTTCCAACATTTAAATTTGGCCAACCTTATAGATATTGCATGCACAGATTTCTTGTCAAGTGAATCGATTTTTCTCATAAATGCACTTTGTATCTTTATGCTAACTGTGAATCCACCTTAAGCTAATCTTTTTGAGTTCACATGGATTTCATTTATGACCATGTGGTCATAGTAAACATAGAACAACGAGGATCAAGTTATCTGTGCTTATCTTCGCCTCAGTGTTATCCTATTATAAGCCAATTGTAGTTGGAATATCAGTTACTTGACTCCTACCTTATGTATGCTCAACTCTACGCTGTCCGTTAACCGTTAAAAATTGACTGTTCATATTCCGTACTTTTTCCTTCTCAGCTACAATATAAACTGGAACTACGGATTACTTCCACAGACATGGGAAGACCCATCATTTGCGAATTCTGAAGTTGAAGGGGCACTAGGGGATAATGACCCAGGTACATCTTGGTTGTGCTTTGAACATCTGGATTTGGTTTAATATTTTCACGTCTTCTTTAGTTCAATACGTTTTGTGTCTTGTAACAATCATCTTCCGCCCCAAAAAATTGTAGTTGATGTTGTTGAAATTGGTGAAAGAAGGGGAAAACTCAGTGAAATTCTCAAGGTCAAGCCCTTGGCTGCTTTGGCTATGATTGATGAGGGGGAACTTGACTGGAAAATTGTTGCAATATCTTTGGACGATCCACGAGCTGCTCTTGTCAATGATGTTGATGACGTGGAGAAACATTTCCCTGTAAGTTACTTTCTCCTGCTGACCATTTGCATAAAAAATCGTCACTAAAAGGATGGTGGTCAGGGTAGACCATTGTATCTAGAGTAGATGTTACAAGCTCCTCACTAATCGTTTGCTTACTATTCTCTTGATGAATTTGATTGAAGAAGACTCTAATTTTATACACTGATAGGTAGCAACTGTTATCTAGGTATTCTAATCGTTGCATAAATGTTAGACACCGCTACAAAATGCTTAGATTGGATTTTCAATGGAAACAGTTAATGCAATGTTTCTTACCTTGTCATGGTTGGCATAGTTTTTCTCCATTAATTTTGTTAATGATTTAGGCATGTGTTTTGGCACATACTATGCATCTGTCGGTCTCTTCAGCCAGAATTTGTTTTGCATTTGGACAATATCAGTTTTGCTGATTGAGAGCAAGGATACCGAGCAATTTTTCAATTTTATCATGAACAAGAGAGAATAAG
>JANTNU010000235.1:34353661-34369959 GCA_024752395.1 Erythroxylum havanense | reverse complement strand
GGTCGGCTCTGCTTCGTTTTTCTTCTCCTCCCTCCCGCGTCATCTCCTCCGGCAAGTTCTCCCCCCACTTTCGATGTCGTCGTCAGGATCAGAAGCTCGTCCTCTTCTCCCACCATTGTTGCATTTTCGTGAAATATATTACAAACTGTTTGAGTTTTGTGTTAATTAAATTTGTATGTTTATTTGATTTGTTTCGTATGTTTGAGTAAGTTGTACATGATTAAGAAGAATTAAGGTTGAAATGTTAGTGTTAGAAGGTTCAGTTTTGAAATTTGCTTGCGATGTTGGGATGATTGTTTGATGTATATTAGGTATTTGTGGAAATGCCTCTTGTTTGAAAAATTGTATTAGTAAGAAGATGAATTTGGTTAATTCTTCCTAATAGGTGTCTTTAATAGTTTGGTTTGGTTTGGTCCTTTATGAAGTACTTGAATAGTTCTTTAGTGTAATTTTCTTCATTTATAAAGATACCTTCCTTCATTATCTTGATTTGGAGTCTAAGAAAGAAGTTAAGTTCTCCTATCATGCTCATCTTGAACTTCCTAATCATAAAGTTAGGAAATTATTACATTTATTGTCATTAATGTCATGAATAATAACATCATCAACTTAAATTTGAACAATTACGATATAATGCTTGTACATTTTAATAAAAAGTGTAGTGTCAACCTTACCTTTAGAAAATCCATTTTATAAAGGAAATGCAATTAGCATATCATACCAAGCTCTAAATACTTGTTTTAAGCCATATAAAGGTTTATAAAGTTTGTAGATATGGTTGCTGCATCATGTTTTTCAAAAGTAGGAAGTTGATCGACATAAACTTGTTCTTAAATGAAACCATTAAAAAAGAACTTTTAATAACCATTTGAAACAATTTAAAATTCATAAACGATGCAAATGCAAGCAAGGGCGTAATTGTTTCTAACTTATTCATTAGAGCAAAAGTTTCTTTGAAGTCTATGTTCTCCTTTTAATGGTACCCCCTTGCTACCAATTTAGCTTTATTTCTCAAAATAGTACCTCAATTAGCTAATTTATTTTTAAAGATCCACTTGGTATCTATAGTTTGGTGATCAATAGGTCTAGGTACTAAAGTCGTACTTTATTCCTCTCAATTGCTTAAACTCCTCATTCATAGTAAGAACCTAACTTTCATCATTAAGGACCTCTTTTATTATCTTAGATTCAATTTAATAAATTAAGGTAATATGATAAAAATCTTTAAGTGAAGGTTTAGTGATTACCTCTTATTAAACAACATCTAAATTTTTATTTGGAGGATGACTTTCTTTGAATTTCCAATCTTGTGGGAGCTTCTCATCCTTCTCGTTTCACTCACTTAGTTCAACAATATATTCATGATTGATTTGTTGGTGATCACTTTTAATTCCAAAAAAGGCTAATGACTTCAGATCTTTATATATACCTATCTTTTAAAAAAACCTTTCTTGGAAATTAGAGGGTTATATTCATAGAAAAGATATGCATAGATTCTTCAATTGTAATTTCTTCCTTTTAAATGCCTTATTAAATCCTCACAAAGTTTTCAAACTTTTAATTTTTAAGTTCCCTACTATAGTCACTCCTAATAAAGGCAACAAAATGTTCATTTTCATTTTGTACCCTTTTGATAAATTTGAAAAATGCCCTATAGCGTTCATCTTTGTTTGCTAAGCATAAGACCAAAGTAAATGTACTAAAATCATCAATTATGATGAAAGCAAAAAATTTACCACCTAAACGAGCAACCTTAGTTGTTGTAAATAAATCTATATGAAGTAATTGTAAAAGTGTAGTGGGACTTACTGACTTTTTACTTTTGAATGAGATTTTGGTTTGTTTTCTCATTTGACAATGAATACAAGTCTTTTTGAAATTTGGCCTCTAGAAGCCTATTTACATGTTGTTTGGAGATGAGGTTGGAAATAAGGCCTATACTTGCATTCCTAAGTCTCCTATTCCAAATCCATGTGTTTTCTCTAATAAACATTAAGACACTTCATATCTTGGTTAGAAAAATCATCAACATCAATTGTTTTTATGTTTCCTTCTCTTTTTCCTAAAAAATGTAATGCAAGATATCCCTTTAAAGTATAATATTAGCCTTTATCACATAGTAGGCTCACATTTAACAAATTATGCTTCAATCCATCAACTTAAAAAAGAACATTATCAGTAATTTTGTGATCTTTCTTACCAACTTTATCAATGTGAATTATCTTACACTTGGCATTATCTCCAAAAGTGATGAATTCTCCATCTTTGTCTCTTAGAGTTGAAACTTAGGACCACAAGCATTCATATACCTCGAGTGTCTACTATCCATTTACTATTTGTTCCTCCTTTTTTAAAATACCTATAAAATAACCCAATTAATGTGTTTTAGGTACCTAAATAGCTTAGTTCTTTAGTTGTTAGTCTCCTTCTTCTTTTTAACCCACTTGCTTGAGATTTTATTCATTACTCTTTGTTTTGAGAAGCAAAATTTGTCAATATGCCCATATTTACCATAAAAGTAACATACTATGTCATATGATTTAATTGTATGATGATGAACAATATAACTTTAATGTAAGCATGCATTCCTTATTCTTCAACATACATATGAGCCATGGAAACTTTTGCTTTGTGTAAGTGATTGGATGCTCTTTTTAAATAATGAAAAGTGGTAACGTACTTTTATGTTCAAGGTATGTTTCTTTCATTGTAATGATGATTGTGTGGAGTGTGAAAATGTGTCATATAATTATGCTTGGTGTAAGCCAATGTGATATGAGTGGGATTGCATTTTATCATATGCATTGGTATATAAGTTATGCATATTATTTTATTAAGAATGTTAAATTATTGGTCTAGATTTTGAATGACCTATGAAAGCATAAAGTTTACTCTTAACATGAGCCTTAATGGATGTGTCGTGTGTGTGCATAGATATGGATGCTTTATATTGATTTTTCATCCCAGGCATTGGTTCTTTAGTACATAAATGCTTCCTTTTGATAAAAGTAGTCTTAAGTGTTGTAAGCATTCTCATGACTATATTTGATTCTATACCTATCGCTAAAACTCTTTTGAGCTTGTAACATGTTTTGTAGTCTCTCACTTCCATTAGTGAACTTAGACAATGAGACATTGGGAATCAACTACCTTCATGCAACTCTGCATTCTTATGCTTTAAAGTGTCTAAGTCATGATTATCGTCCTTTATATACTCGTTAACTTTTCTAATTTTTGTTAATATCGTTTATTTGTTTGTAGCAATGTAAATAATTATAATATTAAAAATTCTAATTACATTATAAAGGTGAATATTCGTTAGCTTACTCTTTTCTCCTTGTGGTTTTAATGATGCAATGTTTGACCTTGTGGATCCTAATTGTCTAGGTTTTCTAATTAGACATTTACAAATCAATATTACTCACCATTAATCCTAACATGTTCGTTTTATATGATTGTTTTAATATATCCCTGCTTTCAAAGCTGCGAACAATTTTGTTCTTGATTGTAGGAACACATTTGTTGGCATTATTTCTATTTCGAAGGAGATTGAAGAGAAGCTTTAGTAGGCATTCAAATGACATTCAGTGGCCTTATATTTTTGACAATGTCAACACAGAATTTGCTAACATTTTAATTGAGTTTGTATCAATTTCTATAATTTTCATTCTAGCTCCTCATCATCTTCTTTCACGCACTTCAAGAAGATCCTTCTGTGTGTTGGTTGAGGTTTGTGAATTTGTTTTTTACTATAGTTTTTTGAAGTTGATTTAATTTGGATATTTATTTGGGGTTTGAACTTCCCATCTGAACGTATTACATGGCTGATTTAATTTGGCTTGCACGAACTGAAACTTGTCTGTGATATGAACTTCAGTTTATCTATGAATTAATATAGGATGAGTTTGACTTATATTATTGCTCCAATTACCTTAAATATGTCAATCCGTTATTTCATTGATGCTCTCTTAAATGATTATGTTCTATTTACTTTTCATGCGTGAATTTTTATATAGCTTTTTTAATTAAATTTTATATGTTAAACTAATTTATTAAAATAAATATTCATATTTTTATGAATATTTATTATATTTGGCACTAGTACATATTTAATATCCATTAAATATCAAACTTTTAACATTAATTCTCTTCTAACATATATGATTGCAAATATATATGTCAAATCTTAAGTTTAAAATTTTTTCAGATTTCAACCCATAAACCTTAACCTATAACCCGTGATGGAGCTCCCATGAGGCTTATCGGTGAAAAATACCAGGAGCCAAAGAGTCAGAACGAGAACTTATTATGCTGATTCAAGTCTTATCTTAGATGTTTTGTAATATTTTGCTAACATTAATGATACTAACTATGGATTCACTGTTTTAAATTAACAGTTTTCCAGAAATAAGTTTTCGAGATAGATCTTAGATGTATAGACGATTAACACCTGATGGTTTTATTAATTCTGAATTTGTTGAGGGACTTGAAACTTTTATTTATTATGCATGTTCTCAACCTTCATATATGGGTGCGCCAAAGATTAGATGTCTATGTAAAAATGTAAACATAAATGTTTCCTTCCTATTGATGAAGTTAATTGACATTTGTTGAGAAAAGGGTTTGTCCCTAAATATTTTAAGTGGACATGACATTGGGAACCGTTGATTTGTAGCACATCAAGGGATAATCAAGCACAATTGTCTGTCAACTTAAATGAGTTTAAAGGGAGGATTGGATTTAGAACAAATTATATGGATGGAACTGAAAATCCGTACATCCAAATGGTTTACGATGCAGCCGGTTATACCTTTGAGAAAAATAGGAAAAATTTTGAAGAAAAACCTAACCCAAAAGAAAAACAATTTTTTGACTTACTACAGCCAGCTAACCAAGAATTGTAGCCAAATTGTGAGACAATAACCCAACTGTCTTCAATTGCTCGAATATTGAACATAAAGTCTAAAGGGCATAATTTGGACCATAGTTTTGATAAAATTCTAGAATGGTATAATGAATCATTGCCTCTTGATCATACAATGGTTGATATTTTTACAATATGAAGGAACTTATTAGGGGTATTAGTTTGCCTGTTGAAAAGATTGATTGTTGCAAATAGGGATCTATATTATATTCGGGAGATGATGTGGAATTACAAGAGTGCAAATTTTATGGTCAATCTAGGTTCAAGCCTAGAAAGCATTCTATGAAAAAGAAATTAGTACCCTGAAAGTAGATGCATTATTTTTCGCTAACTCTGAGACTTCAAAGACTATGCTTCTGATGTTACTGTATTTCACATGAGATGGCATGATGAGCACGAATAGGAAGATGAAATAATGAGTCATCCATTAGATGCACTAGCGGGGAAACATTTAATGACACCTATCTTGAGTTTATAGTTGAAAGTCAAAATTTTAGGTTGAGATTGTCGACGGATGGATTCCAACCTTTTGGTCAATCCAACTAGCAATATTCATCATGGCTAATCATAATTACTCCTTATAATTTACCTCTATGGATGTGTATGAAAGATGTATATATGCTCTTGACAGTGATTGTGCTAGGGCCTACAAATCCGAAGCATAAAATTAATGTATTCTTATAGCCATTGATATCTAAATTGCAACATCTTTGGGAATATGGTATTTAGACATATGATGTTTCTTTAAAACAAAATTTTGTGTTGAGAGTAGCTTTGATGGTGACTATTAGTGATTTTTTGGCATATGTCATGTTGTCTAGATGGAGCATAGCAGGAAAAATGGCTTGTCCTTATTGTGGCAATGATTCTGATGCATTTTTTTCTAAACAGGGGTAAAATATGCTAGTTTGACAATCACAGAAAATTTCTGCCTACAAATCATCCATTTAAACGCAATAAAAAAAGTTCATTAAGAGTAGAATGGTAAAAACACCTCCTTCTCCTCCCAAAGCTGGTGAAGGGATTTTGCAAGAGGTTGAAGAATTAGGCTTGTTGAAAGCAACAGGATTTGAAATTAATGAAGTAGATACAAGCATTAGTAAAAACTTTGGTTAGAGAAAATGAAGCATCTTTTGGGATTTGCCATATTAGAAAACTAATTTGCTAACATTTCAATAGGTGCATTTTAACATGCCAGGATCCTTCTCGAGAATCTAGACATTAGAGACTCATTTACTTTTACCGACTATCATGTCACATAGAATCCAAGAAAATAATTATATCATTGTGATTTATCAATGCAATACACTATACTCAGCTTTAAAGTTGATTTATTGTTATATTTGTAAGAATTTGTCAAACAATCTCCCTATTAGTTAAGGGTCAGCCTGTGTCCTATTAAGTATGGGCTGTTATTGTTCTTGTTCTATGACTATAATAATTGTTAACCTTCTATTTCGACTTTTGTATTTGAATATAATATTCAACAAATCACCTTACTTCCTTTTCCATATATTGTGTAAAATATTGAATTCAAATTCTTATATTTCTAGAAAATTCAATAAACAATAATTTCAGGTAGAAGTATGGGACTAAAAAGATAGTATGATGTAAAGCAGCCCAGGTTCAGACACAAGTTCGGAGGTGCTTATTGTGAAAGTGGACCGTCACAGTTTGCAACTGTCACTGAATCACCTCCTTCCCCTTTAGGGCCTACAGTTGCAGATAAGGCATCATCTATTACTCGTCATGCTACACCATCCCTAAGTCATACATCATCTATTACCCCTTTATCAAATAGAGGAGACAACCGCCAACTTGGAGCTGAGGGACCTGATAGAAGAAAGTACATAACAATTGTTAATAATCTGTAAGTGAAATCACATCAAACATTATATGTTTTTAATTAAGTTATAGGTTTAACAGTTTTTTCACTGTATAAAATTACTTCTTATATTATGTTGAATCCGTCTGGACCGTGTTCCAGAAATATGACATCTAAATTTAAGGAGAAGATTGATCTTGAGGGTTATGTGTGGAAGAATATTTCTTAGGCCACAAAGGGATTTTACTTTCAGGAGTTTGAGGTACAAGAATTTTTTTCTTTTTTTTATTGATTTGTATACATTAATTAGATAAATATTATTACATTATAGTAGTTCAAAATTTTTCCTTTTATTTTAGAAAGAATTTTTCTAGGATTTTAGTTTTGATCGATCATACATAAAGTATGGGAGAGACGAGCTCGTACACGTTATCATTAGTGCGACACACAAGGCTGGTGTATGACCGTCTTATATTTCAGAGCAATTATGGAGTCGTTGACACAGTATTGGACAAGTCTTGAGGTAATATCTATCTTAAGGCGTAACTCCACCAACAGATGTAGAAGCCTGGGAGGAGAGAGTCTTCCCGTACATATGGGAGAATCAATTACCCACCACAAGTATGGACAAAGACTTGTAAGTATCTAAACTTGACACTTATATTATAAATTTTTTACTTTGCTATATTTTAATTTAAATTAATGAGTGAATGTTGAAATGAAAATATGTGTATTAAAGATAATGATAATGGTATAAATGTTTGATGCCTTATATGGTTATGTTGAGTTATTTTATTTGTTCAATAGGGGAAAATATCATTAAAATAGAGGAAACTCTACCAAAATTTTTATAAAATCTAATTCACATATAACATTTTAGGGTAAATATATAGGAAAAGTCTATAGACATAAGGCCTACATTTACTGAGGTGTTTTTGCACACTTACACGAAAAAGCATGACGGTGTAACATTCGTCAGTAGCTGATGTAGAGAACTGAATATATGTGAAATTAATGCTTTATTTTTATTTCTTAATAATTATCACTTACTAATATAAACATTGCTTCCTAATAGTACTAAATACTAGAAACCATTCAGTGACAGTCTCAGCAGGAATAACCTGTTGATGAGACTCAGACTTATCTTGATGCTATGGGTGGTAGGGACCATCGTGGAAGGATATTCGGGCTAGGTTCATTTGTGAACACATGTTATTCGCAATCCGCCACGTCTAGTACAACAACATCTACTAGATAGTAGCAAACCGATCAAGTCAATTAGCTTCGAACAACAGTGGACACATTGATAGATTACATAGCTTAACTAAGACAAGAGATGGATGAGTTGAAGGCGAGGGGTAGTAGCACCTCAGAGCACCAACGATCACCAAGACATTAGGATTGTGTTTTGAATTACAAAGACTTTTTATGTACACTGTAATGTTTTTATTATCAATTAAGATAATTTTAACTTTATATCATCAATCAACTGTCTATTTAAACAAATAAAATATATAAACAAATAAAATTATTATGCATAGATAATTCATAACTATTGAAATTATGCATTTATCATAATATGATGAAATAAAATTTTATATCGGGATATTTAAAAGAAATTTCTTACTTTTATTTATAGACGGAATATAAAAATAGTCGCAAAAGCACTACATTTATGAACAAAATACCTTAAACGGTCAGTAAATTGTATAATATTTACTGACTGTTCTTCTTCTTTTGTCGGTAATTTTCAAACATTTCTGATTATCTGAACTACGATTTATCGACCGTTCTTTTTTCCATCGGCAACTGTACCGATGAAAAAACCATCCGTCGGTAAAATTTACTGACGGTTACGTCTGTCTGTCAATATACTTTACCAATGGAAGGACACATAAAAAGTCCGTCATTAGATTTACCTATGATTGTGTTAACAATTTCATTATCCATCGTTTTATTCCATCAGTAATAATAATTTTTGACGCAATAAATGCATTTACCATTGGGTTTTACCATCAGTAAATAATAGATTTCTTGTAGTGTAAGTTTAATAGGTGTAATTAAGTTATCACATGTGTCATTATCTCAATAAAGATAAATGTTTTATGTTTCAAAATTTGGTGTGCTGAAAATAATAGACATGCGCCACTTTTCATAATTGATTATAGCTTAACTAATGTTATGCTATAATTTAAGAAAAAGAACATATCATAAAAAGCATACAGAATCCAGGTGATAGTACTTAAAGCTTATCAATACCAAAAATAGTTAATCACCATTGTATGACTTTTCAATTAGTTTGGAACATGTTAAAGAGAAGGAGGAAATTTTATTTTCTTTAATTGTTTAAATCTAGTATGAATCTCTTTCCTTCATCTATATATATATATATATATAGATATAGATATAGATGCATATGTATATTTAATAGACCTAACAAATTGATTTAGTTGATATCACCTAATAGATTAACAGGATAATTACCAAAAAAGCCCAAATTTTTGTCAATTTTTTAATTATACCCTGAACTTTAAAAAGTAGCAATAAAATGTCCAAACTTTCAATTTTTTTCAATTCTATCTCAAACTTCAAAAAGTGACAATAAAATATTCAAATATTCAAATTTCTTCAATTCTAGCCTAATGTTATCCGTTGTTCTTTCTCAGCCCTCAGCCCTCAGCCCTTTATTTTCTGTTTATTCTTCTTATGCCCCAAATTACTCTCGCATTATAGCGTACTACACTAGTAAGCTCTTCGTTTTTAATTCGTTCTCTTGATTCCCTTAGTGTGAGGGCATTGGGATTGCGTAATTTGAAAATAGAAGGGTGAGGGAGTCGAGAAAACAAACTGAAAACGAAGAGAAAAATTGAAATCAAAGCATAAGGTTGTCGGGGCTGCGTAATTTGATTTAGCTCATTTTTAAATAATGACTTCAATATCTTCATTTCTTGCGTTAATTTTAGTTGACGCGTATTAATAGTTAGGGTTTCTAAAACACGTAGCAAGTTACATCAGCAAACTTAACGGAAACTCTAATGTCATGGTAGAATCGAAAAAAATTGAAAGCTTGAGCATTTTATTGCTACTTTTTGAAGTTCGAGCAATAATTTAAAAAAATTGAAAGTTTGAAAATTTTATTGCTCCTTTTTAAATTTCAGGCTATAATTGACAAATTGAAGAAAGCTTGAATTTTTTTAGTAATTAACCCTAGATTAATTAAAGGGTTTGGTTTTTAAAAATTAGTATATAAAATAGATTTGAGTTTAAAATTTATTGGTCTGATTAGGTTTATAAAAAAGTTAAAAAAAGGTTCATTATGAACTATAAATATATCATAAATTTAGATCAATTTACAATTTTTATTGACATTATTATTAGAGGAATAGAGTAGAAGACACAAAATTTTCTATGTAAGGATTTTTATATATGTTCTTTCTTTTATTTTCTTTATATAAATAATTTGTTTGCAAGTTATAATTCATGTTCATTTAAAGGATATTAGTATTCTAAACCAAAAAGTAAATAAGATGATGATAATTTCTATTTAACAATTTAAAAATATGGTTTATGACGTGTAGTTGTGAGAAAATATTCGTTTTTATTTTGGGTAGTTTAATTATAAAAATTGTTTAGTAAAATTAATTGTTTGGGCTCTTTTTTTTTTGTACAATAACAACTAAATATAATTGTAGAATTAACTCCTATGATTAAATATCTTCTTAGTTATCATCTATGAAAACTCCTATGATTAAATTTTAATTATATATCATTCTTGAAAAACTGGTTGATTTATGGCAAAAGTGAGATGGCTGATTGATATAAAACACTTGGTATTGTTGAATCAATAAGGATGATGATAATCGATGTTTCTATTAAGTGAACATTTCATCACAATAGCTTATGCTATTGTGTGAGGCCAACTCAATTGATTTTATATATTTTCTAACACACCCCTCAAGTGAAAGCCCTTTGGGCTTGAAACTTGCACATGTCTACTTGACCTTGTGCTTAATTTATTTAAAATAGGTGGGTGGTAGGATTCGAACTCATGACCATTTGGTCATAGAGGCTCTGATACCATGTTAAGTGACCATTTTATCACAATAGCTTAAGCTATTGTGTGAGGCCAACTCAATTGATTTTATATATTTTCTAACAGTTTCTAGTATTGAATATTATTTCATATAGAATTTCTCCCAAAGAAATGTTATATGGTCAAAAGTACTAATAGATAGAACAGCTTATTAGAAATAAAAGGTAAATTATTGGATAGTCCAAAAAATCAAATAAAAACAAAAATCAAATACAAATGTAATGTAATGTTAATTTTTGTAATCTTTTGAAAAAACAAAAGGAGACAAATAACTAAAGTTGTATTTTTATGAATTCATTATCAAAATAATTCCATCTCACCGACAAATATAGGAAGTTTATTTTTATTATATAAAACTTATTAGTTGTTATGAATGCATGAATTACAACTATAATGACAAGTTATGGTCTACCATCTGATGATTTTTATAAAGAAATAAAGATTAATTATTCTGAAACCAAAAAAATTGTTGTTTGAACTTTATAACTAAGAATGGAACAAGAAAATCTAAATGCGCAATGCACTTATTGTAGAAAGAATTTTCTACTCCACTTACAACTGGTGCTTCTCATTTACTTCTTCATTTAGAAGAAAAAAAATCCAATGAAAAGTAAAATGATATAAGTTAATATGGATTAGAACTAAATTAGATTTTGATAGCATTATTGCATTAAAAATATGAAAAATCATAACCAAACAAATATTTCAGTGATTCCCATGTCCATATTTCTAAAGTAAAAGGAATAGAAATGATACAAATTGATTTTAACTCAATTCAATTTTTAACACACAAGGAAAAGCAATTATCATTCCTTAGTTATCAAGGGCATTTTGAAAATTTCTGGTCAAAATATGGCTTTCAAATTTAGTTCCAAACCATATAGGAATAAATGAACACTGTTTAAAAGGACTATGTCCAAGGGGATCATTACCTCCTCACCCCCTACATAAGTTACATCTTGCAACTATGGACCATTATAACTATATAAGAAGACACTCAAAATTGGGGAAGTGATTAGGATTAAATATCCTATTAATCATAGTAATAAATGATGGATATTGGGCGGTATTTATATGGAGCTATGAAATATTATAGCTAATGTGTTAAGTACCCCGCCTGGGGAGTATGTTCACAAAAATGAAACTTAATATGATCATCTTGAATTACGTGGGGCATTTAGTATGATGATTACTGATGGTAAGCTTGCTTTCATATTCCTTGAACTATTTGCATTTAGATATATGATGAGGCTTACTTCATGTCACAGGAATATTATTATATAACCAGGATTAAAAATCATTGATATTTTTTTTTTCTAAAATTCGAAATGGAATTAAGTATTTTAATAAGCCTATTCCAAAATTTAAGAAGTTCTTTAAAATGACTTCTAAATTTTTTATTTGAAAATGATGACAAAATTAAGGATTGATATAAAGTGGCTACTTATATTATGATTGATCATGATCTATATTACAACCATGCTTTGATTAATTAGGCAAAATTAGATAAAAAGTTCTTTAGTATTTCATTTAAAGTTGAGGAATGGTATTAAGTGAAAGTTCTTCACAAGTTGTTGAAAGTATTTTATGATGTGACATTTTTTCTTGTTCAAAATATCTAACATTAAATGTTTAAATATATATTAAAATTTTAAAAACATTTGAAGGATAATTCAAAAAATCCTTCTCTATTTATGGAAAGTATGATTTATAAGATGTAGAAGAAATTTGATGAGTATTGATTAGAGCGCTCTTTATTTATATCATATACTATTTTGCACTGTCAATATATAACAACAACAATAACAATAATCACTCAGTAAAAGTTCTGTTGATATGTAGAACCTAGGGAGATCTGATAGTAAGCAACCTTGTCTCTCACTATAATTTAACTTATTTCACTTTTGCTATTATATAATTTAAGATAATTCTACTACATCTAATTTCATTGAATTAGTGAAGAAGGCCTTACTCATGAAACTTGAGTTTATGTAATAGAGAAAATAATATCACAAAATGTTGAATCTTCTTCTAGTTGAAAAAACAATAAGAGAAATGAGAATTCTCGAGAATTTTAATACAAAGAGTATTTAAAGTCAATGTTTTATCTTAACTCAGCAATTTGGATTAAATATTTATTTGATAGAGTATGTTGACATTGATATTATTAGAATACTAGAATGTGACTTTTAAAATACTTTCTATTTTGAGTATATGGCCAAAATGTTTTGACTATTTATATTTCTACCATGCCTTTAGAATTTGCATTTAGTTTGGCTCTTTATAATTGAAGTAATTTTATAAAGAGATTAATTTTATGTTAAATGATTACAATTTGAATAGTTGAAACAATTATATTGAATATAACTGAATTTTCCTTAATAATTGAATATACATAATAGTTTTTTAATTTTTATCAAAATATTAAATGAAAATATTAAACAGGATGTAGATTGATATATAATAGCTTTCCTTTATAAATATATGTGGACTGATAATTAACCTACACCGAGATTAAACGAACCTCACTTATTCATGATTTTTCTTCCTCAAACTTAAGGCTTCCATTGCTTAGTTAATTCTGGCACCCCCACCGCAAAGCCACTGGCCGATAAGGAGATCTCCATCCACACAGAGTCACAGTGCAGGGGTGCTTTCTTCTCTGTACGTAATAGTCCCCAGTTTTCAGGTCAGTATCAAATATTAAACGTATTTGTTTATCAAGTAATGCTGTGTGAGAAAGAGAATGAAGAAATTAATGAATACTTACTCTTAGTCGTGATTTGGCATTTGGACACAGTGAAGAGAAATAAAGAGCAATAAAATGAGTGTTTTGGTGGTATCCTCAGCCATATCTATTGACTTGTATAAATGGGATAGTTCACTATAATTCCCTCTTGCGTTTTATAGCAAACCTTTGTGATGGAAGAGCCGGCTTCTCTAAGTTGCACGCTGCTTTAAACTTCTTCAGCTTTTATGCTCTCAAGGACTCTAGTTCGATCTGGTGGACGATACTATGAGAATAATTTGTACTCTATGCTACATGCATGCCATAGCCTACTAAACAAGAAAACAACAAGTGCTGTTTTGATTTGATCCTTCTGAATGTAAGACCAAGAACACTATTTTAATCTGGAGATTTTCCGATTACTTGATAAGAAAGTAAAGTAAACAAGGATTATGAATTGCCCTTGTCATTTCTCTTTTTATATATGTAGGACGATTTTGTCAATTACAATCTTTTTATGAAATAGTCAGGTCAAATTGTTAGTTACATTTAATTGAGTAAGAAAATTGAATAAAAAATAGGTATCCATATTTTAATTTGAAGATTATTTAATTTAATTTTTAGGAAATATGGTATATGATAATGGGTTTTTATTAGCTTGGGAGATCACCATTTGTCTAACTAATGATGCTCTTCAAGAAATTGTTTATTGTGTTTAACATATGGGTAATAATAAAGGCACTAGCATTTATATTAACAACTATGTTGAAGATATGTGCACCAATCAATTGTTTGTATTAAGTAGCAAGGGCGGCAGATTTTGCCTAGGTTAGTTTATGTGCTACACGAGTTATATAGTTCTAACGATTTATAGTTTTTAGTTTTTGGAATATCTACCTAAAGTACTTTCAAAAAGTGTTAGGACCAATCAAGCTAAATCAATTCTTTAATGGAAAATAGTATTCAGCTTATGGTGAGAGTAAACCAGTAAGTTTAGTTTGAAATAAGCTTGCCTTCATTAGTGACTGAATGGAGACTTAAATACACAAGAAACACAGCTACTTTCCTACTTCTTAGGTAACGTCTCTAAGAGATAGGATCACATCTGCAAGTCTTCTTAAAATAACAACAACTCCTATCCTTAAGCAAGCAACTAGCGATAAAATAACAATTGCTTAGATCCATAATCTCCATCATGTTGTATGTACTGCCTTTCATGGAAAAACTCCATGTAAATCATGCATGCCAAACCAAAATGTTAGTCAAAATATTTGGGATTCTTCATGGGCATTCTTTGGGATCTTCTTGGCTTATCAATGCCGCCTCCTCCAATAATAACCTTGTCTTCAAGGTTAAGGTTGATGAATTTGTCTTGTAGCTCTTATGAGTCTTCCTATGTTTCATTGTCCACTGGTAAATTTTTCCATTTACCAGACTTTGTGCAATGAACTTAGATCCTTTCTTGATCCAATGGTTATCCAAAATCATTTCTGGTTCTATGATTAAATCACCATCTGTAGCCATGGATGGTAACTCCACACTGGCAGCAATTGTTTTTCCCAGTTTATTCTTTTAAAAGAGAGACATGAAATACCAAATGAAAGCGACAGTCTTGTGGCAATTTGAGCCTATAAGCTACCTTTTCAATTCATTATTCAATCTGGTAAGGTCCATAAAACCTACTGGCAAGCTTCTGATAAGCTCTTTTAAACGTCAATTGTTGTCGGTGGGGATGAAGTTTTAGAAATACAAAGTCGCCAATTTGGAATTCAATGTCCCGCTGTTTGGAGTTTGCTAGCTGTTTCATCGCATGTAAATTTGATTTCAATTGTCGTAACATGGCATCCCATGAAATGAGACTATGGTCGACTTCATTAACTGGGCACTTTCTATCTTGGTAATGTGGAATTGTTGATGGTGGTCTACCATATAAAGCTTAGAAAGGAGTCATTCCTATAGACACATAATATGTAGTATTATACCAAAACTCCACCTATGGAAGGAAGGTCGACCACTACGGGGCTATTGATATGCAAAACAACGAAGGTATTGTTCAAGGCAATGGTTGACCACTTCCGTTTATCCATCTGTTTGTTGATGGTAAGCTGATCTCATCTTTAGTTGAGTGCTCGACAATTTGAAGAATTGCTACCAGAAACGACTGATGAAAATTAGGTCGCAATCACTAAGGATGGACCTGGGCATGCCATGAAGTTTCACCACTTCTTCAATGAACTATTTAGCCACCAGTTTTGCCATATATGGATGTGCAAGAGCCATGAAATACGCTGATTTGCTAAACCTGTCAACCACGAACAAAATTGTATTCTTATCATTTGAAGGTGGTAGACCATCAATGAAGTCCATTGTGATGTCATCCCAAATTTGGCATGGTATAGAAAGTGGATGTAAAAGCCCAATTGGTGACAAAGTCTCACTCTTAGTGCGTTGACATACTGTAGAGTCCGGCCTTTACCGCCATCACTCTAGGTATTGTCCTCTTTGGTCAAAGGTGAGTCCACGACTCGAACCCATGACCTCAAGATTTTTTTGCACTTTAAGTGCACGCCTCTTACCATTGAGCCACCGTCATCACTCCAGGTATTGTCCTTTTTAATTTAGAGCCCACAGAAAGTGATAAGTCTAAAAATTGGATTCATGCTATAAAAGATAAGTTAAATTCAAAGGCACAAAATAATGTCTAAAACCTTGTTGATTTGACAAAAGA
>JANTNU010000235.1:34308750-34329093 GCA_024752395.1 Erythroxylum havanense | reverse complement strand
CCCAAAATTGCAAATTATTTTTCAGGACCGAGAGAGTAGACTCATAGCTCCAGAGAGACTTTTCCTGCCGTGTAGATCGAGTTGGCAAGAGAAGTCATGACACACAAGTCGGTCAGCTGGCACTTTTTGAGGGATGACCTAGCTAGGTTTATGTTTGATTTTCTTTGGGACTAATATACAGAAAATAACAGTTGTGTAATTTACCGCTTTGAGGTTATGAAATGAGAAATTTATGGTTTCAAAATTAGTAGATTTCATATTAATGCTTTATGATTTTTGATGCCATGTGGAGAGTTAGAAATAGTTTGTAGCGCAACCTTATCATAGGGTGCGTATTGGAATTGACCTACGGGCGTCCCGGCACATATCTTATGGTAAAGGGGTGCTACATAATCATTTATCGTCATATATCACTTGATCATTCGTTTCACATTTCACATTCAACATATATCATGTTCAAAAATCAGTCAAGTATTTAAATTATACCTATCCTATGCATATGCAATGCTTATAAGACTCTCTTTCAAATTTTTATTATTGTGACCGAGTGCCTATAATTATCTCGTATCCATTGTAGATACTGAGCTTATTGATAACTGTCCCATATCCGTTGGAAATATCGGACTCATTTTACATAGTGAGCCTTGGGCTTTTAATCACTTTCTGAGCTTTAAGCTCATTCTTCACATTTTGAGCTTTAAGCTCTTTTTCGGTGGCTATTCCGGTCATAATAGCCTTTATGTTTCATGCATTCATGTAATAAAATGTGTCACATATTTTCATTCAATTAAAAGTTCTCAAATCCCACAATTATATTCTCTTTCACATGTCATCAGATCTTAGTCCGACATTCAACATTTAAGTTGAGAAAGCACATATTTCATCAAATTCACATATAAGGAGAAATTTCAATGTTCTCACATTTATCAAACTCTTTGGACTATTAATGTCTAGAATTGTCTCAATCACATTCACATCAATGATAATTCAATGCAGAAACTGAAGACAGAACAAACAATGAAATGAAACTATCTAGGTCAACTCACAATATGCTCTAGATTATCATTAGATTCCATGATATGGAAATGTCTGGATGCTTTATCCTGCACATCAACATTAGGCAATACACATATTTACACACATTAATAATTGCACAATCATATGAACACTTAATCATACACATATGTATATATGTTGTGTATAATGCATGTTCAATGACAATCCCGGGTATATTATCTAAATTCACATCTTATGCTCATTCTCATTTCATAATTCATATATGTCTAATTGAACTTAGGTTTACACTTCATTTGTACATGATTATTTTTTAAGTTCACCAATCGATCTTTACCCTTTATATATGTCTAGTTTATTCTTAAGCTGACGCCTCAAGAACACTTGGTTCTTCTAATGTCATAATACAATTTCTCGTCATTTCTTTTCTAACATCATATGCTCTCATAATACTCAATTCTCATTCATATTTACTTTATACATATTACTAAACTCCTTTGGATCGTAACTATAATCATATGCACATCTTCATTCCCAATATACTCATGCCATTAGTATTTGATATCATCAATTTATTTACTAAGTTATAACCCTAATTATCACTTCAAACATATCAAATATTAGTCACTTAATCAAAGCATCATTCTAGGTTCATTTCAAGTCCCATTTAGCCTAATGTCTGTTAGGCGGACATCCATGTCTATTAAATGGACCTTTACAAGTCTCTTATAGAAACTTGAACAGACCTTCTAGACATAAAAATCTCTTCTTGGGGTTGTAGATCTCGCATTCCTCTTTCTATTCATACTTAAATGATCTAAATCCGAGTTCTACAGAAAAAGTTATGCCTCTTGCCCCAAACCTATCCAATTGCATCCTCATTTTCCAGATTTCAATTCTTTACTTACTAAGTTCACTACCTTATGGTTGGTCTAACATTTCTAGTTTAATTTTCTCATCATTTCCCCATCATTCTAACTCCATTTCAACTAAATATCATCCATAAATAAATTATAGTCTATGATTGATTATGAACTCTAAAAACAAAACACATACATATATACATTTATCATCATTCATCTCACTTTCTGCATATATTCAACTTCATTTCCACTTTTATTTCACTTCTAACTATCACCTTAATTCATCTCATTCTCAAGAGCATAAGTCAACATCTTGGTTAACATGACCTTCAATTTAATTATACCTTTAATTCTCAACTCATAACATCTACATAACAACTCATCACCCATGGTTTTCATACTCTCAAAACAGAACACAAACACATGTATTCATTCATCAATTTTCTACACCCAGTATTCAACTTCAAGTTAAAATTAGAAATTCTTAAAGACATAATTTGAATTTGATGTCTTCATGAAAAATGTAGCCATATATATCTAATTTAATCCAAATTAAAAATCATCTCAATTGGATATCTACAGAACAAGTTATGGCCAAATCACAGATGTATAATCAGTGGAAAAATGTTACAGCTAACATTTTTCCAGCACCTTTTAAACACCATTTACTCAATTAATCCAACATTATACCATTCCATAATCTATCACCCCTCAAAACACCAAAGAAGGAAATAAATCTACCCATTTTTCTCATTCATGTTTTTGCATGAACCCCTCCTTATTTTGTGATCATTTAACTCTTAACTATCATCAAAACATGTTTCATTCATCAATTCAAGAAGAGCGATGCTTATACTTACTTGTTTATTCATGGCTTCTTTAAGAGTCTACAAGAACCCTAGCTCCTTCAACACACACGAAAATCAACTTTCAAAGTGGAATAGGCTAGGTCCTTTAGCAATAAGAAAATGATAGCAAACTATTTAAGTGGCTAGTGATGTAAGAAGGCAAAGTTCAACTTTGAGGCTTAGAGAGGAAAGTGTCGTGAGTAAAGGAGAGACAGTTGAAGAAAATGAAGGAGATGGAGAAATTAAGCATATATTGTCAATGGGCAAGTGAAAGACCATGAAATGGTCTTTAATTGGGTAAAAGAATAGTAAGTGTTGAGTGGTAGTGACACTTGTCACTTTCCTATGGTCTCACTTTTGATCTTTTAATCTACTAGTCCATTTGTCTCAAATTTTCAACCCAATTGATTCTCAATTTTCAATGACACTTGTCATTAAATCTAAATGTCATATATCAAAATTTCTACTACCATTTGACTCTTATTCATACTATTATTCATCAATTGTTTTGCCACTTGTCATTTTCCTAGTCCAAAAATATCCTTTATTTTTAGAAAATTCTCATATTTAACCAAAAATTCCAATTCACTATTTATACACTCCAACTCAATATTTAAGACATATAATACATAATTCACAATTCCAAATATAATCACAATTATAGATCAATTATACCCAAAAATGTCAATGAATGTATGTACAATTATTTTAGTTTTCAAAAATCAATATTCACGTGTATGTGTGTATGCTACATTATGCATGAGCATGAAATGCATTTTTCTAATCTCGCATTGTTATTTTCTCAATTATAGAGGTCTAGGGTTCTACTCCTTAGTATGGGAATAGGATGTTACATTAAGTGTTCTCTTATTACATACACTACTTGCGTATACTGAACTTGCACACCATGTTAACAGTCCTTAGTTTTGATTATAATAAAAAGATTTCAGTTAAGTTAACAATAGTCGCTATATGGCTCATGGGAACTACATTCTACGTAGTTGAAAAACAACTCAAGCTTTAAATTATTAAGTAAAGCAACCCTATAAACATGTTAGATATGGTTGCAATTAGTAGATAGGCATATGATTTAATAAGCTTTAGACAAAAACGACTAACTCTACACAGGTAGATAGGCATCTATAGTGGGTCAACGATGTTAAACTGAAAAACGTTTTACGTATTTATTTGCATGTCTCTTTGGATGCCTCCAACTCCTATCCTTTTATTAACCTCTATAAAATCATAAATTTAGTTATAAGATGCCATCCAAACATATACTAACTAATGTGAAGAATGCAAAATCAAGAGTAAGCAAAAGATGTAAAACCTCTTTGTGTTATTCATTTGTTGAAATTAACTGTTTAACCACTACATTTTATTCTTTAAACATGTTGTTGTTCTTTCCATATGTTGTCCACATTGCATGTATTGAATTTCAAAAACTCTCTCACAAGTGAAATACATTCAATTTTAAAAACTCTCTCGCAATTTTAAAAGATCTGTCTTGAACCTATGTTATATAGGCATTGGAATAGTTGGAGTTATTATTGATAAACAGATGACACTTCATTGTCAAATTATATGTGTTTACATAACATAGTCAATAGAATGCATGTTTACCCAATCATATATTATCTTATTATCATATTTTAAGTATATAGATGGAGTCATTATCATAGACTAATATAGCAGTGAGTTCAAAATCAGGCAACACCATTTGCTATTGTGGGCTATAGGGCCCATTGAGGACTTCATGAAGTGATCATAATTTGGCTAAAGGTTTTATAGACACCCTAATTATCAGGTGAGAATTTATTGTTATTTGATTAATGAAGTTGAATATTAAACTTGTGTTTAAGGCATTTTTTAAAGTGAAATTGAATGTTTTAGGTTGGGAGCTACAAGTTCTTCAAATGGATAATATGAAGAATTTATTAAGAGAGGCATTGAAGTGATTCAAAATTTAAGGAGTGAATTATCAATGTTGAAGAAAGAGCTTCAAAGAACAACAACAAAGGAGTTTAAAGAAAAATGAATCTTTTGAAGGAGGATATACATTTATTGAGAAAAGAGAAAACAAGAAATTAAGTGTAGGTTAATGAAAATTGTAATAGGATTAGTTGTGGTACTTTTTATTTGTAATTATGTTATAAGGATATTGTATATGAATAACAAAATTTGTATAAGAATTATGAAATGAAGCAAAAACAATACTACTATATATAACCAATATACAATAGATAAGTTGTATAAGAACTTATAATGAATATGTTGTATATAAATAACAAAATTGGTATATGAATTATGTAACGAAGGAAAAAATGCTATTATGTATAACCAATATACAATGAATAATTACTTGTTGCATATGTTGTCAAATATGGAAAAAAAGGCAATGTAAAAGAGAGACTGACATAGAGAGAGAGAGAGGGGTTGTGTAATAAATCTTATTGATTTTAACAATATTGACATTGTATGTAAACAACAAAAATCATTTTTATGTATACAACACCAATATTTACATTGTATGTATACAACTAATCGATGTTTGTTTCATTTGTATTTGACTACGCTAGATCAGATTGTGATGATGAAGTCAATGAAGTTTTACTTCTACTTGCTTCAACTTACAAATGTTGTGAAGTAATACTGAGATGCCCTCTGAATCGTAAACCCTTTGGCTGAAATGATAACTGAAACTTATATAGGTCAGCATCTCCAAACTTATTTATATTGGCATCTGCAGGTAAACCAACCTACAAAATGGAAGAAAAAAACATTACAAACACCATTTTGTAATTATTTAAAGTTAGACAAATTGATAGAAAAATACATTGTTTACAATATTTCTTTGTTGAATCAATACAACATTATTATAAACCAAATTCTCATCGATTAATTGTAGTTATAATGAAAATATCTTTGTCAGTCATTAGTACAAATAATAAGTAATATAAAACCAAAAACTAGTATACGTGTGAAGTTACCTATGTTCTAACCTGATTAACATAATCATAAACATTAGTAACTATATGTTTATAAAATTGTATTCATATTATTGAAGTAACATGTATGCACCTGTGAAAAAGCCTCATCATGTTGACTTAAGGCGTTGTTGTTACATTTTCTAAAGTTATGACCTTGAAGACAACATTTTCGATATTTATGCACTTGCCATTTCATCCATTTGTACACCTTCTCCCTCTAAATTCTCATCCATTTGTGCATCTTGTTCCTTCACATTCTCATCTGTTTGTGCACCTTACCCCTCCATGTTCTCATCATCATCATCAATAGCATAAATAGGTGTGTCTACATAATGAGTTACACATACATCAACAATCCCATATATTTGCATTAGGTTTGCTAGCCTAATATCACTTTCATTTGAGTCTACAACTTGTATTGACTCCTTAAAGTTTAAACCAGGTTCTTTATAATATGCCTTATCAATTTTATCATACCCTAACTCCATTCTGATCTCATTTATTTGTCTATTACTAATAAAGTCAACATCAACTTTATCAAATATAGCAATATCCTTCCCAACATATGTCAATTTAGGTTCTGACATAAAATTTTCACCATAAAAAGCCTTATACTTCCATATTTGGCCATTAAAACCTATAAACATAAGCATACACGCAAGTTAAAATAAAAAAAGCAATGTAATAATTATAAAAAAACAGCATGTTGATTTTCATAAAAATATATATGCAATGCAAAGATTATAAAAAAAACGTTGATTATCATAAAATATAAAAGCAATGCAATGATTTCATGCAAATTTGGAGGCTTAAAGACATTAAGGTTGGCTATAATGAGATATTAAGGTTAGCTATAAGAGGACCAAATTCAAGAGTTGACTACACTATTAGAGAAGGAGAAAAATTGCAATATAAACTGCCTAAGAAAGCAATAAGCATTCAAAGATTTTGTCATAGAAGAAAAGCCACCTACTATTGGTATTTTGGAAACCAAATTGCCGCTACAAATTATGGAGTGTCTAAGATGCTTAGGGTCTCAACAAAATTTTTTGAGTAACATGTTCACCACCACCGTGGTAGAAAAATTATGGCATAGTGACTGAACATTACAACAATATGTCTTTATTGGTAAACATTGGGCCATTAAAGGACGTGTTTAATTTAAAGGCTCTTTAAAAGAGTTGTTTGGAGAAAAACCAATTGAAGGAAGAAAACCTACCATCTCCTCCCTAATTTCAACATTATCATGGAATGTTAGAGGTTTAATATCCTCTTCAAGCATAATTCTCTACAAGATTATGTTTATAATGTCAAAAATTGTTTAGTTGGTTTATTAGAATAAAGTTGTCAAGAATAAATCTAATAATGTTAAGTTTTGTGGAAGCATTGGTAAGTCATCTCTAGCCATCAATGTCACGTTTATGAAAGAATTTTAGTAGCTTTTGATCCAGATAGAGTTAAAATCCTCTAGTCTTTGCGTATAAACCAACTAATTCATTTACTAGTTAGAATGAAACAAGTGAGAATTGCTTTGCATATGCTTCTAACCATTCAGTTTACAGAATTGCAGTATAGGACAACAATGGTAGAAAGCCACCGATTATTAGTATTTTGGATAATGATTAAAGATTATAACAATACTCTCTACAAATTTGAGGCAAAAGGTAACTACAACATCAGAAAATACAATGGTGACCTGAAGAATAGTGTGGAGAAACTTAAAATAACGAATTTGAAATTTAATGTGGTTTGCTTACATAGAGTAATAAGCAAAGCTCTAATTGGCACATCAAATAGAAATTGGATGGGGCAATGGTAAATATTGAATGACTAGTTCAATACTCAGAGAGAAATGTTACATGTTTAATGACTAGTTAAGTAAAACTTGTTTTATATTCTCCAAGTTCTCTAATCTTAACCCAATCAAAATCCAAGAGATATACAAAACCAATATAAAGAGCATATGCAGATCACAAAACATCCAAAAAAAAAGTACAAACATTACGAGTCCTTATTAGGGGCCAATAGGCAGCCAAACATTCGAGATCACACCCAATAATAAACTAACAACAACATCCATTATCTAACACATACCAATAATGACCACATATACATCCCACAAGAAGCAATCATTCGAAGCACACAAAAATATCTAACAGACAACAGTAATAAAATCTAACATACCTCAGTTAACACAACACACTTCGATATTCATGACTTCTCCCGAGGATTACCAACCACTATGTTGTGCGAATGGCGCTTCCATTGACCAATTTCACCGTCGATGACCAACAATGATGTAGAATGATGGTCTATTGAAAACGATGGAGAAATGATGGAGAATGTTCCAAAACACTGCTATATTCACATGAAACAACATCGTATATATGTTTCATAAAATATTAAATTTGTGTTAACTAAATCTTCGTTATGTTAATATTTGTTTTATTCAACTAATGATATGATTAAATCTTGCTAGAGTTAACTATCTTAATAAAATAATCAGTAATTTAATTTGTCTGATTAAGTTTAGTTTAAGGTTTAATTAAAAAGGTAAGTCCAACACTTAATAATAAAATAAATATTTTCTTTTATTTAATTAAAATCTAGATCTCACCTTGTCACGTCAGCCCTGACATAGCATAGGGGGGGCACTAAAATCAATAAAAAATCATTTTCCAATTGCCAGGTCAGCGCTGACTTGACACTTAACAAAAGCATTTGAATTTTCTATTAGGTGGGGTCAAAATTTAACGTTTTTCAAATATTAAGGTTATAATTGTTCAATGTAGAATGTTAGGGTCAAACTTGTCGATTGGTAAAAAACTTTGACCTTTTTGCTTTTATCCATTTCAAGAAAAGGAATAAATTGAAACACAAACGATATGGGATTTGTTTGATATAATTTAAAGTTTTGAGAAATGTATATTATTATCATTATTAAGTTATTATCATAATTAAGTTGGATATAATTTCTTAATGGTTTAATCTTATTTTTTAAATAATAATTCTTTATATTGTCCTTAATTTTACATTTATATAATGATTAAATGATATTTTCTCATTATTGAATTACTTGGTCTTTGTTTGATATAATTTAAAGCTTCGGAAAATGTGTGTTATTATCATTATTAAGTTGGATATAATTTCTTAATAATTTATATCATTATTAAGTTGGATATAATTTCTTAATAATTTAATCTTATTTTTAAGTAATAATTCTTTGTTTTGACCTTAATTTTATAATTATATAATAATTAAATAATCTTTTTTCTCATTAATTATGATTATTATTTATATGTGAAAAGTAATATTAATTAATAAATAGATTGTTATTTCAAATTTCTATTATTATGATTTTTGAGATAAGAGATGTAAAATTATAAAATATATTAATATAATATATTTAAAAACTATTTTACAATTTCAACAAATTCAAAAACTATTTTATAAATTTAAAAAATTAACTAAAACAGTAGTCGGTTTTAACCAGTAATGATATAATACTGTAACAAAATCAAATCTGACATCAATATTGGTACAATATTAATAACTTTGGTCCTGTCCGTGTCCGTGTGTAATTTGCATAGTAGTCCGGGCCTTACATAAATTATATCCTAAACCTAAAGTGCATGATAGTATAAATTATAATATCAAAAGAGTGCAGTTTAAAAGAAGTGAAATCTTATTATGGAACCTGAGCTGGGGTGAAATTAATAAAAAAAAAACTACCCCTTAAAAGAGTTGATGAGTTTCTGTAATCATTATACAAGTTGAAGCCTACACAGTTGTGATAAATGGTGGATAGTAAGTAATAGGTAGCCTAATAATACTAATAATGAGATGATGTCATACTAGACAACTTTTAATGTATCACACTACTGGTCTACCACACACTTACTCAACCTGTGCATGGTTAAATTCAGTTCTAAGGTTCCCCAACAGTCTCGTAAGTTGTTGATAGGTCAGTCTCAACTAGTGGACCATTTTCCACAAGGTCACAATAGAGAACACCCTTCCCACGTAGATCCTCTGATTCTTGAAGTTCCTCAGCGTCTGATGCTTCAACAGCATCCCCTCGGAACACCACCGCAGGAGTTCCATCGTTCTGATTTTTATTCGAAACTTTGTCTTTGGATGAGCTTGATGAAGTAGGTAATTGCGGGCCAACTGAGTCAGCAACCCGTACCTCAAGGGAAAAAACATATATATATATATATATATTATTTGCAATTGCATAAACTTATTGGCAAGCAAAGATCCTAAAGAGATTCTTCACATCAAAGACTAGTTATCTTGTACCTGCAATGGTTTATTCATATCAAATTCTTCCTCAACATTCCTGTCGAGTGCTTCTTGAGCCTGTGATTCCATCGAGTCCCGAAGCAGCTGACTCAAAAAATCGACATCATCAGACATGACACCAAGACCTTTGAGAAGCTTAGAGCCAAGTTGCAAGCTCGTCTGCATGGAGGTACCACAATTTAGTCAGGGTGGGTAGTATAGACTTGAAAAGGAAACAGAAAAGTTCCAAAGTACCTCAGCATTTTCCAGAATAGCATCTGTTGCACCAGCTTTCTTGAGATCCAAAAGATGCACAAGATCTTGAGCTCTGGCATAAATTGGGACCTGCACTTAATCAGTGCAACATAAGTGATTTCATACATATAACAAAACTGTGAGAAATACGAGCCAAATCCATTAGTTGAATAGTGACATTCCAAGTTTTAGTACTTGACAAATAGTTCTCTCTTATTAACAACCATATGTCCACCAGATTCTGCCTCCTGCTACAATTTACTGAGAACAATTTCACTTTCCATTCTTTACACAGAAACCCGCAAACTCCAAAAACACAGAATTGTCAAGCAAGAACATTACTGCTGGGAAGGTAGCCCGTAGCCTTTGAACAGCCTCAGTTGTTCTCTTCCTTTCTGTATACATAATCATGACCGCCTTCGGTGAAGAGATACCAGCTGATTGCAAAACTGCTGGGCGTGATCCATCCCCATAAAGGATTGGAAAACCAAGTTTCACAGATGCCTGTGAGTGTGATGGTTAAAATTTTAATTCAAGGGCATGATCTTTTCATACGAGAAAAATGCATTGCCAGGTAAAGTTTTAACGCCACAGAACTACCGGGGAAGATTGAGAAGACCAAATCATAAGTTGGTATATGACTTTTTTACGTGTGGAGTAAGCCATCATTAGATTTAAATTACATAAATACACATATGAAGACAAGTTGTATAAAAAGAATAAGACAATAAAGAACAAGTCAGTTAGCCTTGGTTCAAGTAACATTTGTGAAGCAGAATGGCTATAGAAGACGTCAGTAATATCAAACCACAAAAAGAAAGACAAATGTTAATATTATACTACGAAAGAAAAATGTTAATATTATTTTGTAAATTCAACCAGTAGAAAATAGTCATATATAGTTTATTTGATCCTGAAGTAAATATAATGTCTAAAGTTTTTCTTTCTTTGCTTGACTAAACAGCAACCACACAAAAATTAAAGAAAGTCTGATTTGGACAATACTTCTCAAGAGCAGAGAAGGCACCTTTTGCATCATAATAAGTAATTAGATCGAGTCAGAGTAAAGTATTCCTGACCTTCACCACGGAAGGATTCAAATCAAAAGCTACATAAGGCCAGGCCGGGTTATCACCATCCCCTCCAGAAGCCAATGGTGTTGACAAGAAATTGGCTAATACCTGCTTGTAGAAAATCAGAACATTAAAAAATCAAGCTAGATTTTTTCAAGCAGATAGTTTCCAATAGATCAATAGTTCACCTGACCCATCTGATCAAATCCAAGGATGACAATAGGCTCTCTAATATTGAAATTCACCATCTCAGCAGTTCTCTGGAAAATTCAATTAAGCATCAAGGCTAGGAGACATAAAAGATGACCAACATGTCCATGACAAATCCAGATAACAAACCAGTTGCAGATTAAGATAAGATAAATGAATTGAAAATTGAGAAATTGGTCCAGGTGATTTTAACATTATGTCCTATGTCAAAGTACCTTCACAAGGCTTGAAACAGTTGCTTAAGTTGTAGTCATAATAGTTCTATTCTCCATATCAATGCAAATAAAACAATATTTTAATTAGAACCTAAAGAGCCGTGTTCAATAAAGATTTGTTCAAACTCAGTTCAAGACTAGCCACCCCGACTTCAAGCAACTTTTCATCTCGACTAACCAAACCCAAGAATCATAAAGCAGTTCAGCTTGTTTGCACACCTAATGAATCCACAGATGTGGAAATTGCTCAACACATAAGCACATAGGTATGCATAAAACTAGAGATAGACAGCATGTTATGAGAAAATCCAATCTTGTTAGTTGGTTGCACTAAGACACCAAATCAAGAACTTAAAGTTGTGGATTTACATCCTCTTTGTCCAATTTGTCGTCAAGGAAATCAGCAGCTCTTCGCCCAACTTCATTTAGGAATGGGGTCAATGCCATTGATAGTACAACAACAATTATAAGCAATTTGTTTAGCTCAAGAGGCAGCACTCCCAGCCTGCTCCAAAAAAAATTGCATGTCGTAAGCAGAAACTAACTTGCAAAACTTTATTACAAACTGCATTAAAAATGAATAATATTTGAGACTGACCTGTTAGCTAAAGAAAAAACTACAAATGCAAATTCGCCTCCCTGTGACAGTAGGAATCCTATTCTAACACTTTCTTGTAGAGTTAGTCCAACACGAGGACCTATTGCAGCTATGATCACTGTCTTGATGGCAATTAAACCCGCCAAGAGCGAAAGCACATTTGGCCACTCTCTGAGCAGGAGCTGCATAGGGAATATTTGGATTTAAATTACAGGGAATGTGGAACAATGAGCTTGCTCATAAAAGTGGAGAAACTAAAGATACTACTCATAAAACAAAAAGTTTTCAAGTTTACTTGCCACATACGATTCAGAAACCATCTCCCGAAAATATCAAATTCTCAATATCTCTGATAAACAGAACTAAAGAGGAGTTCAAAGGTTAAGAGAAACTATAGTTACCTGCATGTCAATGGAAGTCCCTGTAGTTACAAAAAATAAACCAAGAAGTAAACCTCTAAAAGGCCTTATGTCAGCTTCAATTTGAGTGCGAAAATTTGTCTCAGCCAACAATGCCCCAGCTAAAAATGCTCCAAGCTGCATGATGGTCTCAACTTCGCTAGTTACTTGCACTTGAAAACAAATCAAGTTAACCCTGTGTCTATCAGAGGTTAGAGAGGTTCAAACCGTGTCACTAAAGCCCAACTTCTGTGTCATAAGTGAAGTTCCAGCTACCGTCAGCAGGCAGAGAGCAACAAAAGCCTCTGAACTCCTTGCTTCTGCAACAACCTGAACAATTTAATGAGTCTTTCACAATCTTTATATAATATCAGTTAGTCCAGTTCCCTTCAAAAGATTATTATTGTACTAATAAAAGAGATGCACACCTCAAAAACTCGCCTTAGGAGGTATTTTCCTCCAAGAGAAAGTAATCCTAGTCCACCTAAAGCCTTTAAACTTTCTTTAGCAAGCATTGGCCAGATACTTTCCTCAACAAGATTCTGTATGATGTTGACATGTAAATGAGTAGGCAATTATTATCATTAGAAACTTCAGTCCAAGAATTAGCTGTTGAGAGAAAAAGAAAGGAAATCTTGTCCAATGTCCATATTCGAGAAGCACTACAAATGAGTTCACCCCATCTACTGAGAAGAGTAAAAGATGTATGTATTTGGTTACCTGGCTCTCCAGGACAGGGAGTATGACCAATAGAGGAACAACTGCTATGTCCTGCAAATTTTTGGATGAAGATTTTAGATACCCACAAGTCAGTACCTGATTTGCATAAAGACCCTAATAGAATTTGCATTTACAACACCACAGCAACTATAGGGGTGTGTATTAGTTAATTATGTTACAAATAAGAATTCATGCTTGAGAAATTAAACCTGTAAAAGAAGTATTCCCAAAGTTGCTGAGCCAAATCTTGTTGGTAGCTCCCCTCTCTCTGCAAGAAGCTATTAAGTATGTTTGATAAGCTTCATTATGTTCTACTGAAATTTATAGCAATCATGTTGCCATGTAACAAGAAATTAAACTAAAGTAAAAAGTTAATAGATGAATATATCCATTTCCGCATTTAAATGCTTTGTTGAAAAGCTTGACAGAATTGCCAGCCACAGGTTTTCCCGTTAAGTCTGTCTTCGGAGAGGTGATCAAGAAAAAGTTACCAAGAGAAGACTTTGCTTCACCATTAAGACCTAGCTGTCCTATCCATTATCCATTTTTCTTCCACTTTCCTAGGTCATCTTTTTTACTCTAAGTCACTGATCGCGAATAATGAAATTAGATCAAGGCCAAACCTCCAAATTTTCTAATCTCAAATTAAATCTAGCTACAGTCCACTGGCAGCAAAACAAACTGCCAATCATAGACAGAACAAGATTCTCTTACATCAAATGCAGAATACGTGTCCAATGTTGAAGATCCAAATACCTGCAGAACAAACGCTGACGAAGACAGTGATAGAGCAGCACCAATGACAACAGCTTCATCAATGCTTCTAATGTTGACCTGAAATTCATTCGAAGCAAATAGCAAACAATTTCAGTTCTATGTAGAGGCCTAAATAATCTTTTTGTGAGGTTTTCAACTTCAGGATCAAACATATAAATTGTCAGAAGTGTTTCATTTGACACCCATTCTGATTTTCAAGTTGTTAGAGATTGCATATGCTACATTTAGCAAGAAGCAAGGTTATCTAGAAGATAGAGTACTCACCAAATCAGGCCTAGAGTGAAAGACGAACTCCAAGATTTTTGTCCCAATAGCTCCATTAGGTGGAAGTTCAAACGCTGTGAAAGCAAGAGTTGATAACACAACCTTCAAAAGCGTGGGGAAATAGTGAATAACTATGAGGGAGTACGAGATGCACCAAGCACCTTGCATATCAATTACTGCATCTGACTTCTTGAAAGCTAGAGAACAACTGAAAAGAAATAAATTCAAAATGCATCACAGAAACCATTATGCTTCCATTTTTTCTTTTCATTTTACCTGAGTCAATCCCATCCCAAAGGCGAATTTTGCAAGAGCTTTTAGTCGTGCCAGTGAAAGCTCCAAACCCATCTCGAACAGCTGAAACAGAATGTGCACGGTTCCAAAATGAATGCTTTGTCTTCATGGTTTATAATTACTCTAAATTAAACTTAGGGAGGGGCATGGAAATCAAGGGCAGCGCAGATTAAAGATTTTACAACACATTTACCTATGATTCACACATTTAGTTCTTGTCTAAATATTGTTTCCATTTACAGTGAAAGTTACGTTAATGTAAATCGTGGGTTCTTCATACCCTCTCAAAGAAATTTGGAAAAAAAAAAAAAGAAACTAAACATGAGACAAATTCTTAGATCCCCTCCCCACAACACATACAGAAAACAAATTTATCTAAACCCATAAGAGGGCCAAAGGGCCACAGGTACTGGCCTTCAAATACTTCAAGGGGGGTCTGATGACAGCATTAGGAGCGCACAACTTGATCACAGGTAATGCTGGTTATGCCATTTTGTTTAATTACAGCCAATTTTATGAAAAATTTAAATGAAAAGAAGTAGCAGCGGCAGCAGTAATCAAATTATTAAATTTGACTCTATTCAGAGAAGATTAACAATGCCTATAAAATAAGCAGTAGCAAACAGCAAAATATGATTGAGAAACAATCCATACCAGAAAAAGGATTCCCCATTCTGACAGAACTTTAACATCAGTAAGATTTCTGATGAACCCTAATTGATTAAGTACAATTCCAGCAAAGAAGAAACCAAGAATCTGAAATCAATCAGCACAATAAAGTTATGACATGAGGTGCAGGACCGCAAATAAGCAAAACCTACAAAGTTATAAATATATGAGAAAACATATATGCTTATTACAAGATTTGCAACAAACAAGGATCACTGATACGAGAAAAGAGTGAAAAGAAAAACGCACATAGTTTTCTTACAGGGCTAGCTCTAATGATCTTGAACATAGGGACAACCACCACAGTCACGGCTAAAAATGTTAAAGTATCCATTCCTAAGTCGTTGATGACATCCATTGCAGTAGCAACATCAACTGCTGCTAGCAGTCGACATCTGTCCCCGTGACGCAGTCTGCGCTTGAAGATATAAAATCCTCTCGAAGCAGACTTTGAAGGAGTTAACAAAGGTGAGTGTTCAATGACATACTGAGAAACAAAGCAGCAACTACTTATTCTGTAACTCACAGCACGTGATGTGATATGCGTGGTATGTTTTAGGGAATCTGGACTACACATAAAATGCACGGAAAGACTAGATAGACCTTTAAACCAAGCTCTGGCCACTCTTCTTTGTTTGATAATGACATGTCCCTGTAAGTTGGCAAATAAATGGAAGATTATCATTCAACAATCCTCTTACTAAAGTAAATACTAAAAACCGTCAAATATCAGAGATACTCTGCAAATGGGAAACATCTATCCACTCAAGGAGCACCTTGAAAAAGGGTACTATCCGATCCAGTAACAGTTATCAAGGGAACTTTCTGATGCTATAAAAGTATAAAGGGCTTTCCACTGTTGACAATTTAATAGTAGGGGTTATCACCAGGTGCCAGCGACTTGATCCCAATAGAAACATGGCAAGGAAAGGTAAAGTAGAAACAAGAACCAAAGCTCACCACTTTGGACTGGTAAATTACATCCTTCGTTTACAACAAACTGCAAGCAAATATAGAATTTCGTTTCTCCAAAACAAATAACCAAAAAAAAAAAAGGCCTTAATTGATGAAGATAATCCAATCTAAAATATCTGACCAAGAAAGGGAACAGGGAAGTGGGGATTGAACAAAGAATAGCCTACTTAAAGATGTGGACCAAAAATAGAAGTCTGGAATCGAAATAAATATAAAGGAACTTACTTTAGGACTGCCGCAACAAGCCATTGACTCCAACATGGTGAAATGGCTCTACTAACACAAACTGATCAAATAGGGGCAAGAGAACTTCAAGTGCATTTGCTTGGTCAGAGACAAGCGCTTCTAAAGCCCCAAGACTAGATTTTTAACAGAGGGGTAGAGATACAAAAACAGATAGATAATTCCCAGCACTGGCTTATCTCCTAAGTATGTTCCACCGATAGGCCAACAAGTGACCACACGTTCAAGTTCCTGTACTCGCGGAAGGAGAGAAGGTGAAAGAGACAAGAATTCCCAGCACTGGCTTATCTCCTAAGTATGTTCCGGCGAAAGGAGGGGAGGCCAACAAGTGACCACACGTTCAAGTTCTCGTACGCAGTGAGAGAGAATAATTTTTTTTCCCGTTTTGTGGAAGAGGAAATGGAAGCGTTAACATTGGCTTCGAGCTAAAGAAGCTGACCTCTGAATATCCACCTGGCGGATAGGAGATGCTGACTGTTATTATCATGACGAATGGTGGTGTTGAATTTTAGGATATTTTCACGTTCTTTTTCTTTTTTTATGGTCGTTAGCAAGACAGAAGCAGTTGAATTGTCCGCCACCTGAGCAAGTTACGTGGAGCTCGATCAATTCGGTCGAACCGTCACGAATAACAATGTTTTTATGTGATCCTCGTTCCCTCTCTCTCATACATCATCGTACTTGTCTTCTTCCAAAATTACTGCAAAACTGCTCTATCTTACTCGAATCGGATCGTTCTCTATTGGAGATTTCATTCATCAACTTAATTATATATTACTCGAATTCGTTAATTCTTCATTGGAGAGTTGACAAGTATAAGTATCAAATCTAATATAAACCATTTATCAACTTGTAAAGTTCTTGATTATTTATCTACTTGTATCAATTTATAACTAAATTTAATTTATTTCATAATCCTTCAAACTTTAAAATAATTCATAAAATTATAATAATGCATAAAATAAACACACCTCAACTTTCAAACATTTTCATAACTATTATTAAAAGAAACAAAAAATAATGACTTTAAATTAATAAAAGAACATTTAGAGGCTTGGTTGAAAAGTCGCCTGACTTTTTTTATGTGAGATTACTTAACTTATCATGAATGCTCTCAATTATTCAATTGGGTTATTGTTTGAAATGTAGAGTTATCCTAAAAGCTCAATATTTATTGTTTTTTAATTTATATTTTTATTTGAAATAAAAACAAAATTTTGTTTCATTATTAATGTCAATGTAATTATATTTTATTAATAATGATAATTATATATGAAATAAACTTAGAGATAATATATTTAACTAATTAAATTTATTTTAATCTCTTATATAATATTTAGTAATATATTATCAATAGGAATTATCTTATTTTACTAAAATAACTATTTTATAATTAAATCAAATGGTATTCGAAAGTTATAAATTTTTAATATATGAAAAATGATGTTTTTAAATATCAATTACTAATTAGAAAGAACGAACATGATTGGATTTAAATAAAGTTGACATCAATTCTATACTATATGTCCAATTGAAACATTAAATAATGAATAAATTATATTATATGTTATAATAATCATGTACAGATAGGTTAATCAACTCACTTTGGGGTTCATAATATTTGAATAACTATAACATATTGATAGATGACAATCTTAATCTATGATTATAAATTATTCAATTAGGGAATTAAAGATGAATTAAAAGAAATCTAATTATAATTATAATTGACATCTATCAATATGTTTATAATTTATAATAATTATCAACCAGAATGGGTAACGCGTAAAGAACAATTAAAGAGAAAATTTTTAATTTAAATTAAATTGAACATAATTTTGAAGTTTAAAAAATTTTAGAAATCAAATATGAGATATTTGGTTTTATTAAAATTAAATTATTTATAAATAATAATTTCAGTTTAATAAATAAGAATGTCTTTTTTTATAACTAAAAAAAGACATCAAGAAATTAGCACTCCTACTTTTTCTCTCTAATATAGTTTTCTCTTCTTCTTTTTTTGACTATAGAGATACAATTAGAGGTTAGACATATAAACAACTTGTAGTTGACAATATATGAGGGTAATTTTACAAGATTATGAATTAGGTATGTTTCAGCCCTTTTATTTATAATTCATAATTTTCAAGTTATTCAATCAAAGAGATCCTCCGATTTTTATTTTTTTTTTGGCTCCACTCACTACAACAATTGCTACATTTTTTTAGCTATGATTTTAAAAGCATCATTAAAAGTCAACTTTTGCTGATAATTTTTTAAAAAAGTGGCCAATGCCTTTACGTTTTTACGACATTTTACCAAAGCGTCGTCAATTTTGGCGATGCTTTGCTGGAACTGTCCTAAAAAGCTTATACTTTTGTGACGATTTATTGTTTTTGTTGCTCAAGGGCTATCCTAATAACTCTCTCATTTATAATTATGAATTAATTAACTTTGACTTGATCATTTTGTGACTTAAAATCATATTGAGAAATTCAAATTTAATATTATTTACGATGATTGTAATTTTTTAGCTAACAAAAATGTTAAATCATTTCAATAATTTATGAAACTATAAACTCAAAATTAATTAATACTATATAGATTTAAACTTTTTATTTTTTCTCTTTTAAACTATATGGTTTTATAATTTTTTATAATGTTACAAAAATTTCAAATAGTGTTAACATGAAATTTGTAATATAATGTTATATAATTATTACAAAAAAAACAATGATGTATGGTGAGTAATATAATTTAATGATATATGGTACATAATATAAGATTTTAATTAGAAGTTTAACAATTCTTTCAGAACAAAGCAATAAATAAAGCTTCAAGCCTATTCCCTCTAAAATAAGATATAATTATTTTTTTGGATTCCAAATTAGATTTGTAAATAAGATAAAGAAGTTCACTATGTCTGGATTTCCAAGAAGGCTCCTTGCACCTTCAAAGCATTAATTGAAACAGTTAAAGATCTTCCCTTAGGAGTTCGTTTATTGATACTCTCTTGCAATAACTCAAACAATATAGAACAATCAAAGCTAAATCAAATTGTATAAGGAACTCAAAGAACACGATCATACTCGATTGAATGACTCTATCATCATTACAATGAACATACATAGTTTTTGCAATCGACGACTGTTCCAAAACAACTGATTTTCCTAATCTGTATGAAGCATCAAGACATTGCCACCGCATCCATTTCTATCTATGTTGTAACACCCCACTCCCGCATGACCCAAACCCGACATCGATGGTGATATCCGAGTCCGTGCCCTGTGAGGGTAGCGTGCTACATCACTCAGTATAATTTTTTTTGAAACATACACATACTTTACATATTATGCGAAAAACAATTTACATAAATAATCATCGGTGAGTTCAATGACCACGGGGCCCTTTTTTGTAAATACAATTTCATTCAGTTTGTTGACTTTACAACATCACCTATTCATTTGTACAAAAATTTAGAAAGTACAATTTTTTATTAAACTCTAATGCAGACACAGACTGATCCCAACCTCTTTTCTCACTCGCATGCGGTTGTTATACGCCCGTTGCCTAACAGGGTATTCTTCTGGGTCCTGAAAAATAATTGCAAATTTTGGGTGAGTTTTGCGAACTTAGTGAGGAACCATCATCGA
>JANTNU010000235.1:34292044-34306174 GCA_024752395.1 Erythroxylum havanense | reverse complement strand
AGCTCATTTTCAAACTTTTTAACTTTTCAAAAGAACTCATAAACAATTTCTCAAACTTCACGGTTGAAAGCTCACTTTTTCATTTCTCAATTTTCTCCAATTTTCATAAATCATAAGCAATTTTAAAACAACATGAATGCAATCACATAAAATCACAAATCAAAATATAAAACATATCAAATGGTTTAGGTCGGTCCAAAACGGAACGTACTGCACATTTTCGCATAGCGGTCCTGTGTAGCCGTGAACGGAACGTACTACACCTTCCTGCATAACGGTCCGGTGTAGCCGTGACTTATGGGGTCCGAAATAGGAAGTCCAGTGCCACTAACGGGCAGGCAGGAGAAGCCTTTAATTTAAAAAGAGATAGTGCACCGACTCACTTAAGAGACCTAACGAAACCCACATATCACATAATTCACACTTGAAAACGGATGGCCCGAAGGCATATTTCAAAATCTTGTTTTCACATGTCATGTCATAATCGAACATCGTATCATATAATTTCACATATCGAAAATCTTAATCACTCAAACAAAAAGAATGCATAAATCAAAGTAATTTCTTCAAATCATAATTCAGACAAAAAATCCAAATCATAATGCACATTTATCATCAAAAAGGAAAACTCTGGTTCTTTTTCTTCTGACAACCAAATTTCCCCAATTCATAACTCCTTACTCAGATCTCCAAATTGAACAAACTTGGTATCGATGGAAAACTAAAAGAAAACTCTACAACTTCTATGAAGAGCTTAAGAACTATATCTACCTCTAAAGGAATCAAAAACTAATTCAAAGTTACTGCCCAACTTGAAAATGTCTTACACAATGCCAGAAGTTTGAAAACTCATATCTCTTAACACAATCGCCTAACACCTTCCCATTTTACCTCAATGGAAAGATAAAAAGATGATTTAAAACTTTCATGAAGGGTGAAAAAGTCAATTCAGTCATTAAAAGAGGTAAAAATAGTCTCAAACTGCCTATATAAAAACCAATGGAACAGTAAACTTGCCAAATGAATAGTAACTGTTTTCTTTCTAACCTTATAACTTTTTGTTCTTAACTCCAATAATTGCAAATTATAACTAAATGAGAAGATAGAAAAATAATCTATATGTTTCATGAAGGGAGAAAAAATCAATTCAGTCGTTTAAAGAGGTAAAAACCCTCTCAAAGTTTTTGCCTATACAATAGCCAATGGAACAATAACTTGACCAAATGAACAGTACCTGCCACTTTCCCAACCTCATGACTTTTTATTCCTAACTACAATAATTGCAAATTATACATCAATAGAAAGGGAGAAAGACAAGCTACATTTTCTATGAAGAGTGAAAAAATCAAAGCAGACTTTAAGGGGGTGAAAGACCCTTCCAAATATACTACACAATTATGACCCTTATCAACAGTAACTGAAACTTTCAGCCCTCATAACTTCTTCATCCTAAGTACAAATTTGACAAATTATACATCATTGGAAAGCTCTAAACAAGTACTACATTCTTCAAGAAGACATCCAAATTCAATTCAAGCTCTAAAATGTTCTAAAACCCAAACCAAGTTTCTGCCCAAATTTGCCAAATGAACAGTAACTGAACTAAGTCTAACCCCTATAAGTTTTTATTCCTAACTCCAAATAAGGCACATTATACACCATTAGAAAGCTATAAATATAATACAGGAAATCAAATTCCAATCTTCTGTGACAACATAAATGCTATCAATCTAGCAAAGAATCTAATACAACACTCGAGGGCAAAGCATATTGAAGTTCGACATCATTTTATACGAGATTATGTACAAAGAGGAATCATAAGTCTACAATTTGTTAAGACGAATCAACAATTGGCAAATATCTTCACTAAACCTTTATGTGAAGATAGATTCAAGGAAATGAAACGAAACTTGAATATGGTAATGGTGAATGACCATTTGTCTGACACGTCATGACCTAAACGATTCATACTAGAAGAAGATAAAAAGTCGTAAGTTTTCAAGTAAATAGTAACAGTAAGTTATGAACAGTAACTTTTCAAGAGTAGGTATAAGATGGAAATCTTTTCAAGATTCTAAAATACCTTTTACTTTAGATTTTTTTTTTGAAATACTTTGAAACCGACTTGTTTAGTTTTCTCAACCAAGACAATTCAATACTCTATTTTAAGCTTCAAGTCCTTTTTGTTTCATATTCTTACTTTTGGATACTAACATCGCTACATTGAGTGAAGTACATTTATGTGTGTAGTTTTTATTTGTTATAGATCACAAATGGAGCAATCTCTTATCTATGGGAGACATGTTGATTTCATTTCTTTGAAGGAAAATCAGGTGGAAATTGAACCAAAAATTGAAGCAATAAGCTGGAAAAATTTCTTCAAGGTTTGTGAAAAGGTCTATTTGAATGAGATATATAAGTTTTGGAAGAATGCAAAGGTGGTGGACGAAACCTTAGTATCAATGGTAGATGGATTGTCGATTATCGTGACACAAGATACTATCAAGAGGGTCAGTGGGTGTCCTAGTATTGGAGCAAAGCTATTTAACAATACAAAATGGATTACTTAAGGTCGTGTAGATAAAATGCACATTAATCTACAACTATATGGAAGTAGTGATTCAGAAGTTAAGAAGGCTTCAACCCTTGTTCCGAAGACTAGGGTTCTATATTCACTGCTTCTCTACTGTGTTCTACCAAGATTAGGCTCGAAGGACTTTGTGATAATGAACAATGGATGTTGTGACAATGAACGATGAACATTATTTGTTTTACCTATTGAATCACCAACCTATTAATTTTCCATTCTTGATTTTGAAGTACATGATGAAGTCAAAGGGAGATTCTAGCTCTTTACCTTATGGTATGCTGTTGACAAGGATTTTAAGAGAATGTGGAATCTTTCTCAATAGAGGTAACATGGTCAAGATGGATGTAAAGAGCATTATTAATGCCACTACTAAAGTTTGAAGATGAGGTGGATATAGGTTCTACACCGAAACAAGGTCTAAGGGGGAGTTTATAGTAAGAGGGAGTAGGAGTTAATGTGTTACGTCTGCAAGAAAAACAAAACCTTGATCGACAGGAAGAACATCCACAGAAGAAAAAAATGAGAAATCATCTGATTTACTAATAAAAACTAACACAATTCTATAGAGAGAGGAGAGTCGGGTTCAACAATCATCGCAACAAGTGTCATTGAAGAGAAAGGCAGAGACACTTCAATTAGAAAAATCCAAACAGTTAAGAAGGTCACCAAGACTATTGATCTTACGACAACAAGAACAAAAGAAGTGTAAAGCTTTAATTCTTGGTGGAGATTCTGAAAAGCAAGAGAAAAGACAGTAGTTTACCAGATCAATTGTCTCTATTTTGCAAAGTCAATCAGCAAAATCATTTGGAGAGACAGAGATAAAAAAGGAAGTTAGCATTTGAGAGGAAGAAGTCTCAACAACAAATTTCTTCTAAATCAACAGAAGAATAAAAGAAGGTGAAGCCTAGTCAAAAAAAGGTTTCTTCATCTGATGGTTAATAGAAGACAAAGACAATTGAACACCAATTGGAACCTTACAATCCTTCTCAACCAATCAAAAAAAAGGATTTAAGAATGAAGGTCATAGAAGAATTAGCACCTGTTCGAAGCAGAAACTCAATTATTATCAAAGAACCTTCGAAAAAGTAAGTCAAGGTATAAGTTGAACCTATACTGATTAACGATCAGACAATACATCGTCTAAGTCATGAAGAAGGAAGACTATATGGTATTCTGCGAGATGAGAAGGCATAACCATATCCAATAAAAATTTTAAAGGATCGGTATACAATCTAGCTGATTACGAGCAGAACATCTATAAAAATTGTGCTAGATATACAATCAAGATGTTCAACCCTTGTGAGAAATAAAGAAAAAGGGAAAAAGAAAATGTTTCCTACAAGGAATGAAGATGATCTTACAGAAGAACATATTCAAGTAGCTATGAAGAACATAGATGATACATGTAATGCAGCGCAAATTGGAGGTATCTATGTTTCACATCATATTTCAAAAGCATCAGGAAGTCAATTTGGAGTTTTTACTACAGATGCAAACTTCAAGATAGTTGGCAAAGTGACAAAAGGACAGTACAGAAGTATCACGGTTGAAGGTATCTATTTCAACTTAGAAACCTTTCTGCATTTAATCATGCATTTAAGACCTTTAAGTTTCATACCTTTAGTCAAAGATGTGTTGCACATTCTTGGGCAACCAATTGTTAAACTACCTAGACTTGATAATCTTGATCTCCCAAAAGGAGAACAAACCTTCATATTACCCGCAATCAAAATCATAGAGTTAGACGTTTTACCTTCAGAACCATCTGTTATTGAAAACCTTCATCCACTTAGTGAAATACAACAAGATCCTACTGTTAATTCAGATTTCTTGAAACATTTCATAAATTGGACGGAAGCAAGTCACAAAAAGAAGGAAGTTCAGGAAGCCTTAACAAAAGAAATTGAGGAAATTCATACTAAGGTTGATGAATTGGTTGACTCTGTGGGTGATTTTCATGAGGAAGTAGCACTTCTACGGGTTACTATTAAACAAGACCTCAAAACGATTCTCACTAGCATGCAACATATGTTTTCTGAAATTTTAAAGCATCTACGATGAACTATCTTTTTGATTAATAACATATAGGGGGAGAAAAAGAGGAGAACGAGAAGAGATGATAGAAAGTATTGTATATATATTGTATGCATTTCTTATGTTTTTGCTTTGTTTATTATTCGTCTGAATACTATTTGTCTATTCATCTGAATATCATTTTATCTTTTAAAATTATGATTATTTGTTATCATCAAAAAGGGGGAGATTGTTAAGTCAAGAGGATTTCACTTCAATTAATTTTGATGACAATCAAATAATAATAATCTTAGAAATGTATGAATTGTTTTGATAAGTTTATTAAGTGTGCAGAAAAATGTAAGTAACACTTAGTCAAACCCAGAAGATGCGCGGTCAACAACAGATGATACGTCAACAACAGATGATATATCGACAACAAACGAAGCACAACAACAAACGAAGTGCAACACCAAATGAAGCATGACACCAGATGAAGTGCGACAACAGATGAAGCACAATATCAAATGAAACATGATAACAGAAGAAGTATTATTCCAGAAGATACAAGAGGAAGATATGCTAGAACGTCAGTCAGTTAGTTAGTTGGAATTAGTTACAGGACTCAACTAATAACAGTTTCTAGAAGATTCAAGAAACAGTTTCTCAAGAAGACAGTTGGAGACTTAGGCTATAAATACTAGTTCTAGTCGAAGACTACATAAGATTTTTTACAAGAGAGAAAATTTCATTGTATAATGCTTAGAGTAATTCTGTATTCAAAGTGCGAAAGAAGTGAGCGAATACATCTATAACGTGAAGATAAAAAATATCTTTCCTATAGAGAGAAAGAAAGGGTAGAGCCTAGAGAGGCTAAGATAGCAGATAAAGAGTGCTTTGTGAGAGAGATCTGAAGAGGCTCTGTAAGTGTAGAAAGAATACTTGTAAAGTTGAAGAGTTTAATAAAATTTGAGAAAAACTCTTAGGACTGGACATAGCCCAAGGTTTAGGGTGAACCAGTGTAAAATCGCTATGTCTATTCTCTAACGTTTATCTTTTAATTTTCTCATTGTTAGACAAGTAGATAATATTACTTACGATTACATTACTTATCAACTTTAGTAAAGTGTTTTTGTGATCATATAAATTCTGTAAAGAAATTCAAGAAATCTCAAAAGATTAATATTTTTGAAAAGATTACACAATGCAATCCCCCTTCTTGTGTATTTTACATATTATATCTGATTTCTATATTAACAAGTGATTTACTTCAGATAAAACCAAGAAAGAAAGAAGATCAATTCTCATCAAGGTCATTTCACATTTTATATCATTATTGTAATCTCATATTGTCAATTTGATGTTATAAAAGGTTCACCATGCATAAACATTTCATTTCACTTTATTGCATATCTTTTTTTAGAAGATAAATAAATAAATATCCTTGAAATTTACAAAAGGCAATTAAGGAAGTTACAAGACTATAGGAATAATAGTTATAAAACTATGAATTGAGGAAACCGTTCCTAGTATCAAAGCTGGAAATTAATAAAAAACAGGCCAGGCTTGATTACTCCACATCCCAATTATGCTTCATAGAAGAACTTAGGATATTAGTAACTTGGTTGGCTATTAAAATCTCTCTGATCAAATAATAAGTCCTATTTGTAACAAAAAATTTGTCTATATGAAAACCCTGAGGATTCTTCGGTTTCTTTCAGTTCAAATTGAATAGACAGAACAAGTTATCATTAGACTCAGAAATTTACTATTTTCTCTAATTCTTTTATAGAGATTTTCATCCCAAACCAAAATATTTCCCCAGTTATTCTTAGGGAAAACTAAATTCATTTTATTCTGCATCATTACCTATATTGTAGGACGAAACCTTGCATTTGAAGAATAGATGATTAACAGTTTCAGGTAATATGTTACATATTACACAAATCTGATAATTGTTTCCTTTTAGTCTATATTTGGTCTTTAGCTTTCCGCCAGTTGCAAACTAGGTTACAAAAGAAGAATTGTTTCCTTTTAGTCTATATTTGGTCTTTAGCTTTCCACCAGTTGCAAACTAGGTTACAAAAGAAGCTTTAGGCATGAAAGATCCTTTCCAGATTATATTATATTAAGGAACACTCAGACAATGAGGTCTTATAGCTTTTAAGTAAGAAGAGTTGGTGAATTCTCCATTACTGTGAACAAACTAGATTATTTTATCCTTAGTGGATGAGTTAGGCATTTATCAAGGGAGATGATCTTGAAATTTGTCAACTCCTATTCCTATGATTTTCCACTCATTGTCTCTAATACTATTTGAGACCTTAGTGTTGATTGTCCATCTACCTAGTGGAAAGTGCAACTCAGCTCTCTTAATCAATGGACTATGAGATGTTTAATTGTCAAACCAAATCTAAGAATGCTCCATCTTCTTTTCCAATTGTCAAAAATTGGAATTACTCAAATAGTATACATTTATCCATTTACACCATAAAGCCTCTCTATCATTGATAACCTTCCAAATTCTCTTAGCAATATCTTAGTTTGGATCAACTGAAAATAAACCAGTCCCATCCCTCCTTGTTTCCTCCAGTAAAGATGGTCCCATTTCACCTTATTTCCCTTACAATCTGTTGTTTTTCCAGACTAGAGGAAATTCTCTATGCATCTTTCAATATCTTTAATGATTTTCTTTGGAAGAACTAAGTGAGAGCTCCAATGCTAGTGCCTGTTATTTAGAACTGAAATAATTAGTTGAACCCTGCCTACTTGAGAAAGAAATATATTCTTCCAATCATTAATCTTGCTTTTTTTTTCTCTTTTCAACAACATTAAGCAGTCATGGTACTTCAACTTCTTTGGGGATATAGGCATTGCCAGATATTTGAAGGGAAGACTTTGAATGTTCAAGCCAAGTATCCCCAGTAGACTATTAGTAGTAGAGACATCCCAAGCAAAGTACATCTTGCTTTTTCAGAAAGTTAACTTTCATGCAAGAGATTCTACAAAACACCATTAGAGATTTTTGCAAGATTGATGTAGACTTTTGATCTGCAACATAAAACATCATTAAATCATCAGCGCAACTAAGATGAGTGAGTTGTAATACCTCACATTTACGTGTCTTTTCATTCATCAAAACACTTCAAATCTTTTAATTTCAATACAAAATCCTCTTAATATTTCAAACAAACTTTAGAGAACATTTTGGGTTTTTTAAATAATAATTGTATTAAAGAAATTTAGTTTGAGCATTTAGAGTTGTTAAAATTATATTTTTATGGGAACTAGTTGACCTATATAGGTTACTGGTTGACCAATATAGGTTAAAGTGATTAAATTTGATGTAATGAGAGTTTTCTGTAATGTTGATTGATGTACTAGTCAAACAATATGCCATATTAGTTGACCAATATGCCTAATGGTCAACTATAATCTTAAAGGCTAGTGAATATGTGCATTTAATTTACACTGGCTAACCAATATGCTATACTGGTCAACTAATGCTCTATAACTAGCTTTTTAATAGCTAGTTCTTAACTCTAATGGCTAGTAGGGGTCCCGAAACCTTATAAATATATTATTTCTCAATTTTTTTGATCGAGAAGCATTTGGGTATATTTTACACTCATTTTTAAGAATTTTTCAATCATTTGAGTTTCATTATCTCATATTTGTATGAGTGAGTCTCCTCGGAGATATTAAGTGATGAAGTGAGATATTATAAGCTATAAAATTTAGTTGGGAATTATACTATTGTAATTGGGGTTGTTTAAAGTGTATAGAGATTCCTCTTCAAGGTGAAATAAGATCATAAAAGAGTTCCTCTTTGCTGAGAAAATATTCTACAAAGGTTATTTTTCACCTTAAAAGAAGAATTATAGTAGAGCACTAAAAAGAGTATTAAGAGTGCACTTAAGCAATGGTTGTTTACTAAACCATTATAAATTATAAATTGGTTTGCATTCTATCTTCCTTATCCTCTTTAAATTAATTTTCAATTATTTGATTAATTTATATAAGGAATTTTTTTCATCCTTATTTATGTTGATTGTTGTTAATTGATTACATTGGTTATAAAAACTTGTTAAATTTTATAAACACCCATTTGACCCTCTTTTGGGGTGCCATTAGGGACTAACAATATAATTCAACAATTAAAATAATAAAAATATATGAGGTTCTTCTATACCACAAATAACAATGCCAAATTTTATATTATGGTTCAAAGAATCTTTCCATCACTTATAACTAACTCTAAATTGTTATTGTAGTGTACACACAACATTTAATTATAAAAAATAGTTTGTGACTAATTCTCTCAATTTTATTAGGATTATCTAAAATTCCAAATAAATTGGTTGAAAATGTTGCCTATTTGTTTTTTATCATTGACATTTATTTTCCATAGAAATTTAAATACTATTGGTAGCATGTTTGCAAAATATAGTTTTTAAAGTTTAGAAATCAATAAAATTTTAAAAATAATTCTTTGTTTTGAAATTCTTTAAGTTTAATCTTATCAAAAACAGTCTCCCTACTTGGTAAGAGTAAGGTTGCATGCCATTAAATCTCCCTAAAACCCCGTATTAGTGAGACTTTCACTGGGTTGTTATTATTATTAAGTTCATTACTTATACCTTTTTCATTTGTGAATATATCATTACTATACTAAGTGTTGGTATTGTTCTTCCTACCGAATAGTACTCTTTAAATCTTAAGAACTTTTATATCAACATATTATATTGACTATTGTGATTATCAATACGAACATTTTGATATTTTAATAATACTTATAAGCTATTTTAAGTTTTCTCCTTTTTTTCTAGTTGGAGGATATATATATATATATATATAAGTTTGAATCCACCATTGACATAAAAACATAAAGATGATCTTAAAAAATTAATTCAAATTAGGCATTAATTAAACGCTTACATGTTAAGATAGTTTTATAAAAAATAAAGTCTTGAAGTATCTACTTAAGCTACACATGCTTCTAAGAAAGGGAGACATGAAAAGGGGCTTGGATATGCTGCAAATAGTTTACATCAAACACTACAGTTGTTAGAGATTGGAGAATATTAGAGGGTATTGGGGAACTAGGCTATCAAATCCCCACCATAACAAGACTCGGGATGGACATGTTAGATCCTATGAGTGCATATGATTTAGGTTGTTCCTACATTATATCCATGTAGTCACCAATCAATTGACAAGATATTTTAAGTCTAACTAGGCATAATTCATTCACTCATTTATCATAATAGTCTAAGAGTAATCACATAATCATTCACTACACAAGTTCAAACTCTACTTAGTAACAATATAATAATAATTTCAGGTTACAAGTTCACTACCACACTGTATGGCATATTGTCTACATTGATGTACAAAGAAAAATGTCTAAATACATTAGAAGAATAAAATCATTTGGGAAAATTTGGTCGACTTTGTGTAGACCTTACTTATACTCACTGATGCTACTACTGTTGTTGGCTAGTGGACTCCATAATCTTTTTTCCCTTTTTTCTTGGGGGAGGGAAAAATAATGAAAATGTGATTACTATACTCAATAAGGGAAATTTTTTTTTACTTATGAGTGGTAATGCATTATTTTGATTTTGGAACGCCATTTTGGTTTATGAAAATAAGTAGTATGTTCACTACCTATGCTCATAATGTTGGATCGGAAAAAGGAAGCATGTCATATTTAGAGAATCGGCAGATTTCAAAACTTCTTAAAAATCTTATTTACGGTAGAAGCAATATATCCAAATCATCATGTCAAACTATACATGATATGATATAAGGATAATAATAGACATAAACAAGATGAAGAGTATTACCGAATCCTTTGCTACAACTTTAATTCCTTGTTGCGCTATCCTCTTCTTCTTCTTGTATCCAAAGCCTTTGCTTTGTCATTTTATCTTTTCCTTGTTGTTGTATCCTCAATCAATTTGATTTACCTCTTGTTCTCCTAGGATAACTTGATTAACAAAATCCTTTAGTGGGAAAGGAGAAAAAATACTTTGGAGGAGTATTTTCTTATAAGAAAGAAGTAAACAATGAGAGGAGAGAAGAGAGTTGGTCAAAACAATGCAAGAACCCTTTTCTTTCACTCCTAATTTTTTTTTATGCATGATAGAAGAGAAGAGGGGAAGCATCCAATGCATCACACCTTTCTTTAATCAAACATAAAGAAACCATTAAATGAGACTCTTATCATTTATTTTAAGATGGCTATATGAAAAGTCCAATCATATAATATTATCATGTTAATTTTGGTTTTTGATGATGGAAGAAGGAAGATGATCCCTCCAATGTACATCTTTCTTCTTTAAACGAATCAATGTTAATAGGTTATATGCCAACATTAAAAGATAACCATTAAACCATTTAATGGTAAGTTCATAACTCCATTTAATTAACCATTAATTAGTGTAAGCTCAACATTCAATTATGGGCTTCTAAAATCTCCATTTATATTTCTTACTTAGCTTGACTTGAATTCAAGTGGGGAATCTTATTGGACTTTGATAATTCAAGCTCCAATAAGCCTATAATTAATTTAATCTCATTAAAATTAATTTTAAATTAATCCTAACTTGTTAACTAAATTTCATTTTAATAAAGACAATTAGTTGAACTCTTGAATTATTAAATATTATAAGAACACATATTTTATGTCCAATTGCAAACCCTATTTAGAACCTTATTATAGCCATCCGTTCAATAAAGAATAAAATTACCATTTTGCCTTTATGTTGATTTTTCCTTCTAGATCTCTCGTTTTACTTTATATGGTGATTAATATACAAGATCTCATCTTGGTGTTAAGACTTGATGGGTAGCTAGTCCATCAAACTACTGACGCCAGCTTAATCACCAAATCTCCTCAAAACATCTAGAAGTGATGATAGCACTATAAACTCTTTATTTGAGTGAATGTTCCCTGATAGATGTTTCAACTGATAATTCCAACATGCAAACATTGGATTAATACTCTGTAAAAATAGATTCTGATCTTATCAAGAATTATAATGAAACACATACGAGTTCACCACTCATCAAAATTGTGGTCCATAATAAACGAATGCTTAAGTTTTATGTTCTAAGATTAAAGTAACGACCCACTTTATTTTTGAAAATATACTTAATTCCAGATTCATTTAATAGTGCCATTATCGATAGTTAACTACCATCATGATATGAAACTCATCATTCCCTTTAAGTAAACTCCTTTACTTATATGGAGATAAATCGCAACACTACAGTTTAAACCATAATTAAGCGACCAACTTGATTATTCAACTGTGAATCTATTAATTGAGATTTTTATAATATTCATGTTTCCCATACATCTCTACGTATATGTATATTACTTAAAAAAGAATCTTGGTACCTTTTGACTAGATATATAATGCTCACACAAATAAAACCAAACTCTTTTGTTTTATTAGTAATAAATATTTTCATTACAAAACTGTAACTAAAGAAGATAAAGTTACATGTAAATACACTTGCTTTCTAAGGCACTATATTTACATAACTCCAACAATCTCCTACTTGCCTTAAAGCAAGTTTGACATATCTCTCATTTCCATCCCTTCTAGGTGACCTTCAAAGCTCTTTTAAGTCAATGTCTTTGTGAACGGATTAACAAGGTTTTGCTCTTTGGGAATCTTTACCACATCCACCTCTCCACATTGTATTATCTCCCTTATGAGATGATACTTTCACTCAATATATTTGGCAGCTTTGTGGTTCTGAGGTTCTTTAGAATTAGCTACTGCCCCATTATTATCACAATAAAATGTAATGATTTTTTCTACCTCTGGAACTACCTCCAAATAATTTAGGAACTTCCGGAGCCAGACTGCTTCCTTTGCTGCTTCACAAATAGCAACATATTCAGCCTCCATAGTCAAATTTGCAATATGCATACATTCAACCTCCTTTTGGGTTTTAGCTGCTTTTTCCTTTGAAATTTTGATTCCATGCCTAGTAGGTGTGAAACCCCTTTTAGAATCTTGCATGGCAAACTTATTGAGCATATTCTCAATATAGGTTAATTGAGACAAGACTATCTATTTGTTCTTACAATCCCTTATAAGTTTGATCCCTAGAACATAGTTAGCCTCTCCTAAATCCTTCATTGAATACTATTCATTCAACCATCCTTTAACCGTAGGTAACATTCCCACATCATTCCCAATGAGCAGAATGTCATCAATATACAGGATTAGAAAAGTAACCTTGCCTTCTTGTATTCTTTTATAAACACAAGGCTCATCTAGGTTTTGTATGAACCCATAGGTTTTTATAGACTTATCAAACCTAATGTTCCAAGATCTCGTAAACCTTATGCTCATTTCCTGACTCAATGAATCCTTCTGGTTGGGTTATATAAATGGTCTCCTCAAGATCCCTATTAAGAAATGCGGTATTGACATCCATTTGTCATATTTTGTAATCAAAATAGGCTGCTATGGCCAAAAGAATCCTAATGGACTTAAACATGGAAACTGAAGAAAAAGTCTCCTCATAGTCTATACCCTCTTTTTGAGTATAGTCTTTAGCTACCAATCTAGATTTAAAGGTCTCTACCTTTCAATCCGATCCTTTTTTTCCTTTTGTAGATCCATTTACACGCTATGGCTTTTATACCTAGTGGTAGATCTACAAGGACCCAGACTTCATTAGTGTACATGGAATCTATTTCTGATTCCATCGCCTTGAGCGATTTTTCCACATCAACATCATTAATAGCCTTTGTATACATAATGGGATCCATTTCCTCTTTGTCCGAGATGGCAATTAAGCCTTCTTCTAAACCTAGATACCTATTTGGCTGTCTCACAACTACTACATCTAGGCATAACTTGATGTTTAGGTTGCACTTTCGATTCAACTCTTGAATCCATTTCGATTTCTTATTCTGTCATATCCAAAATAACTCTTAGTTTGGATGAAATAGCTAACTCCTTTAGTACTAGTTCACATCTTCCTTTGTAATTTCTCACAAACTCTTCCTCTAAGAAGGTCGCATTTGTCGACACAAATAACTTCCTATTTTGAGGTCTGTAAAAATAGTACCCGTGAATTCTTATAGGATATCCTACAAACAAGCATACTTCTGACCTTAGTCCTATCTCTATGGATTTAGGTTTTAAAATATGGGCTGGGCAGTCCCAAGTCGTTAAGTGCCTCAATGAAGGCACTTGACTAGCCCATAACTCCCTAGGTGTTTTAGGCACCAGTTTGGATGGAGCAAAGTTAAGAAGATATATTGGGCCCCGAAATTTTTTTTTATATTTATTTATGAATTTATTTAATTGCTTGCTTACTTTAATTATTTGTAGTTTGCTTAATTGATTTAATTATGCGTTAAATATTTTTATGTTGGGTTTGGAAATTAGAAGCTAGAAATTAAATAGAGGTTTGGGCCTAATAATGGAAAATGTGGGCTTTAGGAATGAATGAATAAGAGGAGGAGGATTGGAAATTAATGGATATGT
>JANTNU010000235.1:34276135-34290376 GCA_024752395.1 Erythroxylum havanense | reverse complement strand
GGCATGTTTGGCTGATCATCTGCCACATGCCCAATTCTTAGGGTCTAACAATCCGATTCTTATTCTATTTTTCTCCCCATTTCGCAATGATCATAAATAATAAAATTATAACTTCAATTGTTTCATATTAATTGTCAATCAATCTCGGACCCGGAATCCAATTAATCAGTCACTAAGCCAATTTTTCGATCCGGATCCAACACTCTAAAAATTCTAGAAAAATTTCCATAAATTCAAAAAATTAGGAAATGCCCGCTCTCATTCTCAAATTTCAATTTCCATTTCTCTAAACTCAATTTCACTCCAATTCCATATTCAAACCCAATTTATACACTTATTACTCAATTCCCAATTTTCACAATCCAATTCTCATCTGAACGATTATAACCAAATTTCCGATTTACACAATCAAGTCAGGAATTTGTCATACATGTATGTATATATATATATATATATACTTATACAATCAATAATCATTTACCAATGACTATCGAAACTATAATGCATGTGCAATGCGACTTTTGCCTGTACTCAATCCTGACCCGATCCAAATTACCGACATACCCATCACACCGGTAACGGGATATTATAGTAAGGCACCTGTTAGGTGGAGAATCAAGAAAAGTGATGCCAATGTCAGATTGCTTGGCTTGAGTGGCGAGCCAGCCCGCGATTCTGTTGCTTTTTCAGTATACGTGCCGATGAATAATAGTTCAGTTACGATTGAAGAGGTCCAGGATACCCATGACGAAAGGGTGGGGTGTCTGAGAACGGACGGTAGGGCAAGCGAGGAGTTGGTACACCCACAACGAATCCACCTCCAACTTAATTCGCCGGAGGCCCAACTGCCAAACTAGAGATAATCCAGTATAGACTCCTCAGAGTTCCACGGACTACACGATGCACCAGCCGATATGCTGCATGAATCCACCAAGCCAGTTGCCAGCACTATCTCGGATGAGTCCACCAGCGAATATTCTTTTTTAAATGAATAAGGAGTTGATAAGTCAGTGGTATTAGACTAAAAAGTGTATCTTGAAATTCAACTTTTATATAAATAACCAGAACAAACTTTAATGTTTTGAACTTCAAATTGAATCATAACATTTTTAAAATGTTTAAAACAGACTCTAGATAGAAGGAAATTTTAATAGGTTTAACTTTTCGTCAATTAAAAGTTACATCAATACTGATATGATATATTTTTTAAAATAAAAGTATGTTCTAATGTGAATTTATAGCACAAGAATTAGTCTTTTCAACGAAGTAATTGACTATTTTGTAGAAGCTTTTTGTTTAGATTTAGTATCCTTGGAAAGGACGTATTGTCCATTTCTATTGTAAAAAGATAAGAGTTGAGGTAGAAATTGAACATTTCTATATCTTTTTATTGACAAAATTTATTTATAGATTGCGTGATAATTACTTTCTGAGGGTATAAATTGTCTACTAACATGTCTGTAGTAAAACTTTTTTCCTTCTATTTCTTGATTAACATTGCTACTGAAAAATCCTTATTAGCATCAGTTTGCAAGATTCATTTTACTTTGTAAGGGATCTTCAGTGGAGTTAGATGTTGGCTAATCTTCTTTAATTGCTTGACTGCCTTTGTCTAGTCAGGACCCCATAATGTTGGCTTTTTCTTTACTAGCTTTGATAACTACCTGATATATTTTGGCACACGAGGGATAAATCACTAATATAATTCACAATTTCAAAAAACTATTAAGTTTGTTTAATAGTGAGGTTTGTATTCGGGAAGTTTAGTAATTCATTAGCTATGTGTGGGTCAGGTTGGTAGAAGTCATAATGGAATTTCATGCCTAAAAATTCTAAATGGGTTGAACCACTCTGGCTTTTGCGGGCTAAGAACTTGATCACATACTTCTTTGTGAAATCCAAAAATTGTTGCAATAAGGCTTGATGCTCTTGTTGGGTCTGAGAGTAAAGTAGAATATCGTCGATATAAAATTAAACACTTGATAATATACCGTCACAGATCCTTGTCATGACTTTTTTGAAATAATGATGGGGTAACTTTTAGCCTAAAGGGCATGATTGTCCACTATATTGAGCATTAGGAATGCAAAATGTTATATCTTTTGGTCAATAGTCATTTGCCAAAATCTAGTTTTTATGTCAAACTTTGATAATATTTTAGCTTCTTTCAAAAATAATGCTTGCGTATTGATCTTGGGCAGAGGCAACTTGTCTTCTTGAAGAAAATGATTTAGAGGCTTGTAATCAGTAACTAGCCTCTTTTTTCTTCTGTGCTTTTCTACTCTTCTCTCTACATAAAAAGCCTGAAATTCATAATTTGATTTAGTCGACTCAATTAATCCCTGTTTTAGAAGTATAGTACATTCTTCTTGTGTTATCTTTAGGTCATCTGGATTCATCCTTGGATGTGTGACTTTTGTTGGATTAATGGCCTCATTCTTTTTAAATAGTAATTAGACATAAAAGTATGAATTTTGCCATAATGGAGACGGATTATTAAATTGGTCATGAATTTCTAGGTAATATTGTAAAAGTTTATCTCTAATATCTTCATATCCAAAACGAACATCTTGTAGATCAAAGATGCTGCAGTTTTCAATGTACTCACAAAAATCTTGTTTGTAACAAATCTCATTTAGTAAGATTTGTAACTTTTCTACTTGGCAATAGATATTCATCCCAATAAGTATGTCAAGACCAGGAAGATTACTTCCTAATATTGTTGTCCAAAAGATACAACTTGAGAAGAATTTTATCCCAATCCTTCTCTTCGTAATAAGATCTATCTTGAAGGGTTTTTTGTCAGCTACAGTAAAGTATTCTACATATGGTTGCCATTCTTCTGTAGGAAGAATATTTAGTTTTATTACACTTCTACAAGAACCTGTATCTATATAACAATTAGCTAGGATTGGTATATGATACTTGTCTATAAGTAACTGAAGCTTGACATATGGTCGCGTGACTACTAAATTTTGAGGCTCTAGCTTGAAACAAGATTGTTTCATCATATATATTGATTCATCATCTTCTTCTTCAAGAGAAGAGACTTCATCATCAGAAGATTCATTATCAAGAATTGCAAACAGAGTTTCTTCATCTTTACTAGACTATTTCTCAAAAAGAGACTCGATGTCCTCGTCATCTTTATGGGTGTTATTGCTTCCATGGACTGAAGGATTTCCATGTCCTTTTTGAATTTTTTTGCACCTTTTTGTATAATAACCTGGTTGTTCACAAAAGTAACATTGATCTGGCTTTCTAGTTTCACAAGCATGCTTTTAAAGGAATCTTATTCTCTTTTTCTTCCTTCTATTGAAAGGATGAATGCTTAACAGTTTTCATTTGAAATGTTTCTCCTTCTTTGTGTTGTATGCATATTTCTCCTTGTCTTTGCATTTGATCTTTAAATACGACATCTTGCACTTTTGTTTGAGTTGAGCTCCTCCTTTTAGCATAGCTTTGAAGAACTTATGTTGCTCACATAATTTGTCCAGTGCCACCAAATCTAATTGGTAGATTTGCTCAAGAGAAATTTCAGACATACCTTTGTGAAGAGAATTGATTGTTCTTTGTAATTCAGGCAACAACTCATTAGGAAGGCAAGCAATGAAGGTGTATCAAAGATTGACATCATTAAAGCCTTCGAACATATAATATTTTTTAGATATTATGGTCATAGAGCAGCATTTCATTTCAAAGTACTCATGTTTACTTTGTCGATCAATGAGTTGGAAATTGGCAATGAACTCTTCATAGATAATTCCTAACAAGGAATTGACTTCTGACAATTGTCAGGCTTGTATGCGTCTGTATTCACCAGGGCTTTAGAATCATTCTCCTAAAGTCCCTATCATTCTAGAGACAAATTCTGTCAAGATATCTTTAAGAGACATATTTGGCCTTGTCATTTGAAGATCTATCTAGACATTGAATTCATACTGTCAATCTCTCCATTTTGTTAGTAGGACATCATCAAAAATGAACCACGAACCTAAAGTAGGTTTATATAAAGGATTTGTTTGTAGTCTGAATAGTTCAATCATTAACTCATCATCGTCAATCTCAGGTTCGATTTCTGTGTGTGGTTGAGAAAATGTGGAACAATCATCATTATTTGAGATATCTAAATGAGATATGTAAATTTTATGGGCTTTCTGAGTTTTGTATAAAACAATCAGAGTCTTGGCTATTAGTGTGACTGTCAAAGCTTTCTAGAACTAATTAAAGGGTAGCTACAAATTCTTGGTTAGGCATGGGTTCTTTTGCTGTGTTTGGGGAAGATCTTTCTTTTGGTGGAGAAGTTGGTGTTGTATTGATATGTAGGGTTTAAAAGTGGTCAGATTGTCTTTTGTTAGTGGGTTTGGCTTGGAAGATTTGGCTGGTTTTGTATGGATTTGTCGAAATAATGGACAGGACATTTTGAAGAATTTTTTGTAGTCACTAACATCAGGATAGGATGGAGTGTTATAGGTGACTCTTATGATAGGACATGTCGAGGGGTATGATTCATATACAACCTTGGGTTATTCTTTAGCCATGTCTGACTTAATTTATTTTGAGCTTTTCTCAAACTCTTTGAAGTTCTATTTCCTTTTTAGAGAACATAATATTGGTCAATTTATCTTATCAAATCCAAATTAAGTTAGGCAGCTTGATTAAGAAGTCGTTGATGTAATTATTGTACTTGAACAGATATACCATCAACTTTTGAATTTAATCTTTTTGTCATTAAGATTTGAATTAATAATTTGAAGGATATTGTTTTGTGCCCAAAAAAATTGTGTTTGCCAAATTAGCACTTTTTTTGCTAGTGAAACAAGTATATGATTCCCTTGTGGGCTAACACTTATGGATCTTAAGTATGGCTTTATAGATAATGGCTTTATAGATACTCCAATGCCTTTATTAGTCTGGGCTTCTGATGGTGGAAAATCTGCCTTATATGATCTCATCATCATATAAGGTAATGGTTTGGGGGTCTCCTTTAGGTTTAAAGGAATTATTGGCATAAAGCACCATAGTTAGATTAAGTGTTCTTTTTCAATTGCACAAAATAGTTCAGAGAGATTATTTGGTCTAGGTTTAGGATTCGTAAGATCAATCCAAGGTCTCAAGTCATCATCTTCATCATGCTTGGGTTAGATTTTATTTTTTGGTTGGCATGAAGATTTTGACTTTTGACTAAATTCTTCTTGCCATTGAGGGACATAAACTTCATCATCAATATCAGAATCGTCATCTATCTATCATTCACAATCTGAATTGCACATAAACTGCATCCTAGATGAAATGGGCATTGACATGACTGATATACACCTCATATCCATCAGGACGGATAGAGTAAATTAAGGGGCCATTAATGCCTTTTTCAAGAGAAAAGGTTAGATTGATCATCACTATCGAGCTAGAAGAGGCTCTAGATGATTTTGGGTGTTCTTCTTCAAGCTTATTGAAAACAGATTTGATCATTCCATCCTTCAAACTTCTCAACATTGGAGGAGTGGTGGTATGAATTGAGCGTCAATAAGGAGTATGAAACTCTTTTTATAATTTGTGATTCACTCTATAAGCATTAATTCCGCCAATTGTTGTGATGACAACTTTTGTGAAATCTGAATGATTGTGGTCTCATTTTGAGACTTGTTTGCCACCATGTAAAGGGTGTCTTGTTTAGAAAGTTTAGATCTAAGCATGGTTTTGTAATTTGTAAATGATATGATGATAGAGTGTGGCTATGATAGCAGTAGGTTCTTGATCAACTTCAACAATTTGGATTTGGACTTTTAGGCTGATGAGTAGAGTTGGATCGTCAAGACTGATGTTGAAATTCAGAGCTATGGTCATGATGACACTTCCATTTTTTAAAGTGGTCAAGAGGGTGCCGATCAAGACATTCTAATAGGATGTATATTTTGTGTCAAGGAGACAAATTCTAGCTGTTACTGGAAATCCTTTTCTTTCATATAATTTTAAGACCATTCGAATAGCGCCTACATGGACATGTGTATATCCTTGACAATATTAGCTCAAAAGGAAACTCCATAGTTACATAATCTTCTGTATTAGTCCTATAACTTTGTCTGTTAGCAAGCAGCTTGAGGTGTGTGATCTTAGACCTACTATCATTTCTCTACAGTTGTTAGACCATTATATCAAATGTTTGATAGATATACTAGAAGATGTGCCCATCAAAATTGGTAAGTTCCTTATTCCCATTAATTTTGTGATCTTTGGCATGATTGAAGATAGGAATATGACCTTTATCTTGAGATGACCTTTCTTAACCACTTTTAAGGCCTTAATTGACATTTATGAAGGAAAGTTAACCATAAGGATTGAGGATGAGAAATTAGAGTTTAAGATATATGAACCCAAGAACCATGTTGATGGTAAGTGTAATAAGTGTGTCTCTTTTGATGTAATGGATGAGGATACACCTTATGTTGTGTAAGAGGCAAGCATACTAGATGTAAATGGGATGTGTTTAATTTTGAAAGAAGCAATGGGAGTGGCAAACCCATCATAGTTAAACATACAATGTGCTTGAAAATTAATCATCTTATTAAGAAAAAAAGAATACTAAACTTAAGTAGGATCTCAAGGTAACTTATATCCCACAAGTAGAGGTATGTTAGGTTGAAATTAATGGAAATAGGTTGATCTTATGACTTAAAACAAGTGCTTGTTAGGAGGCAACCTAATACTTTTTTACCCTTCTATGTTATAGACTTTGTTTTTATCTATTTATTTGGGTTATTATTTTTTAGTTCTTTAGCATCATTGTCATATTTTTGATCTTATTTTGTTGAATTTTGGTTGAAATCTTATGTTAAGTGTTTTGAGTTAGTGTGTTCTTTATTTTTGTAGGATTTTAGGCAAACACGGGCTTAATCACACCATAATGATCAATCTTATGTTGACCTTCTAAGAGAAATATAATGTGACACTTTTTAACATAGCACTATATAACATGCCCTTGTATTTCTCAAAAGGTAGACTTGTGTGGGGATGATAATGGGGTCGATCCATAGGCTAGACGGCCTATGGCCCGAGTGGGAATGACTGGACGATCCATGGCCCAAGTAGGAATTGTTGGTCTAGCCCAACTTTATTATTTTCTTAAAAAAATGATGTCACTTTTGACAAAATGATGTCGTCTTGTACCTTCCCTTCAAGCCACAGCCTGGGCCAAGCCAAGGTAGGCTAGGCCTGTGGCCTAATCGAGCCAACTAACTTGGCCAGTGAATTGGTCAACTTGGGCTAAAATCGGGCTAGGCCAAGACGAGCTGGGCCATATTTGCCATCCCTAAACTTGTGTGCATCTATAAGAAAGGAACAAAAAGTTACATAATGTGTCACTTTTAAACACAACCCTATATATGGTACTTTATCAATCTTGTATTAAGAACACACCCCTAATGCAAATATACATAGCCTGTATAATACCTAGGGATGGCAACGGGGCGGGTATGGGCCCCGTTGGGGATTTTTTGGCACCCCCATACCCGTACCTGTTGGGGGTTTGACCCCTATCGGGTACCCGTTTACCCGCCTCTTTTTTTTTAAAGATAAGCTTATTTAATATGAATGAACTATTTGTTTTTCTTTTAAATTTTCATGCTACATTCATACATACATACTGAATTTAAATAAGCTTATCTTTATTTAATTGCTGGGTTTGTATGTATATATATATAATGGTAAAATTGTAATTACTATATAACGGGTAAACGGGTAAATGGGTATGGGGGGTGGTATCCCCATACCCGCCCTAATACCCAACGGGTATTTTTGCTAACCCCCCATACCCGCCCCACGGGTAAAAATTTGCTCCCCATATCTGCTCTCGTTCGGGTAATTTTATCGAGTACCCATCGGGTTTGGGTACAATTGCCATCCCTAATAATACCCTGTGTATAGGAGTAAAAAATAAATAGAATAAACCACTTTTAATCATGACCTCCACATGGTACCGTGTAACCCCATGTTTTTTACTTTTCTTTGCTTTTCCTGCTTATTTAATTTAATCAACACACACTTATGTCTACCTACATATCCCTAAGTTCTTATAGTATGTGACACCTTTATAGTCTTATGTAACGGTCATGTACCATACTGTATAAGTCCTACTTAACCTATGTTCTCTTAATTACCACTTTGTTAACTTTTACCTGAAGTTTTAGTTCCCTTTTACTTCTTAGAGTGATAAACTACCTCTAACCCCTCCTATAGTGCAACTTAGTGTGTATTTTTATTTTTCTTCACCTAATTTTTTATATTGTTGAGGTATTATCTATCATATCCCTACTTTTAATGCTATAAATTATGTTTTATGGCCAATCAAGGATTAAATATCTATTATGTATTTCTTTAGGATGCTAAAATATGACCTAACTGAATTGAGAATTTCGTATGTTTTATATGGTTGAAGATGCTTATGTGAATTACTTAGGTTACTTTAGTACAATCAACTTGTGGGAGGATGTATCAATCCTCAAGTTCAAATTAGGAGATATGGATCATAGTCTGATCTATAATTAATTTGTGGTCCATATTGAATCATACATATATGAGTATACAGTGACACTAAAACCAAGTAAGATCTCCCTCATTTAGGACCATTTTGATATGGCTTCACTTATCTACTGGCAATTGATAGTCATTGGGCACTCTTACAATCCCACCAAATCCAAAGTGTCCAATTCAAATTTCTATAGAAATATTTTGTAAACAAACTCTACCTGTATTCACTGTGCATGAGGAGTGAAAACACCAAAATGGTTGATAATAAGGATCTATTCTTGATTAACTATATATGCTGGAGGCAAAGGGTGTACTTTGGCATCATCTTCATACAGTTTATCTACGAGTACCTAAACTAGGTCAAATTTAGGATCATTTACGAAGATTTAATCATTACACAATTAGGATAAGGGTTAGGAGTACCTCTATACAACACAGACATAACAATAATGGCGACTCATATGCTCATAACTATGAAGATTTTTAGGGCAATGAGGATGGTTGAGCTTATGGAGGACAATTATGGGCAATACTTTGCACTTAAAGTTACATCACCATAGGTTGATGAGGAGGCACTGACCCCAAAGGACTATACTGCAATTCTGGAGAGAGCTCCAAACCCACTTCTACCACTACCAGCTTTCTTAATGACCTCGCCAGCCAACCTTACATACATCAAGATTTACATATATTTGTTGGGCAACACATAGTAGAATAGTATAACACTTAGGAGTGGAGATTATACCTCCACTTATGCTATTAGAATAGCTAGATACAAAAAGGAGATAGAGCATTAGCCAACAAAGCTCAAGGATATAGAGATGTTCCTGGTATGCCTAAAGATCTTAATAAGCTAGTTGGAGAGAAGGATGTTAAGGATGCAGAATATGGAAACTTAAAGAAGACTACCGCATGGATGAGAAAGCGGATTATTGTTTTGAATAATGATATGAGGAATGTGGCAACCAAGTCCTCTATTGGGAGCCTCACAAAAATGATCTCACTTACAGGGTGTTTGATTTACCTGCTGGAATAGATAAGGAATAGAATGGTTATTCTTAGTAATAGAATAGACAAGGAATAGAATGGAACGATATTACTTAATTTTGTTTATTCTTAAGAATTTCTAATGATGATGTATGTCAAGTTGAGTTTGAAATCATAAATTTGAGATGACAAAGGAATAACTAACAAAAAGACCAAATTATCCATTATAGTAGTAGTATTAGTAGTAGTAGTAGTAGTAGTAGTAGTGGTAGTAGTAATAATAATAATAATAATAATAATAATTAAAAAAAAGAAGAAGAAGAAGAAGAAGAAGAAGAAAATTAAATAATAATAATAATAAAATTAATAATAATAATAAGAAGAAAATTAATAATAACAACAACAATAATAAGAATAATAATGATGATGATGACAAGAAGAAGAAGAAAATTAATAATAATGATAATAATAGAGAGAAATATTGTCTTATTTCGCGTTTTACGGAATATATAAAAACAAAAGGAAAGCTATTTTTAGCTATTTCTGAAAGTGTAGGAATAACTAAACCTAAAATTAGTTATTTTGTATGTTATAATTTAACCAATCAAAGGAATAATTATTCATTAAAAATACATAACATGCAATTAATGATTTAGAGGACCAGTAGGTGATAGTACCCTACATGCCACCTCAAATACCTCCAAGCCCTCCCCAGAACTCCTAACTAACCTTTTGTATCTTTATTTCTCGTTTTTATGAATATTCTTAATTGTGTATATACATATTTTGTTATTATCATTTCATTTTATTTGTCAAAGTTCTCTTTTTAGTTCATTTAGTACTTTAATGGCAAATGGATAGAATGGATTCAAATCTTGGTTTGATCCATGTGACTCACAATCAGTTAAGTCCTTTGATATCTTTTTCTTATTTTTATTGTTATTTTTACCTTGCATGTTTAAAACATTGATTTCTATGTTTATTCTAAGTGTAGGAGAGGAATTTAAGATTATGAAAATATACTTAAAACTTATCAACTTTGATGCAAACCGGCCGTTCCCGAGACCCACTGCTTCTGTCGCTACTTCCCATACCTGGAAATGCAGCTTTCCAAGGTGGTCTGAGCCGAAGTAACCACTCAACTTGCCATTGTCAATTTAAAAAACAGACTTATGCTCTCAACAGTTACAGTAAATTGCTACAGTAACATCCCAATCACAGTAACTTGGCAACAATTACCGCACTGTCACCGTTTCCACTCCACGGCTGTACTGCCACCATCACCGTCTATAGGGCCGTTCCGGCCGGTGCTCCTTCGCGCCATCTAATGGCATCAACCTCTCATACAACCAAAAAGGTCCGCTTGCGGGATACGGAGGTTGCCATGCCTAAAGCTGACCACCCAGTACACCCCTCTCCACTCAGTTATAGGGCTGACGTGTCGGGTATATCCAACCCAGCTAACCCGGTTAATGAACTTCCCTGGCCAGAAGACCCGCCTATTGACTTGGAGGAGGGCGACATCACCATGCATCAAGAACCAACAAGATTAAGTATCGACCTGTCATCCACATTCCGCACAAAGTTGGACAATGTCTGGGCTCAAGCCATTGTTATTAAACTACTGGGTCGCCGAATGGGATTCCACTTACTCCGGGATCGGCTTCTACGCCTGTGGCAACCGACGGGTCCTCTGAAGATCATCGATTTGGAGAATGACTTTTATCTGGTTAATTTCAAGGAAGAGAGGGACTACGTACATCTTAACTCAGGGACCGTGGGTTATCGCCGGGCACGTGCTCTCCGTCCAGCCCTGGTCCTCGGATTTTCGCCCCTCCTCCGGAAGAGTTACGCACGTCGTCGCCTGGGTTCGATTTCTGGGCCTCTCCATTGCCAGATACCATCCCGCTATCCTCTCTTCCCTTGGAAATTTGGTTGGGAAGACTGTGAAGATCGATGAAACTACTCAGCAGACCTTCAGGGGACACTTTGCTCGCGTGGCTGTCACCCTAGATCTCAGTGCTCCCCTCCGATCGATGGTGGAACTTGATGGTGAGCCCATTCAGATCGCGTATGAGGGGCTCCCTCAGATCTGTCTTCATTGTGGCCGGGTAGGGCATAGCCAGGACGCTTGCCCCTCGCGACCCCCGCCTCCTCCTGGTCCAGCACTGCCACTGGCGGATCCCCTCCCCTCTGCCTCAAGCCTTTCCGGTAGTGAGCCTCCCACAAATACCCCCTCTCACTCCGAGTTTGGGCACTGGATGCAGGTAGCGCGGCGGACACGAAGGCCTCCACCTCCTACAGCCGGCACTCGACCAGTTCCCATCACCCCTGCGTTGGCCGTAGGCTCAGGCGGCTCTCGATTCGTGGCGCTCGCTCCAGCAGCGACGCCAGACGGCCCAACGGCTAGTCCCCCAACGGTCGCCTCCTCTAGATCTATAGGCGTCTACGCCTCGACTGGCTCTACTGCCCGCCCTAAAAAATCCCTAGCTTCCTCGTCGTCCCGTGACTCTTCTCATCCAAGGCGAATGAAGTTGAGTGGTTCGGGGAGTAAAGCCGCAAGCAAGGGGACGACGTCGTCGCCTGGTCCAGTGGGCCATTTGCTGGGTTCACCATCCTCCCTGGGCCCAGCAGCAGCCCAGCCCCCACCATTCCAGATGAGCAGCCCCATGGGCCCTCCCCTCCCCACCAGCCCAAGTTTCTCGCCCACTCCCGTAGCCCCATCCCTGGTGGAACCCAGACCTTCGGGCCCACCCCACCTGCAGTCCGGGAATTTGGGCCTTCCGTCCTCCGCGCATATGTCGGGCCATGTTGCGATTTCCTTACCTTCACATGAGGCCCTGGTCTCCCCGGATATGAACTTCCCCGCGAACACCCACGCGGGCCTGCTCGTCGGGGAGCAGGTCGGGACCCAACCGGACCCCCCCGGTCCTATGGACACGTCCGCTGAGGAATCGGCCTCTCGGGTCTCCGACCCCCCTCCTGATCCTCAGGGGGATGGGGACGTGCTCGAACCTTCTGATTTACCGATGGAGGATCCTCTTCCTTCCCCTGCCACTCTGGATAGCCCCAGAGCAGACTGGGCCGGTTGCCCCGGGACTTCCCGGCGCGCATTAGTTCCCCGATCTGTTTTCTATCGTTTTAATGATTTTTATCTGGAATTGTCAAGGGGCTGGAGGTCGGACCTTCAAGCCTGTTCTGAAAAACTACATTCGGATCCACAAGCCCCGATTGATGGTTTTAGTTGAGTCGCGTATTAGTGGTGAGCGGGCTCAGCGAGTCATTCGGTCTCTGGGGTTTAGCAATTCTTTCAGAATTGAGGCTACGGGCTTTTCTGGTGGGATCTGGCTTCTTTGGCAGGAAAATATTGTCGTCTGCATTCGCCTCGCTCATCGTCAATTCATTCATGCTCAGGTTCAATGGGATCAGCAGTTGTTTGAATTTACTGCTATCTACGCGAACCCTAACCCCTCGCTCCAAAGGTATCTTTGGAATTATCTTGCGACTCTCGCTCCGCGGGTCACTGTCCCCTGGCTGCTGGGTGGGGACTTCAATGCGAAGCTCGAGGGTGCAGACCGACGCGGGGGATCGAGTACCCACACTCGTATCAGTACCCTGTTTCGAGAATGTATGTCTCAATGCCACCTTCAGGATCTCGGCTTCTCTGGACCGCGCTTTACGTGGAAGCGGGGACACCTCCGGGAACGCTTAGATCGGGCTTTTGGCTCTCCGGATTGGCTCTTGGCTTATCCGACTACTAGGGTGCAACATCTGCCTTTTCTCAAGTCCGATCATCGTCCTCTCCTTATTAGGTTTCTCGATCCTGTCCCCTCCACCCCTCCGCGACGTCCTTTCCGCTTTCAAGCGGCGTGGCTCACTCACGATGATTTCCCCCGAGCTGTCGCCGATAACTGGCATCCTGACTCCTCGGATTTCAGTGGGGCGATTCAACGTTTCGCGGTTAAGATCCACCTCTGGAATACCACGGAGTTTGGTAATATCTTCCTTCGGAAGAAACGCCTTATGGCCAGACTAGAGGGCATTCAAAAGCACGTGGAGGACTCTCCTTCCCCCCCTCATCTTGAGCTCGAGCTTTACTTAAGGAAAGAATTAGAATACGTGCTTTACCAGGAAGAGCTTTTCTGGTTCCAGAAGTCCAGGAGTCAGTGGCTCGGTCAGGGCGACAGGAATACTCAGTATTATCACGCCCTCACTTGGACTCGGCATCGCCAGCTTCACACCCATGCTCTTTCTGATGGCACCGGCACAGAAGTTACCGACCCAGCGGAGCTCCGGCATATGGCCCAACGTCATTTACAAGCTCTCTACAGCTCCGGAGGCCGGTCCTCTCTACCGGGGTTTCTCCGTAGTCACTTCCCTCCCCCTCCGCCGAATATGACTGAGGACCTTACTTGTCCTCTCGGGGCTGAGGAAGTCAAGACGGCGTTCTTTTCCATACACCTTAACAAAGCCCCTGGTTCGGATGGATTCACAGGCTTTCTACCAATCCCAGTGGGATACTGTCGGCACTTCCCTTACTCACTTTCTTCAGCAGATCTTTCGGTATGAGGTGTGGGAGTCGGCTCTTAATCATACCATCTTAGTCCTTATTCCTAAGAACCCCTCACCCACATCCATCTCCCAATTTCGCCCCATCGCTCTCTGCAATGTGATCTACAAAGCCCTTTCCAAGGTCATCGTTAATCGTCTAAAACCCTTCCTTGGGAC
>JANTNU010000235.1:34262771-34276035 GCA_024752395.1 Erythroxylum havanense | reverse complement strand
CTCATCAGTGACGTTACGATCTCAGTCCGACAACCCTCTCGTCATGGGTATCCTAGAGCTTCTTGCCAGAAACTGGGTTGTTGTTCATCGGCATGTGCACCAAGAGGGCAACAGATGTGTGGATTAGCTTGCTACTCAGGCCTGTCCTAGCGACGTTGGAATCGTTTATTTTGAGATTCCTCCCTTAGGTTGCCAGCATATTCTGTTAGACGATTACTCGGGACGTAATTTTCCCCGTCTTATTAGTGTCTGATGTAATTTTCCTTGTTCATCAAAAAAAAAATTACTTCAGTACGATGCAATTTATTGGGTGCAAGGGCACGTTCATCCCCTGCAATGCAAAGCAAAGCCTCTTATAGTGTATTTCTTCAAGAAGAATAAGGCTCTCCACAATCCTGCATTTTCTTTCTGCCTCTTTGGCCCAGTGGTAAGTCATATCATACATTGGTTGCTGCGTGTGACCAATTCAAGGAATCAAGTTAACCACCATTTGGTGTTGCAATCTATGCACTTAAGTTCTTCTTTAGTATATAATTTAGTTATTAGAAAAAAAAAAGGATGATTTTATCAGTACCAACATACAATGTTAAACAATTATTTCAAAATTGGGTAAAAGATATGAGATATGAATTTTTTCAGTAGTAAAAGAATTGTAAAAAGTTTTTTTATTTTTAAAATTCTTGAAAACACTCTTTTTAATATTAAATTGTCTTTTAAAATTCTTGAAAACACCCTTTTTAATTTTAAATTGTCTAGAAACATTCCTTCTCTTAAAATTCGGTTAGAAAAAACGTATACATTATAAATGTCAAATATAGACTAATCAAATGTTGTTTATATAACTATTTAACTCAAATCTTAAGTTTAATTTAAACCTGAATTAATTTAATTAAGTTTAATTTAAACAAATAATTTATTATAATTATTAATTTAAATTTAATTTAATTGATTTATGATAAATTTAATAGATAAGTTATTATACTAGTAATATTTGATCAGTTTACGTCTAATGTTTATATTTATTTTTATCTTTAACCAAAGTTAAAGAAATTTTTTTCCTAAAAACATAAAAATTAGGAGGAATTTATTAAAAACTATAATTTTAGTATTAATATATTTATTTTTTTCACCGAAACAAAAACAGGCGGGCATGAGTAGTATTGTAGTAATAAGACAAGGAAAGTCAGGGCAGTTTAATACGGTAATCCTAGCATTTGACACGTGTGGTGGTTGTCCTCGCAAGTTTTTGTAACGCTCTCTGGCCCTCTCTCTTTCTTCCATCATTTCCTTCGCTTCCTTTCGGGTACATAAGCCCTTTCTCTCTCTCTCTCTCTCTCTCTCTCTTTGCATTTCTTTAACACGTTTTTTTATGGAAATTTGATTCTTGTATATGGGTTTCTTTTCTATTCTTTTTCCTTTTTAGTTTGATTGAATTTGTGGTTGATGTTGAATTGTTGCGTGTGTCCATGCGTGTGCTTACCCTAAAATTTCATAAATTTTGGTTCTTGCCCTTTTTGAATTGTTATCGTTATTGTGCAGTTGAATTGTGATCGCTAAGGCTAGTGTTCTTTTTAATGTGTAATTGCTGGAAGTAACCAGTTTCCCCAATTGGAGTGCTTTTCCTTGTTGTGTTCTGTATTCGTGTTGTATGGAATGATGAGGGTTTCAGTAACTTAATTGGGGAGGAGTTTATTTTAGGATTTGGAATGTGTGGGCTTTTTTAATGTGAATGGGATTGAACCTCAGGGGCTGAGCTTATAAACTTAATTGTGGATATAACCTTTCGAACTTCCTACCGGACTGGCTATCAAAGGAATAATGCTTGGCTAGCACTGCTGTGTAGCGAAAAATTAGCTAATGCATAATCTGTTAGCGGTGTTATTAAGTTCAGAATTGGGAAGCAGTTATGGCATAACCAGCACCACTTATACCTACTTTGATGTAACTAATTGACTTGTTTTATGTAGTTAGAAACTGTATCTTAAAATATGGCTGCCTGAAACTGTTCTGCATGTTCTGTGGCTTCATCTATGACGACTCTGTAGCAAGGAGATATTCCATTGAACTTGATATAGACGAGGCATCTTTTCAAACTTTTAAGAGAACCATTTTCTAAAAACAGCTGAATGTAAACTATCTCTATCTTATATGCTTTCCACTTTGACCCTTTTCTTTTTTTTTTGTTTGATGATGCACATACTAGACAACAAAATAGGTTAACAAAGAAAGAACAAACCAAAAAAAAGAACAAACCAAAAAGTTAGGAAGAGCCTTGGCTGGTGATACTTTATGGCATTCTTCATTGAATTTTGCAACCTATCATCGATTTCCTTTATCATCTCCCTTGTTCATTATCATGATTTGTGGGACATTTGGTCCTCGAGGACAACTTGTTATAATATAATATTAGTGGTAGAAAAATCTGATAAGCAAATTGAATCTGTGAAAACGGATGAAAGACTGATGCTTTTAACTGAGAAAGTAATATCCGTCAAAACTTGCTTGCTTTTACTATTTTCACTTGTTGAGATGGATGCTTTGTTTACAAACTCACCAATCATACAACAATTCTTAATGGATAGTGTCTTATGGTTTTACTGTCAAAATTAAGTAGTAGTATGTCTAATTTTGTGCTTGTGTATCCAAATGGATGCTTGTTATTTTATATTCATTGCTTATGTGTGGGATGAAGAAATAAGTTACAAATCTCATCCTCTGTTTTACCTGGGTTCACTAAGGCTAATCCTTTCTTTCGTTCTTTCTTCACAGAAATGGAGGTGACTACTGTAAAAGATGCATTTGACCACATCTCTAAGAAACAAAAGTTAATATCTTCTAGGTCCCAGGATGTAATCGATCAGGTCAGCCTTGAGATTCAGCAGGCATTAGCAAAACTTCAGTCAATAGATGACCCAAAATTGATTCTTACAGAGCTAAGAAATAAACTTAATACCATTAGTCCACTGAACCAGTTAGAAGTGTCACAGAAGGAGCTGAACCTACATCTTACCAAGTTCCCAAAGATACTTGAAAAAAATTTCAACCCTGACATATCCAAGGCATATAGAAATGTGGACTTTGACTTCCATATAGTGAACCAGATAATAGCAAGCCACTTTTACCGTCAAGGTTTGTTTGATCTTGGAGATTGCCTAATAAATGAGTCTGGAGAATCAGAGACAAATTTTATAAGGTCACAATTCTTGGAAATGCATCAAATACTTGAGGCTATCAAGGTTAAAAACCTTGAACCTGCTCTGAGCTGGGTCTGTTGCAACCGAGAAAAGCTAATGCTGAGTGGCTCCAATCTTGAACTGAAACTTCATAGCTTACAGTTTGCTGAGCTTCTAAAGAGAGGAAATAAAGAAGATGCCCTGGTCTATGCCCGAACTCACCTAGCTCCTTTTGCTTATCAGACAAAAGATATCCTGAAGATAATAGTTTGCATTGCATGGATCGGCAAGCTTGAAAAGTGCCCTCATTCTGAGTTGTTGGCTCCAACTCACTGGGATAAGTTGGCTGCAGAGCTGAGTCGTGAGTTTTGCAATCTCTTGGGGGAGTCTTATGGTAGCCCATTAAAATTAGCTATAGCAGCTGGTATTGAAGGTTTACCGACTCTCTTGAAGCTGGCAAACGTAATGGCTGCAAAAAAGCAGGATTGGCTGGCTATGAAACAGTTGCCTGTGCCAGTGGAGCTGGGAAAGGAGTTTCAGTTCCATTCTATTTTTGTTTGCCCTGTGAGTAGAGATCAAAGCAGTGAAGAAAATCCTCCAATGTTGATGCCATGTCTACACGTTCTTTGCAAGCAGTCAATCATGAAGCTTTCTAAGGGTAGCTCAAGATTGTTCAAGTGCCCCTATTGTCCTGCTGAAGCTTCACTTGCACAATGCAAGCAACTATATGTCTGATGGAATTCATTAGACGAACGCTGTTTTTGTAATAATTGCATTATGATAGGTGATATACATTTTTTGTGGGGCTACTGTAAATAGATATTCTTTTGGATTTATGTTTTAATCTTTGCATAGGTCCTATAATGGGCATTTCAGTACATAAGAGCTCGCCGATTACACTCTTGACCGACAGAGTCTCACTGTTTTCATTTCGTGGGTATCACCAATTCAACTTTAAGGTGAATATTTGCCTGACGAATCCTACAAGTATGTCGAGAAGTTGTTACAGTCTTAGTGGACTTAACAATCGAAATTAATATGCTTTATTAAGTCGTCCATTTTGTAGACAGCAACAATGAAGTTAGTTTCTTGGCACAATGATGTCAATGTGATTGTGGTTTAGAAGCAAGAGAAAGATTGCCTAGCCTTGGATAAGTTTGGACGTTTGTTCTCATAATTGTCAAAACTGGACATTCAACTATAGACCTCAGGAAAGTCCAATCATCTATTGACCAAGTAGTAAGTGACCGTATCCATACAACTGTTGCGAAGGGTCCGCAATCTTGCCAATTTGAGGAGGCCAACTATACGATTGGTGAAAATACGAACACAGAAAGGTTTGAGCCCCAGATGCTAACGAGAAAATTAAAGGACCAAGAACGAGGGAGGAGGAAATTCACAGTGAACTAACATAATTGTGGTAGAAAAGTAAGAGTGAACACATACACTAGGCAGGCCTATCTTCTCTGTATCAACTACATCTAACCACAATCTACATCATTTTCGGTAACAGGAGAGAACATAAACAGAACAAGTAGATATCCTGAATCAACAACCAATAACAAATAGCATTCGAACTTACTGACTATGACAAATAATAAGATTAAGCAGACCCAGATGCCATCTTGAACAAAATTACTTGTTTTGATAAAACCCCATCATTTTCCTAAAATCAGGAAACAGCAAGGAAGCAGAAGAATTTGAAGTCTGTGAGTTCTCTTCATTTATATACTCTTCAATCATGTCTTTGACAGACCTGGCAGACAAAGGATGGAAATTGACACTCCACTCGTTAACAAACCCTTTAACAAGAATCAACTTCTCCTCTTGATCCATTTTACTCCACTTTCTATTCACTTCCGATGTTTCCATGGCCAAATAGTGGCACAGCTCGGTAAAAAGCAATTCTTTACTCTTTTTCATGGCCTCTTCTCTTTGAGCCAACTGGGTGTTTATCTTTGCCGCTTCCGTGGCGAAGTCTGACGCAAGATCAGCATCACCTCCGCTGTCTTTGTTACATAGGATTTGGCTTTTGGCTCTGTTGGTGAGAAAGGTGGATGTGGAGAAGGAACGAAATTTAAGTTTTATTGGACAGAAAAGGGTACTCGGGCAGAGAAGACTTAGGGCCATCTTGAAGGTTTGCTGATGGATTGGTCTGGGATTTGGTGGGACTGGGAGGGTAGCGTTAAACTGATAATGGAACGAATAAACAAAAAGAGAATGAAGACCGCAACGACTGGGTCAATGAGTAGCACCTTTCTTAATTTGATACTTGGTTATCAGAAATAAATTGTCACCTGCTCGCTTTGGACATATAGCAAAATGCAGATAACATAGATTATCTCATGTTGTCGTGTAACAATGAGAAAGTTGATGTTGATCATTTGATCTTAACCTCCTGTCCGTGTTACTACTGCCTGGTGCATTAAGTTGAATTAAGGTTACTAGCAAAAACACACGTGGATATGAAGCTTTGGATAGTTGGAGCCATAACCTTTCCTGCTTCAACGATCCAAGAATTCAAGAAACTGCAGTTAATGCTTTGCTTAACCTTTCCATATTAGAGAACCACATGGCTTTAATAATGGTAGCAAGAGCTATTAATAGGATTATAACAATTCTAGAATCAGGGCAAAACAATGGAAGCAAGAGAAAATGCATTGTCAATGACTAACCAAGATAACGATTGGATCTCATCACAGAGCAATCCTAGTTTTACTGCTAAGAGAAGGAACAACATTTGGAAAAGAGATGCTGTTTAATCTTGCAGTCCACAATTCTAACACAGTTCAAATTGTGCTCACTAGAGCAGTTCCTTTGCTCACCGAATTAAGGATTCATCACTCTTATTATCAAATAAGATGACATGTTAGCAATGATAAACTTCATATTATATCAGAAAAAAAAAGTCATGTAACAATTTCTAACAAAAGCTTGACAAAAATAGACTTCCGTCAGTTCTAGATTCAAGTTAAATCAATGATCCGTCAATCTGCGTATATGAAAAGCTCAAATGCAAGAGTAAATTGTCAATATCATATAGAAAAAAGCTCAAGTGTAAAAGTCCTGAAGTAGCTCGTGGCAGCAACATACAGAGTATTCAGTAAACTTTATGCACTTCCTCCACCCCTAAAAAGAATCTTAAGTTCTATTTGTTGTCCTTACAATCCTTTTCTCTAGCCATAGCATGCCGCTGAGTTGTTCACAACTGGGAGACAAATAATTTTCTTGAGCATTCCAGTTAAATAACAAAGCAGTGAACTTCGCTCAACTCATCCCATTGGCAACAAGACTTCAGGAAGAAATGTCCCTCACACTGAAAGTATCCAGGTGATATGCAGCAGCGACGCAGAAGTTGCGCTTTTTGACAAAAAGAATTGCATAGATTATTATTCAATCTCCTCACCTTGTCTCAAACCGATTACGCGTCAGGTGTGAAAATATATCAACCCATGTGGCCGGGACACCAGGTAGGCACCAGTGCATACAGTCCTGACCCCAAATTGCAACAGCATCTCTCTTCCCTAGCCAAATCTGCTGGGTGGGCATCTGCCCTGAACTCACTCAAATGAGAAAATTCCAGCAACCGGATATCTGTACCATGCGGTGCCTCTTTAATCACATTATTCACCATTCTTTCTTCTTTATTGACTCCATTATTGCTGGGATTGAACCATGTGTCAAGCTGTTCAGGTGTGAACTTGTAAATTAGTTAAACATGTTACATAAATAAGCCCCTTAACTTACCCAAATTGAACAGCTAAAAGTTAGCTGGTGCGAATAAACAATATAGAAATAATTAAATTTAAGTAGTATCACACAAGTAAAAAGACTGAATGTGAGAATGTCCCATCCAACTGATCAGAACATAATATGCTTTCACTTAGAACCACAAATTGAAGATTTAAAAGTACCTCTGATAAATTAGTGATACAAGGCTTTCAAAATTAATCGGATCCTCAGTGCTTCTATATACATTTTCCCAATCTAATTTATGTATACTTACAAATCTTTCAAAATTAATCGGATCCTCAGTGCTTACATATAGATAGATACATACATACATATATATATATATATTTCCAATCCAATTTATGTATATTTTTTGTGAAATTAAGTTCAAATAAAGCTAAAATATTCAAATTTACTTCATGTTAGGGGCTTAATTAAACTGTTAGCGTCAATAGACCTTAGACCCCATAAAATAAACTTTTATAAGTGTTAAAATTAAATCATACTTCGTTCTAAACTTTAATGGTTTATTCAACTCTTTTACCAAAAATAAAAGTCTACAATAATAATATGCTACAATAACTTGGGCCAAGGTGTGATTTGCTACACTGAATATAGCACTAAGAGTAAGAACCTTTAGCAAGACACTCACATTGCACCATGTCATTTGAAAATAATAGAACCATCCATGGTTTGATTGGGTAAATGTCAGAAAGCAGAATCAGAAACTATCACACACAACGGTTATGCAGGGATACCTCATGTTCCTTGAGGGGCTCATTGAACATGCAACTGCCATTTTGATTCCAGTCCCCACCATGAAAATGTCGAGGTGATTGTAGCCTCCAAAATTTAAGCGTATTATCAGGAACTTCTTTCTGTATGTATGAGACCATACTTTGAAGAACACCTTTAAGTCCATCAAACAAGCCAAGGGAAGGAAATATCGGCTTCCCATCACGACAGAAGACAAGGGGTGTTTCCATTGGGAACTTGTCATAACCCCACCTGAAGATGATCAAGTGAATTAGTAATTACAAGGCTTTCAATATTTTAAAACTAGCACCTCCTCAACTAATTAGGGATTATGACTTCGCTGAGTTCAGTCCAACACTAGAAATGTGCAAAGTCACTAAAAGCACATCTTCCAAATAGGTGTCAAACCGATATGGCTCAAAAGAAATTTACTAAGCTTCTCATGCCTTTACTTCCAGACTTTTTGATGTTCATTAATAAATGCCATCTACAGAAGTAGAGATACTGAAACTTTACAAGATTTCGCATGTTAGACAAATTACATGATTTCAATACATTTATCAATGGCAAGACATAAATGATTAGAACACACTTATTTAATATACATCAGGTATTCCATCAAAAGATAGAATAAATGCCACACACAAACAAGTAACAAGAGCAGGAAGTTTCAAGTTTTAATGGTTCATTGCTGGAGATGATACACAAGCTTCTATCATGACTAGAAGTAGGAAAGCAAGAGTTCCACATCTGAGATCTCAAAAGCATTAATGAGATTAATAAATCAGTTCAGCAATCAAAATTTAATCAACTGAAAACTGGAAACAGGAACTCACCAATGACCAGTGTTGAAGATGACTACATCATAGAAGTCAGTGACAGTGGCCCAATCATCCGCTGGTATATCAACATCCACACGATATGTTCCTTTCAATCCCTCACTGTCAACAGCAGATTTTAAAGGCTGCCACCTTTACATAATCAGTCACGGGTAAGTAAGGTTGTCATTATACATTATTGTAAAGGAAAACATGAACACCAGATTAACAATTCAGATCTGTATGGAGTATCACAATCCTACAGAGAAAAGTTGCTTAGCAGCAAAATGTATCAAATGCCCTCACAGACTGGATCTAAAGATGTGTGTTCAAGGTCTAAAACAAATGTTTGGTGATACAGATAATAAGCTATGGGTTCAAGGATCAACAACTAACAGAGTATTAAATACTTCATCTAAACATGAACACCATTTTCAGTGTATCAACGGATGTAATACAGCTAGGAGGCACCACTATTGTTTATCATAGACTTCAATGGAAAAGGAAGAGAAAAGAAGAAAACCCTTCCTTCCATCCTTATTCCAGACCAAAAAATCAAAGGCATTACAACTACATGTATGTACAAATGAACCTACACACAAGTCGGTATAATGTTCCTCAGATAAATGAAATTACAGCAGCAGGGCATCAGTCATGTTACTATAGCCCAAGTCGTATTTGTAATCGAAGACGACTCATATGAACCATCAGTTCTGAGCTTTATTTCCGTAAGACAACACCACATCATACGCTACCGAACTAAGACAACAAATCAAACCCAACAAAACTCTTACGAAACTCATGAAGAAAACTTTACTTACTCGTATCTGGCAAGCAAAACTGCGCGGTGATAGGCCACAGTGACATTAAATTTTAGAAAATAAGCACCTCTCCAGGCACCCATTTTCTTCCATTTCTTAGAACCGACGTCAGCCACTCTAAGAACACATAAAAACGACAGCAAAAAGTTCTCATTCAAAGAATCTCCCACAAACCCAATATTCTTATTCCTCATCAAACCAAGAAAACTCTTCGGGTCAATCCGTGTCAAGTCGAAATCTTTTGGCACCCACTTCCACGAATTAATGAGAACCATGTTCTCTCTTTTGTTTCTGATGCAGTTCCATGAGTTCCGATGAAATGGGCACGTCTCATCGTAGAATGGCTTTGGGAATTTGGGGTCTACGACCCAACGGCCTTGGAAGAAATTGCAGGGTACAGAAGTAGAAGAAGAGGTGGTGGTGACGGTGGCACTGAGTGTAGAGGATTGCTGGAGAAGAGTAGTGGAGTAGAGGTAAATAACGATGACAGAGAGAAGGATCAAGTAAGGTAACTTTAAAGGTAGCTTCAGTTGCATTGTAGGTACAGGGATCCATCATATATGCGTCGTGTAAGATATAGATATTTTGTTGTTTTATAACGCATTAAATGTTTTTGGGAGGGTTTTAACTGGGAGGCGCTTTTAAATTATCCACTTTTAAACTAATTTTTACACTTATTGAGTTGGCTTATAAGAAGTAAAGTGTCGATTAAATAGATTTTTTTATCTCTGAGACAGACTTCTAATTAAAGAATGAAAGTGCTGAACTACTTATACTAATAGATTGTACTTATACCAACCTAATAGATTGTAAATATTTTGTTAATACAAGTATCAATACAATAATGCAATGCATCAATATATACTAATATGCTAGAGATAAAAAAAAAAAAGCAAGCACAAATTCAAATAAATTTATATTATATTAATTGGAATTGTGTACTATGCTATTATCTACTGTGTATCCTAAGAAGAAGTGTGGACCATGATGCCTGATTCAATATATCCATGATACGAGCTCTTCAAGCTGATATAGAACTCAAATGACTTATTGTCACACTCAATAGAGACAAAAGAATTGGATGTTACACATCTGCTTTTCAACTTTAAAGTTCATGAACTGCCTCGTTGATTAAATTGTATATTCTATTTCATGTTTGTGGTAGGAGGCAATATGTTAGCCACTGTCAATTCCTTTTTTTCCTGCAATTGACTTTTCGCTGGCAAGTTTGAGCTCTCCAATCATGCTTCATATCTTTCATTGACTTATGTTAGATCTGGCCCAGTTTAGTTATTTCCTTGTTGCTTTTGTTAACCATTTTGAGGCTCTGTTCAGATGGAAACTGATGAGGACATGCTATTGAAGCCCAGTGTGAGAGAGACTACAGATGAACTTGCTGCCAGGGACTGAAGTGCTTTAACTGGTTGATCATTACTCACATTCTTATTTCTTTAATTGTGTTGATTTTTTTTCTTTTATGGTTGTGTCAAAGTACATTAAACAGTACTATCTTCAGACAACAAATGGAAGTTATGCTGTAACATATTGATGAAACTTGACCCCTTCTAGAGCTCTAGCGACATTGAAATGTTCCACTAGTTATGAAAGTGCATTTATATTGTTTGAAAGAGACAGTTTTAGTCATGCTGCTAATTGGATAAGTTATTGCATTTAGGTGGAAACTTTCAAATTGTAACATTCTTACAGTATTGCCACACGTTCATGTTTGAGTTTCTTTAGGCTTCTGATTTTTGACTAATCATGATCATACAAGTTCTGTTTTTGGTAGAAAACATCATCTTTTAAATATGTTATAGGTGGTACTTCTTGAAATATATCTGTCAACGTTTTACTTCAAGTGCTGGAGATTATGAAATGCTACAGGTAGGAGATAGCTATAGATGCTCAGAATGGATTGTTTCATACCTTAAATGCGTTTGGGAGTGATTATCACCCATTAGTGAAAAAGGAAATAAGCGAACGGCAAGTATCATTTTGTGCTTTGTCTAAGCTTTAGGACATTGCATGACGCTTAAATCATACACTAGTAGCCAGTAAGTTATGTGGTATCTTTCTATTTCTGTTTTGACTAGTTGAGCAAGAGAGACTTGTGCTGAAATTTTGCGTTGTTCTATCTTTATACTCGCAGCTTCGTGAATTGTGAGCTTTGCTCAATGGTCATTGCTTACAGAAAGTGAGTTCTTTGTGTTTACTAATACATGTTCTTGAATTTCTATTCATGTTCAGGATTTTTACGCTCCCTCTCTTTCTCTAGCATCGCTAAGTTGGGATCTTTCAAAAACTAACCATCCTGGAAAAATTCCACCTGGCCTATGTAACCCAAGTAATTTTGCAGAGATGGATGGATCCAGACAAATTCACTAGTCTAAGAACCTAACGGTTTTAAGAATGAAATTGAGTGGAGTATTGATGATTTAACACTGCAATTATTGGAAAACTGTGGCTTCTTTGTCGTGCTATGTCTATTGCTGTTGCCTAGAATGGATGCGTTACTTGTTAGAACAGATGGGTTCTTTGACATGAAAACTGGTACTGGATCCTAATTGACAATGAAGCTGGCCACCTGTCTTAATTAAGCTATTGAAAGAAGTGTCCTGTTTTGAAGGTTGAGTAACAAGTGTTGCAAAATTCATTTCTACATTTGTATTCCATTACCATAAGAATGCCATCCTATCTTACTTCATCTTATGTGTTGCAATCAACTTCATTTGGTGCAACTTGGTATTGCATTGCTTCCAGTAATCTCCCAATTTTGGAGGAAGAATTTCTAGGATACTGTAAGTTGATGTATATCCGGCAGCTAGTTTTGAACTTGTATAATGTTTGCAATGTTTACTAGTTGTTTCAAGCAACAACTTGTGCATAAAAGAAGGATACTTCAGAAAGAGACCCCAGATAAAGTGGATGTTGAGTATGAACCATCCATGATTTGCCTTTGATTCATATATGTAAAGTGTGGAGCTTATCTGTTTTCTGTAAAGCGAAATACTGAGTTGTCTTTCTCAAGCATGGAAATAGAAAAAGAAAATGGTCAAGTCATTTCAGGGACTTTTGAGAGAAATCATAAGCCATACCAAGCAAATGTGCAATCCTTTATTTCGCCTTCAAAACATCATAGAAGGATGCAGGCTGCTTCCTAGACTTGACACACAGATCCTGGAATCACAAAAAACAAGTGTCTTTATACAAATTGTTCACCAATGAAGCAAACAACAGTTTCATTGTAAAGTTATTAGAAATTGTACTTCTATTGCGGCGGCTAAACGCAAAATAGTTGCTTCAGCCCATGGACGACCAATTATTTGCAATCCTATAGGAAGCCCTTGTTTATCATGGCCAACCTGAAATGGGCGATTTTAGTTTATTTGACATTGCCCTCCTGAAATATCAGAGAGAGGTTTCTCATGGTCAAGAAGAGCAAAGAAGGTAACTCACAGGAACAGAAATAGCAGGAAGACCAAGAAGGTTTGGTGCTACTATAAACCGCATCAGATAACCTGCAACCGAGGAAATCATGCATCATCATAAAGTATTTATGATGACAAAAGATGCAATACTCTTTTGAGTACCACCAATAGCTTAAAAAAGGAATATTTATGGTTAAGCCTCAAGTAAAATAGAAACTTGGTCATTAGAAGCGATGCAAGTTAAGCAGTGTTCTACTTCTACATGTGATTATTTACTGTTCGAAAGCAATGATATTCGAGGCCACTAAAGGAATTGCATAAGATTCATCCTCATTCCAAATGTTAAAGCATAAAGCACTGCCTCAAAAACATGAAATGAGCTAAACTGGACGAGGAAGCAGATCTTCAATGAAAAAAACAAAATAAACAAGGCATACAAGAGGAAGAAATTATAATAGTTCCATGAGATTGGCTAAAAGAATTCCTACACTCGTGCTTTTCAATTCACCAGTTGATTTATGCGTGAAGATTATGAA
>JANTNU010000235.1:34241986-34252284 GCA_024752395.1 Erythroxylum havanense | reverse complement strand
GATCCACACACCCATGGCCCAACAGTAAGAGAACGTCCCCCATGCAAATACGTAAAGAGACGTTCAAACCTAAACCTTACGTCAAAACCATATATAAGGTAATTTTCTCCCATAATTCAGGTACGAAACTCATAACCTAGTTGTTTCTCTCTAATTTAATCAACCTCGCCTTCACCAAAAGACTCACTTGAGCGTCGGAGGGGCAAATCGGGACACCACCCCCGATGAGCCTTCTTTGTTTTGCAAGTATACTCACGTCGTTGACATAACAGAAAGTTGTCAGTCAATGGATCCAAACGGCAACGCACCGTTCGGCCAGAATCCGGCTGAACCACTTTCTATAGCAAAAGTCCGTCATATATGCCTCTCGCCAGAGTTGAGAAATCTTCCTTCAATCGGCAACATATTTCTCCCGCCTTAATGAAATGTAATATTATTATATCGTTTAAGAGGATGTTTACAATGAAATGAAATAAAATGTGATAGAAGATGAGAGTTTTATATTACATTTAATTTTATTCAAAACAGTAAAAATGAGAAACCTTTAATTTGGGGAGTTTAGAATGAAATGTAAAATGATAAATTACTTTTCACTATATTATGTTATGAACCTTTCTATCTCTCCCAAACAACAAATTTTTAATATTATATTTATTTATATTTCATTCGATTATAAACCTTATGTCAATTCAAACATAGCGTTAAGTCATGCTTTGTTTCTTTCTAAGGCTCCTTTTATCCACTTATTTGTTATTTTAATCTCTATTTAATTATAGGTTAGTATCAATTTTCATATTATTTCTCTTTTTAAGTTTCGTGCTTCTCTATTGAAAGTCAACAAAATCAGTGTTTAAAAATTTGGAAACAATGATTCAAACAACACTGAAATAATATGAAAGATAGATTGGGTAAAAGGAATTTAAAGCTATCGTCGAAAAAGTAATTTAAAGCTATCATCCAAGTTTAAGCCCATCATGATAACTTTCCTAATTTTTCATAATATGATTTTGTGTATCATATAAATTGTTTATTTTTTTTGGTTTTGGTCTAGTTTAGTTAGAAAATTAATTAGAACTTCATTTGGACCATTGGTTCTCAAGAGTCCAGACTACATGAGATTTTCCTAATATTTAATTGGTCAGTATAGTCCAAGCCTAAAATAATTCTTTTTCTTCTTTTACTTGTTATTTTATCAATTGTTAATGACTCATGATACAAGAAATGAAAATTTCATTCAATAAAACAAACCATTTTGAGATCAATTAGATTAAAAAATTTTTTAAATCCAAACTACAGCCCCATAAAACCTCAAAGTTTGAGTAAAACCTTAGGCACTAATAACAAACCTATGCACTTTCTTCAGTCCTCTATCAATTTTATTTCTAGTTCTAAGGCACATCTCTAGGAATTTTCTCTATTTTAAATCCCGAGACCCAACTCTATTTTTACACATGTTTTATAAATGATTTTTCAAAATTAGCTTAACCCCTAATTGATTACTATAAAAAATGTACCATTTGATTAATCACCCAGTTCTTTTGGAGACCTTTACAATTTCAAAGGAGAAGTTGATCGATACCCCCTGTTATGGTATCATTGGATTAGAAACTCCCTTTAAGCTAATATGTAATATAAGCAATTTCGAAATTGGATTAGTGTTTGGAAAAAGGAAATATAAACATTTTTAACTAAAACATTATGCCCAAAAACATTTAACTGATGGTCAAGAAAATTACATCACCATAAAAAAAGTTGCTAGTTGTGGTCTTTTCATTCAACAAATTGAAATCTTATCAAAATTAATAGTATAACTATAAATGGATCACTCAACATTAAAGTGTTGAAAATGATGCTAAACCTACTTTCATTAGGTGGTTTTTATTTTCAAACGAGTTTGACTTGGCAACTAAAAGTCCTGGCCTGCTCTCAATCTTATTTCAGTATTGTACCGTTTCTTAATATTTCATTAAGGTTACTAAATCTTATTTAACAGTCAGATAAGTAGAATATACAAGATTTTTGCATTTATTGCTCTCTTGTCACGGCCTCCACTCTCAATTTTCATTTCAACCACTTGGGTTTCAGCTTCCATGTTTTCAGGCTTTCCGTTTCAACTTCTATGTTTAAAAAGTTAACTTTTGTGTTTATAAATTCCTTTGAAACATTTAGATGTATTTCTTCTGGTCAATTTTTTTTAATTTTCATCAACATATAAATTTAAAATATTTAACTAAAAAATCAGCAGAAAAATAATTTATAAATTCACTGATAATTTAAAAGTAAAGTCTTTGATTTTTTAAATGTATTTTTATGTTACTAAATATTTGAATATTTAAGTGATAATTCATTGCAACACTAACGGTTCATTTACTTGCAGCCCTTTTTCTTTTATTATTACAAATCACTAGTAATATTTATTTAAATGTCACAATGTTTATTCTTTTCTATTTCATTTATATTTATTCAAACTAACATAATATTAAATTTACTTTAAATTTTAATAAAATATAATAAAAATTATTTGACAAAGATTGCAATTTTTTCTTAACTATAATAAAATATAATCAAAATTTAGAACATTAGTTAAACTTTTGTCAAAGACTTCAATTTTATATGAGGATAAGAATTGTCATTGTAAATAGAACTAACATGAACGAATAACTCCTTGTTTTTCTCCATTTGAATAGGAAGTCTTGATATGATATACTACGTTTAATACTGTAAACATAACTCCTTGTTAATACTGTAAATAAAAATTATTTGACTATTAAATAATATCATAAATAGTTGAAATGATATACTACACTTACCGTTATGTTAATTGCCACAAAATTTTTATTATTACTTAAAATTTAATAAAATATATTAAAAATTATTTGATAATTAAATAATACCACAAAAAGTTGATATTATATACTTCATTTTCCATTATGTTAATTCCCATAAAAGAAATTTTTTAATTAAAAATCACTAATGTTAATTAATTTCAAAAGCTATTGAAAATATATGATTTAATAATTTAGACCTTTATCTAGTTGTTTGACAAAATAATATTCAATCATTTCCACACTCGCAGAATAAGATAATATTTGGCCTAGCAAACTTAGAATTTTCAATAGCTTAGAACATAATTTACTATATTTTCTCCTAAGTATGTTAATTTCTTGTATTTTTAGAAATTAATGTTTCTCTATCATAAAAATTTACTCTTCGTTTTTCCATTTTTAATATATGATATTAAATTGTACTCCTTTTTTCCTCCCTCTATCATAGATATAATACCATTGATATATCTTTGTAATATATTATCAAGCTATTGGTGTTTTGTTGTGCCTATATACTTCTTTCAGTTCCATATAGTTACTTTTGTTTTTTTTCTAATCCAATTGGGTTATACTTGATTGATAGTATGTTGCCTAAAAATCATTTATCTGGAAGTAAAAAAGAAAAAAGAAATAAGTAGAACAGTTAATAGAATCTCAAAAAGGAGAAATTAATAAATTTAATAAAAGAGTAGACTTTTCTAGTGAGAATCTTAAGGAATTAAGTGAAGGTAGTTTTGAACAATATAAACAAAATTTAAATAATGAAATTCATATTCATGAGGATATTACTAATTTAAGTAAGCATGATCATGTACCAAATGCATTTTCTTTAGAAAATTTAAGGGCAGATGAACAACTAATCCCTAATTTGAGTGAGCATGATCACGTACCTCTCGACATTTTTCATATTCTTATTATTATAAAAATTTGAGTAATGGAGAGATTATCGATAAAAAATGGTTGGTTTACTATAAACATATAGATTAAGTATGTTGATTTTGTTATAAATTGTTCAAATTTAATAGCAAACAAAGTGCATTAGCAAATGATGGATTTATAGATCGGAAGAAACACTTAAAGAATATGAAAATTGCATTGAGCATATGACTAATATGGAATCTTGGAATGAATTAAGAGTAAGATTGAGCAAAAATCAATTTGCAACAAGAAATTGTAAAGGAGAAAGAACGTTGGATACAAGTTTTAATAAGAATAGTTTTTGTTGCGAAATATCTTACTAAATATAATTTAGCTTTTCAAGGATCCAATGAGAAAATTTACCAAGATAGTAATAGTAATTTTTTAGGATTGAGTGAGATGATTGTTGAATTTGATTTATAATGCAAGATCGTGTTATACATATTCAAAATCATAAAATTCATCATCATTATCTTGGTCACAAATTTCAAAATGAGTTCATTTCTTTGTTGGTCTATAGTGTTAGAATGTCTATCATAGGTATTATTAAAGAGGCAAAATACTTTCCTATTATTCTTGATTGTACCTCATATTTGAGTCATTAAACACAAATGAGTTTATTAGTACGATGAGTTAATACATTAAATAAAAAAATAAAAAATAAAAAGAGAGGAGTACTTTTTGAAGTTCTTGAAGGCAGATGACACATTTTGATTGGGACTTTTTAGTGAATTATTAAATGCATTTAAGTCTCTTGATCTTAATGTCCATAATGTGGGGGGTCAAGGTTATGACAATGATTCTAATATAAAGGAAAAACACCAAGGGATTCAAAAGCGATTACTTGAAATAAATCTATCCAAGAGCATTATATATGCCATATGCTTATCATAGTCTTAATCTTACTTTTAGTGATATGACACATTCTTGTTTTAATGTTGTTTCATTTTTTAGAGTTGTGCAACACATATATGCATTATTTTTAAGTTCTTTTAAAAGGTAGAAGGTTTACTTGATAATGTTTTAGGTTTAACCTTGAAATCATTGTCTAACGCTAGTTGGGAGAGCTGAATAAAAAGTGTTAAAGCTATTAGATTTCAAGCTTCTTAAATAAGATCAAATTTGATGGAATTATCTAGATCATGTGATGATGTCAAGTCAAAGAGTGAAGTGGAAAATTTGGTTAGTGTACTTGAGAGTTTTGAGTTTTTACTTGCTGTGGTTATTTGGTATGATATTTTGTTCACTATTAACATGGTGAGTAAAAATATGCAATCTAAATCTATATACATTGATGCTACCATAAAGTAATTAAAAGGTGTGATGGTATTTTTAGAAAAATATATAGATGAATGTAGAGCCTACATTTCCAATTAGACGTTGTATTATTAGGAAAAGACAATTTGATGGAATTGATCATGATGGAGAAATAGGATCAGCTAAGGATTCGTTCATAGTTAATTATTTTCTATTTGTTGTGGATATGAAAATTACTTTGTTGACGAATATATTTGAAGAATTAATAACATTTGAAAATATTTTTGTATTTTTATTTGATTAAAAGAAGTTGATGTTGTTGGATGATGATGAATTAAGAGAATGTTGCACTAATTTTACAATTTTTTTCTCATAATAATGTGTAGAATGTGGATTTAGATGATCTTTTCTCTGAATTAAAAGTGTTGTAAATGAATTTGTCAAATTAGTTAATGTCATCAGTTGAAATTTTAGAATTTTTTAAAGCTGCAGTTTGTTATCCAAATGTTTCAATTGCTTATCGAATTCTATTTATTATATCTGTGATTGTAGCATCAATAGAAAGAAGTTTTTAACTACTTGAGGTCATCAATTTCATAAAAAAGGTTAAATGATTTAGCTATTTTATGTATCAAGAAGGATATGTTGGACAATATTGATCTTGATAATATTATTAATGATTTTGTATCTAGAAATGCATAAAGAATTTTTTCTATAAATCATGATCATCGGTGTATTTGTTAGTGCAATTCTCTTAGTGTTTGCAGTCTAATATTGCTATTCGATTGCTGCTTTTGCTATTTTGTTATTACTGCTATTATTTTTAGTGATTTTATTGTTACTAACTTTTGCAAGATATTATTAGCTGTATTATGATCATTTAATATTTTGTTGAGTACGTGGACTTATAAATTGAGTTACTCATGTGTAGATAATAAATTTTAACAATAAAAATATGCTTTTAAATTTTACATATTTATTGAGACCTTTTTTTTTTCACTTCACCTAGGGCTTATAAAACGTTAGAAATGACTATGATGATTAAAGATAGAAAAGTAGCCAAAACTCTAACAGTAAAGAACTTATCTCACGTAGAAAATCCAAATATGGAGGAGCTAATTAAAGTAGACATAGATGACACCTTACCTAATGAACGACTATATCTTGAAGAGGTATATGGTTCCACTCCTTAGTTTGAGATTAGGCTAACTATTTAACAATTAGGATTCTCCCTAAGGATATTTCATATTAGGAAAAGAAGAAATTCTTTTCTAATATGAAATATTATATATAGAAAGTTACATTTTTGTTTATAATTTATGTTGATTAAGTGATGGGATGATGCATTCCTAAGGAATAGATAGAGTCAATACTATAACACTGTCATTTGCAAGAGGTGGGAAGTCATGTCAATCAAACTATAATAAGTCTTATAAGTAAGTTTTTATTAGTTAAGTATATTTAAGGAAACTCACTAGTGCATATAATTTTATGATGATTATCAACAAGCATGCAAAATATCTCACAAACTTAGAAATATTGAATAAAGAACTTAAGAGAAATCTAGAGATGACTATAGAGTATTCTAGGAAAGATTGGACAATGAAATTAGATGATGCACTATATTCTTATAGGTCTGTATATTAAATACCTAGGTTAGGTTTTGAAAAACATACCATTTACCTATCAAACTAAAATATAGGAGTATATTGAGGGCCATTAAATTATTGAAATTTGACTTAAAAAATACAAGCCAAAAAATGATACTTCAAATGGATAAGCTTGAAGAATTAAGATAGTCTGTATATAAAAGTACAAAACTCTATAAGAAGTAGACTAATAAGTAACATTATTGACACATTATATTAAAAGAGTTTACGAAAGGTGATCAAGTATTATTGTATAATTCTCACTTCAAATTATTTCTAGAAAAGCTAAAATCATGATCATATAGTTTATTCATAGTAATTAATGTATTTCCTTATAGGTGACTGAGGTCTCACATCTAACCAAAGGTATTTTCAAAGTGAATGGTTATAGGTTACAATGATATTTAGGGAGTAGAATTAAGGAAACAAGGGACACATCCACCCTTCAAGAACTTTAAAAAATTTGAAGAAGGAAGTCTAACTATAAAAAATTTTAAAGAATCACATTTTGGGAGCCAACGTAACCAATTTTAGAATTTTATTTTAAGTCATTTGGATGAAAGAAATTTGAATTTTATTATTCAATTATTTTATTTTAGATAAAATTTTAATAGTTTTATGTTTCTTAATGATTGTTATTTGTTTATGTGGTTATGATTTCATATTTAGAAAGTAATGGAAAGCAAACATACTCTTAAAGAGGAAATAAAAGGGCAACTAAGTTGAAAAATATAAGGAATATGCCAAAGAAAGACTTTCAACTCAAGTATGTGTTTAAACTGGATGATGAACACAACATTTAACATACCCACGTCATAAATTGTATCCATTTTTGCATTTCAAAATTTTCTATCTAGTTTGATATAAGACTTGAAGCACCCATTTGTGCATTTGAAAATTCTTTACCTAGTAGGATACATGGCATGAAACATGCTCATTTCGTATATTATGTCTAGATTTGCATTTGATATATGGGTTACAATTAAATCCACATCCTAAAACGTACTTATATCCTAGACTATGTCCTACTTCTCACACTTCAAATGCAAATATAGATTTGCATAACATACCTGAATTACAATTAAATTCACATTATGAAACATACCTGTATCCTAGCTATAACTATTTTAACATTTAAAGTATGAGAAGTTGCTAGAACCACAACTTGGGATACACTTGTTTGATCTTGTTTTAGGGTGTGCCTTAAAGAATTTAAATAACTTATAATAAGGGAAACACAATTTTCTTCCAAAATTTCATTTTTCTCTCAACTTCTCTGTATTTTCTTTTGCCTTTTATTTTTCTCTTGTACTTTCCAAACTACATTTACATTTTAGTTATGTTTTGAACTTTATATTTAGAGCTTATGTAGTTTTGTTTTGTTTTTGATATCCTTTATATTTGATAGTTTTATGTTTTGCTAGTTTTTTTTCAAGGTAAAAAGCAATTCTAAATGTTTATCACATTGTTTTTGAAGAGCATCCATTAAAAAAGGCTCAAAGAAGTTTCTTTTATTTTTTAAAACTCCATTTATATGCACTTTTATTTATTACAATGGTAAAACCCTAAACTTTTCCTTATGTTTGAATATAATTTTTATTTTTGATGAATAGTATTTCTGAATGAATAGTGAATCTGGGTTAGTAGTATTTTCACTTGAATAGTAATTTTGGAGACTCAACCCCGAAAGAATTGAAAATATCTAGAATAGGTATTAGAGTCTAATGATACTAAAACAGATTGAAAATAAGTCCGCTCGGATGGATTTCAGGAGTTTTGAATGTTTAGGAATAAAATTCCCTTTTCGAAAATAATGGGTACTGATAATTTTAAATCCATTACAATTTTTTAAAGCATCCAATCAATAAGTATTGACCCTAATTAGAGTATTTCATGGTCAAGTTGATCATAAGACAGTTTTGGAATATTTTCGAAATTTAATTCGGTTAGTTAGTGAATTAAATTCATTAAAGGGCAATATGGTCTTTTTGTATAAAATGGTATTAGTGGATTAATGAATCACAGTTAATGAACAATTAAAAGATTTCTTAAGGGTTAAGAATCACTAATTACATGCTGATGAGTCATTAGAGATGACCAATGAGAAAATGACGTGTGTGATGAGTCATTAGAGATGACCAACGAGAGAATGACTTGTGAAATACCCTAAATGAGTATAAGAGGCAAAATTTACTTATAAATTGTTTCATTTGGTGTGTTAACCACGAAAGTAACTGTGAGAGTGAAAGAAAAAAAGAAAAGAAGAGAAACAAAGGTGGATTTCAACCAAGGAGGAGAGGAAGAAAAGGGCAGTCGTTTTTTATGGATTTGGAGTGTGATTTGGAGGAATTTTGATCAAGTCTAAGTGCATATCAACTATCCAAGAGATTGAAAGAAAAAGTGGTAAGTTTTTCAAGCTTAAGCCACTAGTTTTGTGGATTTTTGAGTGGGGTGGATTTATTTAAAAGTAATGGTGGTTTTTGACTTGACATGGAGTAGATACAGACCATGGTTTTCTATGTGGAAAATTGGGACATTATTCTCATCAATGTCCTAGTAAGACAAAAGGGGATAACAAACTCCTAGATTCCACTGAAGCTATCATGGCCATCCATAATGACTATGGAAATATTGAAGATCTTATTGAAGAACAATCTAGTAAGGATGAAGACACAAAGTTTACAGTTCCCCTTGATACCTCTAATGAGGATGATGACTCCTCTAATATAGCCATTAAAGCTTGGAAGCATTTAAGGATTAAAAGCAAGAAAGTAAACCAAGCTTGAAAGAATTGGTCAAGGTTAGGGTTTTGTGATTAAAAATTGGTTTGATTTCATTATATGTTTGGACTTCAATTCATATATTTACGAACCTAATTAGTTTGTTGAAAATAAAAATGAAATTGATTGGTGGCTTAGATGATGAATTTGGACTAGGTGAAGTTTATGTAAGTTTGAGAATTTTTTGCGGTTAAATGGTTGGGGATGATATTATGTGAGTTGAGTAATGTTATAGGTTTTAAAACATGTATTTGTGATATGATATGTTAAGAAAGATAATTGATGTGCATTAATTAGGCCAAGTTAGAAAATTGTTGAAAAAATTGTAATTTTTAGTTTGATGTGTTTGGATGATGCTTGGCATGGATCTTAGGTGAACTATGTTGAAAAATTGAAAATAAAATGAAATGATGATTTATATGTGTGTGGTGATGGCAATTCAACCTTAAGAGGAAATGTAGTTGTTGGTGTGAGTTGTAGAAGTTTGATTATGGATAAGGTGCAAATAAGCTGAATTTTTCAGGTCGTTATATACTAACCTTGAATTTGGTTGAACCGAAAATATAGTTTTCCTTATTTTCGAATTTGGAAATAAATACCTAAGTGAAATGCAATTTATGTAGGTAAAGGAGAGGCACAGAATCCATGAGTGTGTACTTGGCGATAAATTTGCAAAACTATGAGTGTATTTTAATTATTTTATTCAAATGAATTCTTTGTAAAAGAATTATTGAGTTGTGATTTTAAATTATACATTAAATTGTATGATTATTGTTGGATCCGAGACCCAAATGCACATAACTTACCACTTACTCTCTTGTAATGCATAACCTTATGACTCTTGTTTAATTTAGGACAAGAATCGCTTC
>JANTNU010000235.1:34126601-34142846 GCA_024752395.1 Erythroxylum havanense | reverse complement strand
TAACCCAAAACAACACTAAAGATCAACTAAGAAGTGCACATATTATTCTTATCGTATAGTCTAGTAAATATAAATGTCGATCTAATGAGGACTACAAGTATTAGTACTGTCTTTCTAATTATCTAATCTACCAAAACAAATCAATGAATGAAAAGCAAATATTAACAACACTAAGTTACAAACCATCCAAATGTCTTTTTTGTTCGATTTTTGGAGTGTACTAGAGCTCAGCACTTATGGTGTTATTTTTTCAACATTTTGGATGTCCCACTGAAGGATGAGCTCTGGGATTGTTTCCATTTTTGCTGGCAAACCAGTCGCCATAATCACCATTTCTCAAATTACTTCCTTATGGCATTTGTTGGGTCCTATGGAAAGGTAGGAATATGCAGCTGTTCGAGGGGAGCACCATTTCATCTGCGGGCCTTCTGATCATGGTTTTCGAGCAGCTTAATCAATTCACACTTTTGCAACCGCTCCAGCTCTCTCACCCGGCATGGTCTAAGCTTCATCATTTCAATTTTCTGCATTCCCAGAAGATCATCTGCAAGCTGCTCCTAATCTCTTGGATAAGATCGATGATGTATAAGCTTAATTCGGATGGATCATCCATGGGGAATCTGGGTAGCACAAGGGGGAATCCTGGTGACTAGTTCACAATTTTTGGGTCATTGTACGAGGATAGAAGCTGACATCAGGGCGCTATTGGGGGGTCTACTCTTGTGTAGCTCTTCAAGTTTCAGAATGGTGCAGTTGGAGTCGGATTCAAAGATACTCGTGGATTTCCTAACTTCTTTGACGTCATGGCCATGCGTTATAATTCATTGTTACAAATGATTCAGGCCTATATCGTTGAGGATGCACATTTCATCATGCACGTTTATCGCCAGGCGAATTCAATTGTTGACTCATTGGCAAAGGCATGCTGTGATAAATCAACTTTCGTATGATTTTTTGTTTGCAACTCTCTTGTGGGAAATTCGAGGTTTGGTCATATTGGACCAACATGAGTGTGCCTTTGTGTGGTACTTCTTATGATTGTAATTTGACATTTTCCAGAATTATTAATAAAAGGGGTCGCTTAAGTACCCAACAGCCACACTGGCAGCTTAAAAAAATATGAAATATAAAAACAACAAAAAATTAGAAAATAAGCAAAAAGAGGGAAATTAGGACTCCTAATAATAAAAGAATGTCAACCTTGTCTAATGCATCAATAATCCTTGATCTTTAATCTGTCACTAGGGCTCCTCAACTATTGGCTTACTCTCTAAAGACATGTAAAGATGTTTTTAACTAAAAGAAAATTATGGATCCGTGTTGGATGTTGTATTACCTCTATAGCCTATAAAACTTTACGAAATCTTACCCAGTGTAAGGTAATCTCAACCCAATAATTGAAAGAACATTAAAATATACTTAAATTCATGACTTTAAAAATGCTTTTAACTTAAAACACGTGCAAAAAAGCTAACATAAATCAAAACTATATTAGAACTAATGCTAAAGATCTTAAGAGCTACCAAATTGAAACAAAGACACCTAAATCATTGGATTGTCTCCCAAAAAGTGCTTTTTTATTTGGACTTTTTACTCAAGGTCTTCACCCTGGTGGATCTTTAAATGGAGGCTTACTTATAATCTTCTTTAATTTCTCATTCTCCTCAATTTCCTCTTCTTACTCATAGGCTCATTACCTTCCAAATATACTATATTATCTATTAGAATTGGGTTATCCATCTCCCCTTCTTCTCTTTGCATGATACAAGTCTCCAATAATGGTTTTGTGAATTGTTTCAGTACAACATGAAAAACTTTGTTATCAATGACAGTTGCATACAAACAAGTTTCATCTTTGTAAAGGCAATGTCTTATAGTTTCAAATATTTTAAAAGCTACTTCCTCATTCCTTACCCTTAAGATTAATTTCTCATTATGCACATCTATAATAACTTTAAAAATAGTTAGGAAAGGTTATTCTAAGATAAAGTAAACCTTTACATCATCCTATATATCCAACAACCACAAAATTAACATGAATGATGAATTTTCAATCTTAACCAAAAATATTTTTTTTATGTTCCTTGAATACTTATTAACTAATTGGGTAATTAAATTATCATCATAGATAGTTTAGGTTCACCTAATCCTAATCTCTTATAAATGTCATATGATATCCAATTAAAATATCTCCCAAATTCACTAATGTCTTTTTTATTAACAAACTATCAATATTATAAGGAATAGTAAACATACCTAGATTTATTTTAATTTTCTAAGGCAAATTATTTTACAAGATGGCTTAGCGATCCTCACTTAAAGTAACAATCAACTCCTCAAGCCGCTTCTTGCTAAAAAGAAGATCTTTTAAGTACATGATAAAATTTGGAATTTATGAAGGGACTTTAATAAAAGGAATATTAAGATGTAACTATCTAAAAAGTTATGAAAACTTACCAAATTTATCTTTCTTAAGCCTACTCGATTATGGAGTTTCTAATTGGTATTCTTTAACTGCTTCCTTCTTTGGCTTCTCTTCTTTTTCTTCCTCCTTCTCTTTATCTTTCTTTTCTTATACAACAACCTTCTCCTTCTCTTCTTTCTCTTTTTCTTTAAATTTTAGCTCCTTTCTACTCCTCAAAGTCACTGCATTCACTTTCTTCTCATATTTTAATTAGCATTGCCAAACAAAGTACTTTACTGCCTTTTAAAGATAAGCTTAACTAATTGTCCAATATGAATTTCTAAGTTATGGATGGAGGATTGTTGATTTCAAATCGATACTTTAGTACTCTAGAAGTGAGACTCAAATTTAGTGATGATTTTTTCTATAAGCTCCTCAAGACTTAGCTTCTCTGGTAGTTGTTGTTATTGCTATAATTGGATGAAGAACCTTGTCCTTATATCCTTGATTATTCCATATATAGTTACGATGGTTTCTTAACCTTGGATTATAAGTTAATATAAGGATTACTTTGAGATTGGTTTCTCACAAAAATAACTTGCTTAGTCAATTGTCCCATACTGTAGAGAGAAAATGTCATAACTTTTCACTTATGTTAATTAACCTGTCAATCCCATATTATCAACCTTTCTACTCAAAACTTGTAACTTTAACTCTAATATTGTTGACATCTACATTATGTATATCACCTAATTTTGGCTTGAAATTTGAAATTTCCCACTAGCAATTATTTATAGAAATATTTTAATAAGCTTTTGTAGTTATTTAGGAGTTATAAAGCTAGTAGTTCCACCAAAAGGTGCATCGATCAATTACTTAGATGGATAATTCGACCTACTAAATAGTATTTACATTTGCAACCTCAAATTGAGTCTATTGTATGGGCACTTTCTTAATAGCTCCTTCCATCTTTCACATGTCTTATATAATGTCTCACTCTCTAATTATTGAAAGGAGTAGATATCATTCTTGAGTCTTGCTATTCTTGTTAGAGGAAAATATCTAGCTAAAAATGGCTCAACAAGCCAATTCCAAGTGATAATAGATTTAGGAGGCAAAGACTTCAACCATGATTTTGCTCTATCCCTTAATATAAAAGGGGACAACATCAACCAAACAACACCCTCTAAAACTCCATTAATCTTAAATGTACCGTTAATCTCTAAAAAGTTGGTGATGCGTGCATTCAAATTCTCATTAGCCAAACATCAAATTGCATAAGTTATTAAACCATTTGAATCTTGTTAGGTTTAATCTCAAAATTGTTAGCCTACACTCATGGCATAATATGTTAGATTTTGTCTTTATAATTCATGGTCTAGTTTAATTCACCCTAGTTTCATGTCTTGACATTAGGTTTGGTAATTGTAACATCAAGTACATAAATTTTGAAATTCAGTAAACAAATAAAAGATTTTTAAAAAGAGATTTCTAAAATAAATATATACAAAAAGAAAAGAGTAATTAGATTAATAAAAAATTAAATATTATTAATATCCTAGTCTATGAACCAAAATAATATTAAAGATCCACTAAGTAAGCACACATATCATTCTTATAGTATAATCTAGTGTATGAGTGTTAATTACATGCGAACTATAACTCTATAAGTACTAATACTAACTAACTTTTTATTATCTAATATCATAAAATGAATGATTGAATTAAAAGAAAACAATAATGAAAGTAAAGTTACTAACCTAATATAACAGCCAAAGTAATAAATAAGAATGATCCAAATGTTTGATAATCAAGATCCAAAAGAAGAATCCCCTAGAACCTTTTTATGCCTAAATTTATCTCAAATCAATAATTAACCCTAGTTTCTTCAATTGATAGAAAATTCAAAGTTACAACCATATTCTTTATTAAGCAATACAACATTTATTCTTAAGGTGATTGATTAAAGTTTCTTTATTATCAAAACCATAAGAACACATTATCTCTATCTATGAATTCCCTTGATATATTTAACTTTAACATATAAGATTCATATGGTCCTATCTTTATAATTCCATTCAATTTTATTATTCATATTGTATATATAAGTTATCAATTCCTATATATGAAATATGAAATTGAATCAAAATACTAGTATTATCCAATTCAATGTAAGATATAATTATAAATAATTCATAAGAAAATTTGGATCTTTCATTAAATTAAGGAATCAATCTAAACACGTAGTTCTAGTCATCCCCTATAGATCTATCCCAATTTAGTTCACACTAAGTTAAAGAAATCCAATAACATTCAAGAAAGAAAATAAGACAAAATAAGCCATTCTCAGATTTTTGACGTTATGAAGTACTTTAGTTAAATTTGATGGAATCTCCTTTTTTATCTCGAAATTTACTGCTTTTATGTCCAAGGATGCTTTAATTTGGATCTTTCTAGCTACTTCTAATGACTACTCTTATCCCTTTTGATTTATTTTAGTATAAAACCCTAAAATTTTCATAAAAGTTACCACTGATGTGAGACTTAACATATGTTTAAGTTATGTCAATGTTAGTTTAGTCACTTAATAATCAAACTCTAAATCGTATATATAAGGGTTATCTTAAGAACATGGTTCTGAAGGAATGAATATAGGTTTATATTTCATTTATATTTGTTCATGTGGTAAATTCTTAAAGAAATAGAATGACCTAATAGTTTACATAGGTAAAACACAGGTATATATTTGACCCATATTCCTCTAACATCAGATTAAAACTTCTTAAACTTGGATCCTACTTGTTCGAATTCATTCCTTTTTTTTATTAGAGATAAATTAGGGCTTATAAATAAAATATAAGCTACATTGAGTGTCAAATATAATAAAAACTATCTAAACATAAACAAAATGTTCTCAAAATCATGCTAAAATGATAACCTACTTGATACTTATTAGTTTATTTAGCATCATATATATTAGGTCATCTATTTAAAAAGAGTTAAACAGTTTTGTGAAAGTAGAGAGCTTTAAGTAGGAAGTTCTTAATAGTTTTTTATAGAGAACTTCAGGTTTAAAGGTTCTCAAGTTTCCTTTGTATTGTTAATTATAAATAACTTAATAAAAGTTTAACTTTCACATTATCGTCCATTTCTTTTAGTTGAATTATGCATAAACTTATTTTAAGGGTGTGTATAAACTTATTTTAAAGGTGTATAAAACATTTAAAGAAGAGTGCAAGTGAAGTTTTTAAAAAATTATATAGAAATTAGTCAATGACAAAAAAAGAAAGATTAGTTAAATTTTGATATATGTAAATTTCATTATTTTATGAGGATTTTAGCTATGTTATTCTCATTTTGTTGCACCCCTAAAAGAATCCCTATGAAAACATGGTTAATATGTAAGATGAAATCAAAAAATTATTTAACATAAATGTAATAGAAGTATCATTATTTGGTAATAAAACGTTAACATAAAGTGAGGTGAGCTTATGTAGATAAGGCCTACATATAGATAGAGCCTACCACTAAAACGATGCATGGGTAATCTATAGAGAAAAAAGGTGAGAAAATTACAATTGGAACATGGAAAGAAGCAACATAATGGTGTCTAACAAAAGCAACAGAAATAACAATATAAAGAGGAATTTTGTTAGCATAACATAAAATAGTCAACATATTGAATGAGAAGGATGATTGTGTTGTTCGAGCTTTAAAATTTATAAGCCCTAAAATATTGCAACACGGGTTGTGATTGTAGAATAAGAAGTGTTGATCCCACGAGGAGGAAACTAATCTAATCCTAAAATCTAAGGCAAAAAATATATGAAACTCAAAATAAACAATACAATGAAAAGTAATCACAAGAATTAAATTCAACCACTTAAATCAGAAATTAAACATGAAGGAATTAATAATTGAGCAATATGCAATCACAATAGAAATCAACCTAAGGAATTTACTAGTTTATGAAAAAAGGAATTTTACTTATCATTAATGCTAACCTAGCCAATTATGTGTCAATGGAGTGTCGATTCTAGACTATCTTAGGGTTGATTACTCTCTCTCGAGTTATAACCATTAAACCCTAAATTATAAACCATTATCAGATTATAGAATTTGCAATCTCTCAATTCACAAATTATCCAAAACCTAATTAGATCTGAAGCACTCTAATAACTATTGGAAAATCACACAAAATCTCTCTCTGTACAATTACCAACATGATTTATTATAATTTCTATTAAATCACCTAATTCTCATTAATCCAATGTAATCAATTTTCATTTAGTTCACCCTCTCAATTTATTACCAAATTATGCAATAATGTAATTAAATCACAACATTCATCCAAACAACACAATCAACTAAATTATCATTAAATCAAAATAAAATCCTAAAGGAAAGTTTAAAACATCATCAATATTCCAAATCCGATCATCATACTATATATCTATATTTTATACATCAATAAAATAAAAAAGACAAGGAAATACAATTGGAATAGATGATAGATGAAGACAACATAAAAACACCTCCTAATCTAGGAAGCACTTCGAGCAAGCTTCATCTTCGCCTTCCTTCTTCTCTTTCTCTCTCTCAATATTCTCACTTAGGGTTTCCATGGTGGTTGCCAAAAGCTCTCTTTTTTCTACTTGTTTATGTTCTTTTTATCCTTCTTTATGTTTTGGGTTACCCTAGGGTTCTTTCAGTGTCCAAAAGGTCTAAAAAATTTCTTGAAATAGAGCATTTGCGTGTCTGCCCTATACAGGCCAAGATCGTGGCTTGTACTCACATTTGAGCCTTCTATCATGATCGTGACATGCAGGCCATGATCGTAGGCCGTTCCTTGAGCTTTTATCAGGATCGTGCATGTAGGTCATGATTGTGGGCCAAACCTAGAGCTTCTACCGCGATCGTGACCTGATGGTCATTGTTTCGGCATGAATGTCTCTGAAACTCCTCTGTTCTTCGATATTGACCCTGAAATAGTAGCAAACACATCAAGGTACCTCAAAAACATAATATTTAAGGTCAAAGACTTGTACTAAATTGTAAAACACTTAAAACACAAATAAATCGCAAACTAACATAATTTTAACCTAAACATTTACCAATTGATCGAATTAATGGTTAATCACATATTAAACTATACCCTAAAACATGATGCAATTTACACCTATCAATGGATAACTTGGATATATTAATACTTATTAATAAGCAACAAGAAAATCAAGTATATGAAGAAACGTAGCTAGAGACTTTAATTTAACTAGGAAATCATTTAGATCTTTATGGTGTCAACATGCAAATAGCACCTTTCAATTATTTCTTTATTTTATGTTTATTAATTGTTTGTGTGTGTGTGTGTGTGTGTGTGTAGTGATAGTTAGAGTTTTTTGTTGAACAAAATACTCATAAAATAAAAGTTCTTTAAGATTATGAAAAAGTTACCAATTTATGGTGTTGCCTAGTTTAAGTAAAAATTGTTAATAGTGTGAGAGCCATTTTCCTTATTAGATCTTTGATTATAAAAAGTTAGTAACATAATGAAACACTAGACATGGAGACTATAGTTAGAGGAACTTTGGATACTATTTTTAGTAATGAAAGGTCTAAAATGAATAGCAAAAGAAGTAAGGATGATTAATTCAACTATAGTATTAAGATCTTTTAATTATAGATCTTACAACAAAACCTTGTCCTAGATTTAAGTATAGTTTATAGAGTAGGGCTATTATAATACCTTAAGAATTTAAGAAAAAAAATAGAGTTTTTTAAATGCAAGATTAAGATTCTTAAGTTTGATTAAAGGGAGTCATGTGCTATAGTATTAAATCTTGTTAATTTGGAGCATATGCCTTTGATAAATACAATATCGTACAGAAGTTAATTAATACATACTTAATGTATAACCTGAGTTCACTTTTCTACTCTTAACTTTATCTTTTTGATCTCTCATTTGGAAAATTAAGATGGGTATATTGACCACGTGATCAATCTAAACTAATTTCCTTTTGACTTATCATCTAAGTCAGTATTTAAGGTTTAGGTTTCTCACTTTAGCTCTCAACTATCTCCTTAATAATAATCTTAAAATTGCCTCTTCTTTAGTCATTTCTTACCACATTTATCTGACATTCATTTCAAGTCCAAGTCTAACCTCTCAAGGTCATAGAAAATTTTATTTTCCTTTAACCTGGCTTGTACACTTTAGTCTCATCATTTCTACTTATATCCCTATTTTCCTTAAATAACCCATGACAGTGTATTCACATCTGTATCACTTCCAAGGACATCTCACCACAGTACAATTTTGACGTCGTATTTAATAATACATCCACCAATACAAATACGTTGATTCATTATCTGTCGCATTTACCATATACTATTTATCATTTCTTAATATCCTCAACCTCCATTTTCTCATATTATAACATATCATCACTTTTCTCTTCACTATTTCTATCAGCTTAAACACTTAGCACATGCTCATGTGTATGCTCATGTAACTTGACACATATTTCAAAAAATGGCCATATAAGATAGTACTTTTAGGCTCTGATACCAAATATGTAGCATCCCACTTCTGCAAGACCTGAACCCGACATCGATGGGTGATATCCGCATCTGTGCCCTACGAGGGTGACATGCTATATAACTTAGTCAGTCAAAAACTTAGTATAAATTTTTTTATACAATCAAATATGCGAAAATCAGAAATCAATTTGAGCTCGCTTTATTTCATTGATAAACATTTTCAGTTCACAACTCATCAGAGATTCACTAATCATTTGGAGCCCATTAAAAATACAAAACACCTAGACATAATGTCTTTACATTACAACATAAACACATTTGTACAACCATTTCTGAATATACAAATTTATACAAAAATAGGAAAATACAAATGCAGACGCCAACTGATCTCGACCTCTATCTCTTACTTGCATGCCGTAGTAAGCATACTCCCGTTTGCTTAGCGGGGTATTCTTTTGAATCCTGAAAAATATTTGCAAATTTTGGGTGGGTTTTGCGAACTCAATGAGTGACTATCATCGATGACTCACCTAATCACGTAACACATAATTCACATCATTACATATTTCACACTTCACACTCAATACAATATAATCACTCATATTATGCATATGTAGTGCACATGAGACTCACTTTCTATTTGTTACTTTGTTGTAATCGAGTGCCAAACTGTTCTATATAGGGCTCATTTATAACTGTCCCTTATTCGTTTGAGGGATACAGGACTCATTAAACGTTGAGCTTGTGGTTCTAAATCACTTTTGAGCTCGAGGCTCCTTTCCACTCGTTGAACTTAAAGCTCTGTTCAATGGCTACTCTGGTCACAACAGTCATTATGTTTCATGCATTCAGTAAATGAAATGCATCAGTCACATTTGCATGATTCACATTTACATGTCATCAAATTGTAGTCCGGCATTCAACATTAGAGTTGAGTATCACTTTTCATTTACATGCAAATGCACTTTCAGAACATATTTAACAATCAACTTGCGTACACTTAATTCATCCAATTCACATTCAATGAGCACTTCAATATTTCATTCATACGACACACTCATCGGACCTTTTGTCTGGAAACCAACACAATCAATTCACATCTCATTCATAATCACTCAAGTCATAACATAAACAAAACAAACAATGAAGTAAGACCATCTAGGTCTATTCACAGTATGCTCCAGTTTGGCATTCACTTCCAAATTCTGAAAACGCCTGAATATGGACATGCTAACTTGAACAGTTCATTTATGCAATACACATTTCACACACATTATAACTTTTCACGATTATAATTGTTCAATAATGCACATGTATGAAAAGGATTATGTACAATGCATGTTCATTACAATCCTGAGTATCTTTCCATCAATTTCATCACAAAATCATTCTCATTTCAAAACTCATCTAAGTATAATTTATATGGTTTATGCCTCACTAAAATCATTGAAATCACAATTCATTTCTCATTGGCTCACTTCAGAATGTTTTTCTAAGTCACACTTTCGGGTTGTTCATATACAAAGATAGTGTACTATACACAACTTCCATCCAGAATTTGAATATCTTAAAGAATGAATCAAAGTTCTACTTCTGCATATAATTTGTATCTCTATTTCTCTACTTTACTCCAAATCAAAAACCATCTCATTTGGATGACTAAAGATCAAGATATAACCGAAATACCCAAACATGTTCAGTGAAATCACACCAGTTCATATACTTCCAAATAGATTCCTTCATTTTCTTTCAATAAAACTTTTCCAATTCAATTCAAAATGCTCTAATTTTCCATGAAAAGATTCAAAAATATGTTAGAAATCCATTGGTTGAATAATCACTTCTTTTTGGGGTCGGGTTATGAAGTTATGGCCAAAAGAATCTAACATGTTCATGTCCTCAATCACATTGTACCTATCTCGGGACAATTGGCATAACTTTCACTAGGGATATTGGATTAAGGTCATTATTAGATAGTTTGAAAGAGAACTTTTAGTTCTAAAACTTTCATGAGACTTTGAAGTGAAATTCTATCATTTAGAGACACACAGCCGTGTGAAATCACACGGTCAGACCGTGTGTCTTTTGGGTCAAATTGTGTTTTCTGCATCAAAAACACACGGGCCGTGTGAATCTACACGACCTGACCATGTAACCTTCAGGTTTACTCAATTTTGCATCTGTAAAACCCCTCCAAAGGATCTTAAACCCATTCTAATATCACATATGCTCTTAATCTTTCCAAATTCACCTTTTTCTAGGGCAATATCATTCCATAACCATTGAAACACTAATCAAATTTCATTCACTCTTAATTCTCAATTCTTTTGACTCATCATCTCAAATGGATAATTTCTTCAACTATACCCAATTTCCACTCAACATCATCCATACACATTTCATATTCCACACTTGATCATAACCACCCAAAATATAACACATTCTCGTACATTCAAAACATAATATTCATCCATAACTTTTGTTGCACCCAGTTCCTAATTTCATGTCAAAATTTGGGACCCTTGAAAACAAAATTTAAATTCTATGTCTTCATAAGAAATGTAGCTATATGTCTCTAGTTTAATCTAAACTAAGCATTATCGTAATTGAACAACCATAGAAGAAGTTATGTTTAAAAGACTGAAGTATACTCAGTGAACTTTTTTCCAATCCATCATCTTCAAATTTTTTCCAGATTTTTACACCTAACTTACTTGTGCAAAGATCATCCTTTTCTACTCCATCTACTCCTCATTCTCAACTCTATTTCAACTCATTTTTACACTCATCCATTAACACAAACAGGTTAAAGGCACCTTTCTATACTCATCAACTTCCAATTCTCATTAAAACATCCATTTCACAAATAATTCATCTTTAAAACATGAGTAGCATAACTTATAGTTTCTTACTCATCATATGCAACATCAATCATCCATAAACAACTCCTAACCCATTATTTAGCATTTACATTAAACAAACATCAACACACACACACACACACACACACACACACACACACACACACACACACACACACATATTCATTTCTTCACCCTCATTCTAGCATATACAAAACTCCTTATCACGATCATTCAACCTCCAAAACATTTCTATAACTCATTACTCATCAATAAAAGCAAGAAATTCACACACCCTTCCCCATTCACGACACCCACATACTCAAAACACTATTTCATGAGATTAACCTCTAAATATCATCACAAATGCTTCATTTAACTAAAACCTATGATATTTGACAAGATACTTACTTGATTTAGCTTCCAATTCTTCAAAATCTTCAAGAAACTAAAAAATCCCTAGCTTCACCATCAACCCACGATCATCTTCTTTTTTAGCTTGAAAGCTTTGGGTTTTTGGTGAGAATGGAAGAGAAAGCAAGATGACATAGTAGCATGAAAGATGTGAGGGTTGGGTTTAACATGAATGGGGATTTCAAGAATCAAAACTTATGAAGAAGAGGGAGAGAGGCTACGAAAATGAAGTAAAGAACAAGAATCAACACTTACTTGGTCTTCTCATATGAAAGCATCGTGGAAGCCAACAAAAAGGGGAGGAGGCTTTTAATTAAAAAGGGTAGTGGACTTAAGGCATTGATTGGCAAGTGACATAAGTCACTTGTCACATGTCCAATTCTTATAACCTAAGTCCAATTTCTATTCTAATTATCTCCCAATTTTCAATGGCACTTGTCAATAATTCCTAATGTCATTTATCAAAATTTTCATTTCCATTGGACAGTAATTTCTACTACCATTTAACAATTATTTTGCCGCTTGACAATTTTCCTAGCTAAAATACCCAACAATTTCCAGAAATTTCTCTAAAAATTTCAAAAATTCTAAGTCAACAAATACACTTTTCAAATAAAAATTTTTAACACATAAACCACATTTCTCAATATCCTCACATTTATAAACAATTATACCCAGAAATTGTTAATGAATGCATGTACAATTATTTTCATGTGCAAAAGATTCAATATTCATGTGTATGTGCATATCAAAAATGCATGAGCATGAATTGTGTTTCCTAATTTTTCAGTAATCTGTCACATTTACTATTTTAGCCTTAACATGGGTAACGAGATGTTACAAAATGCAATTTTAAAAAACAACAAACTGCTAAAGTAGATGGTGCAAGAACAACGATGGTAGCACCATGACATCAAGAGGATTTATAAATACTTTGCCACTCAAGGAATTTAGATCTCATCTCTAGCACCATCACCAGCTTAATCACCATAACGAGTTTCACACTCTAACATTTTCTTTTTTTTATATATTTTTCTTGTTTTGTTTAGTTATCTTTTTATGTTGTTGGTTCTCCTCACATTAAGGACAACGTGTTGTCCAAGTGTGGGGAGGTTTGTATTGTTATTATTATCATGAGTGTAAATTTTGCATGTCATATTGTTAGCTTTTGTTTAGGTTGACATGAGGAGTAGCATAAGTGTGAATTGTGTCAATGTGTTAATGTGTCAATGGCTATAACTTGATGGAATAAGTTTAGCTTTGAATATAGTCTTTTAAGTGGTAAAGACATATTAGCTTGTGAAATTTGTGTTTTAAGTATCTTTGGTTAAATATGCATGTTAATTAGGCTATGATGTTAGTTCGTTCACCTTAGGAAATTTGTTACATACATTTATAATTATAATTCAATTGAATAAGTAGCATCGTTAGTAATCTTTCATAAGGGAAATTAGCTAAAAGAAATAAGGTAGGCTTTTTGAAAAAAATTATGTGTATATCTTTAGTAAATAATTATTTCGCTAGCCTTTGGGATACAAATAAAGCTAATAGTCAGTTGAGAGTGTGATATAGCTAAGTAACCGAGAGATATTCATCACAAATATTTACCTTCACATCAAAAGGTTAAAATGACATTCCAACCAAGCTAATTAATAAAATATGGCCTACTAAGTAACCAAGGGACATTCATCACAAATGTTGGCCTTCACATCAAAAGACTAGGTTAACGTAAAGAAAATTAACAAAATGGTGTCTTAATAAATAAATCTTACTGATCTTCGAAGATAGTAAGAATTTTCATGAAAAGTTACTTAGTGATGGTGGCAATTTTGATATACTACTAATTATCAATGTGTGCGTGTACAGGTGCTTTAGATGAATGAGTATGATGTTAATGTCTTGATTAATATGTATATTCAATCTAGTTCTTTTCCATAAATTGCATAGCTTAATATGTTGGAACAACTTGAATGATTATTGTTTGAGGTTAATTTGGTTTCGTGAAGTTAGATGCCATTATATCATTATTTCATATGCATGAATGTATGTGTTATTGTTTGGTGTTTTTGAGTTTGTTTTTTTTTGTTTTTTCCTAAGGACAACAAAAGGTTTAAGTGTGGAGATGTTGATAGTTGTAGTTTACATTATGTTTTGATAGGTGTCTTAGCGTGTTTATAGGTGTTGATTAGATGATTATTGCATGTTTAGGTTTATAATTATGATAATGTGATTGTTTGTTCATGTTTTTAAGTGTTATGTGGTTTAGGGCATGATGTTGGACCTTAATTTTGTGTTATTGAAGTGTTTTGATGTGTTTATTAGTAAATGAAACCAAATAAATGGAGATTGAAGGAATTTGGAGCATGCTTGGGCTAAAAGGTAGGGTCACGATCGGACATGACTATCATGGTTATGACAGAAGGTTCTTCCCAGTGTCACAATTGTGACATGGGATTTGGCAGTATTATGGTCGTGACAAACACTTTCCAAGCACGACATGTTTTGTATCTTTTGACAATTTGGGGCTATTTTGGAACAAAATGACCTGGGTAAGCCCTAAAATTATTGACCAAAATAAATAGCCACCATCTTACCAAATTAAGATTAATATAAGGAAGATCAAAAGGAGCATTAGTTGTCCACCATTTTCCATATTTGTGGATTCAGGTCCAAATTAAGTTTTTCTTTCTTTCCTTTTGTTATTATCATTAAACACTATGTGTAAAAAAGATTTTGAACATATTGATGATGTTCTAAATTCATTTTTGTATTTGTTCTTGAATTATTTTGTGGCTTGATTGTTTTTTTATTTCAATGAAATGTTTTGGTTGCTGTGATATTTGTGGTTGTTCATACTTTGATAATAAATCAAGAGATTGAATCGATAATTAAGCAGTTAATCTTCTAATCCATTTTACACATCATGTTTGTGTTTTCATTTAAATCACATTTTTAAACCTTAGACAAAGTTATGTTCATTTAGTTTTAGCTAATTCCTCATAGAATCGATATCTTAATTACTACAGGTTTACGATCCGTATACTTGTAGACATTAAGGGTTTTACATTAGGTAAAACTTGCTCAACAATTAATGCTAGACTACTATAGTAGATTGTTACTAGATCAATCTCACTTTAGGTGACCCCTAAACTAACTAAAAATCTTCTAAACCACATGATTTCTTGTACTAATATTGAAAATGTTATAAATTTAGCTTCCATTTTGTATAAAGCAATGTTTGATTGTTTCTTACTTTTTCATGATATAACACCATTGTGTTAAGTAAGAAAACAAATCCAAAGGTAGATTTTCTTTCATCTAAATCTCCTCCCTAGTCTATATCTGTATACCTTTATATACATAAGTCGTTGCCTTGATAATGCAATGCATAATCAATAGTACCTTTTAAATACCTCAATATTCTCTTTACTATTTTCCCATGTGTTTGTCCTATATTTGACTGAGATCTACCCACAATTCCAATATGTAGTATGATACTATAGATAATAGTAGGATTTAACATGAAATGTTTAGAAAAAATATTGAAGGGCAAGTCGTACATTTTTTCTATTTTTATATAATTAGGCCTATAATTAGTGCTCAAATGTGTAGTATAGTCCTAAGCCTAAATCGAACGGTAGAGGCAATCATTTCTTATTTTACATGTTATTTGTTCAATTGTTAAGTGATTGCATAATGCGAATGGAGCAAATTCACTTAATAAAATAATTCATTAAGAGGTAACATAATATTAAAAGCAAGTTTAAGACAACTAAGTTTAAAATAGAAATCATTTTTATCTGGAAAAAACTTAAAAGCTCAAATGTTGGGCCCCGAAAAATTTTTATTTTATTTGAATTGATTATTTATTGATTTATGGATTTATTCATAAATTATTTTTATTTTTATTTTGCCTTAATTGAGTTAAATATGTGTTTATATAGATATTTTTTTATGTTGGGCTTTAGGAATGAAAGAATGAGTTAAGAAGAAGGAAGGTTAGAAATAAGTGGATTAGTGGTTAGT
>JANTNU010000235.1:33954904-33974561 GCA_024752395.1 Erythroxylum havanense | reverse complement strand
ATACATGCATATATGAAAGGAATACCTCATAACATATTATTAACAAGTCATAATGTTAATACATGAATCACAAATATCCATTGGCCTAGGGCACACTACTAACACAACCTTACTAAAAGAGATAAGGTTAAGAATGTACTGGTAAGGGACAATATAAAGGTAGCTAATATTATAAACAAATTAAGAGAGACAAGACTTAAGTGGTTTGGACATATTAAAGATAGACACTCAAACACTCTAGTGAAAAGATGCGAGAGGATCCTACTTAGAAATTGTAAGAGAAATTTAAGAAAGCTTAAAAAGAATTGGAGGAAGGTGATCAAGAATGATTTACTAATGTTGGAACTTACCCGAGACATGACCTACAATAAAAAAACTTTGGCTTACTAGGATTTAAGTAAATGATCCCTCATAAAGAGAACCTAGGAACTCGATATCTTTTACCTATGCCTATTATAGTTAGCCTAAGTGGTAATTACTTATTACCCATATTACTATTATTAGTGTTGTTGTTATTGTTAGTATTATTATTAGAATATTTAGTATTCTTTTTAGTGGTATTAGTATCATCAAGTCTATGATTATTAGTGCTACTATGATTTAAAATTTTTTATTTTATTTTATCTCTTTTATTTCTTTTAGTATTATGTCATATATATATATATATTTGTTTTTATCTATTTATATATTTTGTTAGTATTTTTTATATTTTATTTGTAGTCTTTTTATTTTTTTATTTTTCATTCATACATGTGGGTTATTTGGAAACAATCTTTCTACTAGTTAGGGGTAAAACTGTATATTACAGGACCTCCTCAAACCCGCATCCAATAGGATTTATATTGGGTGTTATTGTGTTTGTTTTTGCTATTTGTTTCCTCTTCATGTGGGTCATTTAAAAACAGTCTCTTTATTAGTGAAGGATAAGGTTGCGTACTACTAGATCTCTCCAGACCTCGCTTGTCAACGGAATTTTTACTGGACATTGTTGTTATTGTCTTACTGTAAGAGTAAGATTACTTAACTATAAAAAAATGATTTACTTAGTTTAGTATTATTATCAACAACCCAGTAAAAGTCTTGCTGATATGTAGCATTTACTGACGTCTAGTAGTATGCAGTCGTTCGTACAACTTATTAATAGAAAGATTGTTTTCGATATACCTATATAAATAAAGAAAAAAGGGGAAAAAGCATATTCATATTAAAATAACAAAATAATGCTAATTAAAAATTGAAATAAAAATAAAATTCATAAAAGATATAATAATAATAATAATGATGATGATGATGATGATGATGATATAAAATAAGTAATAAAATAAATCATGCAATTAACTATAGAACAAGATAAAAAATAAAGACAAAAATAAAAGATAAAATAAATAAATAAATACTAAAACAAGAAAGAAGATAAGTAATAGATACAAAAATAAGAACAAATAGAAGTAAATAAATAAATCAAACAAACTATTACAAGAAAAAATTTAGGCTAAATAATGAAAATTTAAATCTAAATAACTAAGAAAAAGGTACTTTTAAGCTACATACAAGATATATTACCTAATACAATATCAATAAAATAAAATAAGGTAATTATTAAAGAAACTAAGTATAAAAGACTGAAATATATTATTTTAATATTTTGGTGAAAGTTAATATCTTAACAAAAAATGATAATATTCTAATAATATCACTCAATATTTATCTTTTATTATATATTTGATTATGTCTTATACATAAAAATCTAGAATTGTTTAGGATTAATATATTTTAATTCCCTATTTTATATATTATCAGTAACTAAATACGTAAATTTTAAGAAATAAATGTTGCACTGATTATCAAATAAGATTATATATATATATATATATATATTAGCAAATAATTAATGATTTTAACTTAAATAAATTTATTTATCAATAAATAATTAAGGCAAGCCTTTAAAATAAAATTTAAAAAAATTAGAAAGTTTGTTGTATACTTGATTTTCATAATTAGACTTGTGTAACTAATCAGCTTAGTACTGACCAGGCTTTCGAATACCGTACTGTTCCAGCTGGTACTAGTCAGAATGTACTATACCGGTCGAGAAACAGAACGTTACGGGCAACCATAAGTATCAGTAAAAAATACCGATCAGTATCGGTGGCTTTCGTTCGGTACCTACCGGTACCGTAAACTTTCAAATTTTCAAGTACCAATTTACAAATTTCAAAAAATTTTAACCCTAAATTCCCAGCCCCCTAACTGTTTCAACAGACGCTCCTCTCCTCTCTTCTTCTCTCATCTTTGTGTCATGTCCCCTTGCATCGTCGCCGCCACGCACCTTTTCTCTTTTCATCGTCACTGTCGCATCTAACTGCTGCTGCACTGCTCAGGCCCTTGCCTCCTTCACTCGTCCTCCCTTTGTAACATCCTGTTACCCATGATAAGGCAAAAACAATAAAGGAGAGAAATTGCTGAGAAAGTAGGAAATACATTTCATGCTTGTGCATAATATAGCATACACACATATATGAATAGTAAATTTTTCTACACATAAAAAAATAATTGCACATGCATGAGAAGTAGAGAGAGTAGAAAGAGTGATCTTGGTATGAGTAGTGATAAGCAAAGATTTGGAAACAAAATTGGTAGTTGATCTGAAAAATGTTCACTGAGTATGTTTTAATCTTTTAGCTACAACGTTTTCTCTAGTTATCCAAGCGAGATGATTCTTGATTTGGGTTAAACTAGATACATATGACTACATTTCTTATGAAGACATCGAATTGAAATTCTATCTTTAAGAATCTAAAAATTTGTCATTAAGTTGAGAACTAGGTGTAGTACATTGGCAGATGAAAGTAAAATTTGTGCTTTGAATTTGAGAAAAATTCTAAATCGATCTAGGCTGAATTAGAGAAAGGTGTCTTTTAGAAAGTTGTAGGTCTTTCTTTTAACTTTCCAACGGTATATAGCATGAGAATTTTGGACATTGGAGTTGAAAGTTATGATCTTTAAAAGTGGAGATGCTCAGGAGTATAGAATGTATCGTCTGTCATGATGTCATATCGTCTATGATGATGTCATATCGTCTATGAAAATGGATCGTCTGTGATGACGCCATATCGTCTATGTTTGACTTTCTGCTTCTTCTATATTTAACCTTCTATACACTATCATCTGGTCCATTTTTGACACTTCAAAAGATAGAATCTGTCTTTTAGGTCTCATGAAAGTTGTAGATCTTGAAGTTCTCTTTCAAACCATCTAAAGAACGCCTTAATATGATATATGTAGGGAAAGTTATAGTAATTTTCCCGATTCATCTGCTTTTTCTCATTCGTCTGCTTTTTCATTTGATTTCATCTATACCTATCGTCTACTCCATTTTTTACCCTTCAGACGATAGAATTTTTCTTCAAGGTCTTCATGAAAGTTGTATATATTGAAGTCCTCTTTCAAACCATATAAATAAAACTACAATCTGATATATGTAGGGAAAGTTATAGCAATTTTCCGATTCATTTACTTTTTCCCATTCGTCTGCTTTTTCATTTGGTTTCATCTGTATCTATAGTCTACTCCATTTTGGACCCTACAGACGATAGAATCTGTCTTTGAGTCTTTATGAAAGTTGTAGATCTTAAAGTCCTATTTCAAATCATCTAAAGAACGCCTCAATCTAATATCTGTAGGAAAAGTTATGACAATTTTTCCAATTCGTCTGGATTTTCATTTAGTTTCGTCTAATTCTATTGTCTGATCCATTTTTAATCCTTCAGATGATAAAATTTGACCTCAGGATCTTCTTGAAAGTAGTAGATGTTGAAGCCTTCTTTTAAATTGTCCTAATATGATCTTAATCTGACATCTGTAGAGAGATTTATAGCTATTGTCCCAAGATGGATTCAATATGATTTGAGGACAAAACCTTATCTGATTCTTTCAACCATAACTTTGTTATCCGACCTCCGAATGAAGTTATTATTGAACCATTAGATTCATAAGTCATTTCTACCTCTCCACAAATATTTTTAGCATTTATAATTGATTTGAAAAGGTTGATTGAATGAAAGTGAGAGAATTGGTTGGAACAGTGAACTAGTGTTGTTTTATTAAACATACTTAAGTATTTTAATTATATATGGGTCTATAGAATTCCAAATGAGATGATTTTTACTTTAGAGTAAACTAGAGTCATAGTGCTACAAATCATCTGAAGAAGTTGAATTTTGAACTAGTATCTAAGATGTTTAAATTCTGGATGGGAGTTATGCCTCGTATATTATTTTGGACAAGAGTAGCCTGAAAAGATTCGAGGTATATCTTTCAAATCACTAAACCAAATTGAATGATTTTAGTGTCAATGGAAACATAAAACATAGGAGAACATGTTTATAGAAGAAAGTGTTACAAAATAACTTCAATATCAGGGTCAGAAAGAACATGCAAAGTTGACCCGAAATGATGCTTATGGAAAATTCTGGAAGTAATTTAATGGGGTTATGACTTCGGTTTCAGTGGTTTTATTAAGTCATAAACTTAAGTACAAATCATACTTGAGTGATTTTTAATAAAGAGAAGTGGATAAGTGACTAAGAAATGGATAGGTGTCACAGCTTTAAAGTTGAGTTTTAATAACCTTGAAAGACAAGTTACTGTACTTGCCTTCATTTCTTTCTCTCGAAGTTTCTTTCTCTAGTGTTTCTTCAACACATAGTTTTTCATAAAAAACTCCACCAAAGCTAAACTATGCTTACACTTATCTTCTTATGTTACCGCTTTGTCATCTGTTTCTTTTGCCTCAAGAAAACCTGACCCAAATCCTTTGTATGCAAGTTAGGGCTTTGTAATAGTTAAAGATTTTAGAGTTTTAACAAGTAGGTATCGTGTAATCTTTATGAAAAGTCTGAATATGAGATAAAAGGGATGTCTTATCTGACATAAAATAGTCATGAAAAAAGTTGTCATGTTCATGTATACAGTACAAACTAGAAAAAAAATTCAGATGTGTTGTTTTTACATATTTAGGGATTTTTATGTGATATGATGGTGTAGAGACGATTTTGAGTAGAAAGATCATTGAATACATGCAGGAGAAGAGTACATAAATTTTAAAAGTGATAAGGACTTATATGCTCTTCCCTTATAATTGTGTGTGCACACACATAAATGAATATCTTTGGAACATTGAGGATGAACAAATATAAGATTAAAGTTAAAGAAATTAGTGTGTGTGTGAGAGAGAGAGATGATGTTGTGTTTTTAGTGGGATTGGAATGAAAGCTGCTAGTGATAAATTGGTGATGTTTTGAATCTTTTGATGTAATATTATTTATTAAAATGATGAAGTTGTATTATTGTAATATTTTTAATATTTTGTATTATTTTTAATTTTATAATTATATAATAATGATTGTCTTTGTTTATATTAATTGTGACTATTATTTGTATATGAAATATTTAAAAATTATTGTTATTTCATATTAATTATCATTATTATTTATTATTAAAATTTTTGAAAATATGATTGACGTAAACAATAAACTAGTAAAATATATAGTACAATTGTATAATATATTAATTGATTATTTTGTAAATTTTAAAAATTTTAAAGACTATTTTATAAATTTAAAAAATTATCTAAAATAATATCCGATACTAACTAATACTATACAGTTATATTTCAAAACTTAATCCAATATTAAACTCAGTACGATATTTTCATAACTTTGATGCTGACGACCTGTTTATTTAAAACAAAAAACTTATCCATTTTCGTTACTTGATATTTACTTGTAGCCAACACAAATCGTGCGTGGAAATAGTAGTATCAAGGCGCGTGGGTTCGTGGATACAGCAGCTATTTCCTGGAACTAGCTTTCCGTCAAAGACCACCCAATTCCATCGTCCCCGAACCAAAATCGGGTCGAGTTTACTTGCAGGTCAGATCACCATACGACAAACCCTAGATTTTCCGGGCCTTGATTGACCAGCGGATCGCCTTATCCGGTAAGCTTCTTTGCTTGTTTCCTTAGACTGTTGCAGTGTCTTTAGTGCCCGAGAAAATGCGAATCTTTGTTGAACGAGTACCGATTGTTTTGTGTTTGAGTCGGAGTAGGCGTGTGAGGTTCAGTTTAGTAGTTGGTCGAATCCAAAATTCGTTCTTTCTTTTTTCTTTTTCAATTTTCTGTTGATACCTTTTTATTTTTTTGATTGGGCAACTGGAAGGGATGGCTGATTGATTTTGGATTCTTGTAGATTTTATGGGGTAACTATAGGAAGAAGAAAATTGGATTTCAGTGTAGTGTAGTGTTTTTGGTTTTTATTGACGTAAATGTGATTCTGTATTTTTCTTTTGAACGATAGTTTTGTTAATTAGCGTCTTGATTATATTATGATATATGGTAGATTGTTGCCAATAAAAACGAAATGCGGAAGAGTTTAAACATAACTTGGTTAATCTGCGAGAAAGATCGTTCGAACTATTAAGCATTTCATTCATTCCATACATACTCAAAATGGCATATGTATATATATATATGGTGGGTGGGGGCGCGCAAGCGTGTATGTGTGTCTGAGTGAAAAGACTTGCTTCTTTGTAAAGCAAAAAATTGTATGCAATTAATGCAGATTTACCAATATGTCCTCTGACCATCCTGTCACCATAGTTGTTGTCACAAAGGTTTGCTTTGGACTCGAACTTTTACTGTAAGTCGCACCCACCTTCGCACGGCAATTCAGCTTAGGTCTGCTTAAGCAAGATTTAGCCTTCTCATGTAAATGTCACCGAAAAAATCCGTTAGTCCTCGAACACTTCACGTGCACACGAGTGTTTTCTCTTATAAAATAACACAAGTGTATAACAGAGTAAAGAAAGCAATAAGAGATATAATAAATAGCCGAAGCTAATCTTTCATTAACTCTCAACAAAATATTAACAAAAGATAACAAATATCTCCTTCCTGAATCACTTATAGGGAACTCTCTACTCGAAGCCTTTACAATGAGAACTCCCCCAAAAGCTCTCAACTCTGAAGGCTCCTTCCTTTGAGTGATTTTTCTCAATGAGTGAATGACTCAATGATTGAATTACTAGCTCTCAACTCTAATGAGCTGTTTATAGGCTCTTGTTGCTTGGAAAGCAAGTTCAAGGTCTTTAAGGATCTCCACAATCGTAGTTGATCCTATCAACTAAAGATTATATTGCATCACACCGACCAATGGGAAGACATCCCCTTTCCCTTAGGACTCTTCTAATTGGCTACATTACATCAGAATTTAATCACATAAAAATTACATGCCAACTTGGAAGATTGTATTCATATCCTTGAAGATCTCTGCTATCTTCAAATGATTCTCTCACATGGTCTTTATCTCTTAGATTTGATAAATTTGCAATATGTTCTTCAAGTTAATCTCGCTATGTTATCATGTGTCACATCACTCACATTGTTGCTGTGTTTTTCGAGTCACCAAGGTCTATCCACTTATATGTCCATCAATGCATGTTCATAGACAAGTCTATCTTCCATGATCAAGTTCATTCATGGTGCAGTCTCGTTGCTCTATGACTAAGTATAAGTCATAATTCGAGTTAGTATAAAACCTCGCATATTTTACATACCTTCAACCTGCCTCGTCAAAGTTAAGTGCTTAGGCGTCTTTCCTCGCTCGCACGCCTTTACGCACCCTCGGGTCTTGTATGACGTAGTTCGCCAACTCCTCTCGGCCTCACGTCCGAATCTCAGTTGTAGTCCAAGATTTCCGCCAATGTGTGCTTACGTGTGCCGTCGCTTATCGAATCTCCCCTACTCTCGAGATCTTTGCTGATACCTCTCACATCCTTCTCTTACTTCGCAAGTTTTCCAGGTTTTGCTCGCCAACTCACAAGATTTCGCCTTGTTCCTTCCTCAACACATCTTCTTTGTGCCGACCTGCGTGTCAAGCATTAGGCAAGGCTCATCAACACTCGCACAATCCCACAGTTTGGACTTAGGGGTCTAACAGTTGTTGTTATCCACCACTATCATGCAATAGGAGGTTATGGTTGGTGAAAACTTCTAGCGACAATCAAGTAGAGAGGCCCTCAAGCAAAAGATGTCTTGTGTTTTGCTCAACAAATTAACAATTTCTATCTTCATTCGGCTACTCTAAGGTTGTGAATGAAGCCCTTTTGACTTTATAGCAAGGTAAAATCTGGAAGAGAATAACAAAGCAATAATGCAAGGGTAAACCCCAAAAAAAGAAGTAAAAACAAATAAACAAACAACAAAAGCAAAGGATTGAAAGAAATGGCAACTTCACGCTGTTTAAAGGATGGCCAATCAAAACCTTGGGACTCGGGAAGAAAGTAAAATCTGAAAGAGCAATACAGCAACTTGATCGCGGGGTTTATGCTTGGTTATTTTTCTATGTAAAATCTTAAAGAGAACAATACAGCAACTTGATTGGTTTAAGCTGCATTTTTACTTTTCTGGCAATTGTAGATAAAGAGATTGAAACCTCAATAAAAAATATATATCAAACAGAAAATGATCAAGAAGAGTTACTATCTTTAAGAGGTTGTTATTTGTACTAACTGTGAGCCGTTTCTGTTGTAGAAGAAATGGGAAAATATTCCTCAACATTTCTTTCAGAAATAGTAAATACATTCTTATGTTCATGGAGCTTGATTTAGAGTTGTATTATGGATGATATTTATTTTGCTACAAGTAGCTAACATCTCAAGTGACAATGATTCCGTCACACTTATCAAACTGTTTGTTCTAATTACCATTGGTCATTTGGTCCCATAGGCTGACATAAGGGTATATTCAAATGGCCAGGATGCAAAAAAGAAGATATTTTTAAAGTTGTGTTATGTTGAGATGCAGGTTATTATTCTTTTGATGCTAATGATGGACCCCCAGAGTAGCTCAGGGTTGAATGAATGCTCACATATGCTTCCTCCTCCACCTGGAACTTTTGTAGATCGTGAAGAACTAATACAACATGTTGGGGACTTTGCTATATCACAGGGATATGTGGTATCTATAAAACAGTCCAAAAGAGACAGAGTAGTAGTTCTAGGCTGTGACAGAGGTGGGATTTATCGGAATAGGAGGAAATCTGATGAGTCTTCTGCTGAACGTATCCGAAATAGAAAAACAGGCTCTCGACTTACCAATTGTCCTTTTGAAGCTGTGGGTAAGAAACAAGATGGCTTGTGGGTTCTCACAATAAGAAATGGAATACACAACCATGACCCAATAAAGGACATTAAAGAACATCCTTATTCTCGTCGCTTTTCAGAGCAAGAGGTTTTGCTAATTAAGGAAATGACAGAAGCTGGATTGAAACCACGACAAATTCTGAAGAGACTGAGACAAAGCAATCCTGAACTTTTGTCTACTCCAAAGCATGTTTACAATGTTAAAGCTAAATTGCGTCAAGGAAATACCACAGGTGAACCTACTTTTCTGTTTCTTGCATCTTTAAGTGCTATTGACTCAGCCACCTCTTTCAGTGTATTTATTTGCTTATTTTCATTGTCTAGTCCATTATGACGCTGTCAGTTATATCTGAGTGGGTTTAAGCAACAAAGTAGTTAATCTCAGTGGGCACATGATCTGTGCTGCCTTCTTGTTAAGCATGAAATGGCCACCATCTGTTGTTGTAACTTCTTCATTGCATTGATCAAATAATCTCTGATATTGGGTTATGTCTTTAATGTTCTGACATGCATTTGCCATATGTTTCATAAAGTTTTTGATTACGTGCTATAGGCTGTGTTAATATCCAGATAAAGGCTCGAGAGTGCAGGATTGGTGGTTTCTTAGATGCTGAAAGAAAAATGAAACGAAATGGAAAGAAGATCCATAAGCTCTTTTTGGCGATTGTAAATTTGATTGATGTCACAATTATTCATAAATTTCAGACATCTTTACTTTAAGTTATAATTGTTGGCTCCAGTATTGAATTGTGCCAAGGACAAAGTGCAACATGATTGAAAAGTTATTTTCTAAATATTTCCTGTTGCAATATGTAACAATAAACTTTGATTCTGTAACTTTTACTACTGTAGCCATTTGACTTGCCTAAATATTTATTCATTAGGTGGCTAGTTTTTATTTAGTCCTCTAGACCAATAGGATAGGAATACTTGGCTACTTGTTACTGACTGTACGTCATACTCTGTTTTGTCCTATGCTCTCTTTTTATTGCAGCTAAGGGCACTGCTTTCATGGGTAAAGTTATGATTATGTAACATATAGCTTTGATTCCCGATCATTGGATGACCTTAAACTAGACAATCACTTTCCTATCATGAGTGATGGTTTTTCCTTTTTTGGCTGCAGTAAGAAATTTCAAGTCACTGAGGTCTGAAAATTCTGTTGTAAGGAACAACTTACTGTCAGTTTCTGAACCATCCTGGAGGCAGCGTAACCCCACAGTAAGCCTAGAAGTCGAAGTTGCAATATAGTACTTGAATGAACAACCACTCATTCCATTTAGCTTCAAAGCAAATGGAAGATATATTTTACAGCCACTCATTCCATTTAGCTTCAAAGAAAATGGAAGATATATTTTCTTCTTACTGTTTTTCTTTTTGTTCTTTCTCTCTCTGTCTCCTTCTCCTTCCATTTCCTTTCGTCTCCCTTCTGGAGCTCAATTTTTTTTTTGGATAGCTATGTGGATTTTTGATGTATTGACTGATTCATGTCAGAGAGTACCCAATCTCATTGGAGGTAGATTTGTTGAGTCTCAGTCATTTGCAACTATAGAGGTTATAAATCCCGTAAGTTCAGACCATGCTGTCAAACTTTTGTTCTCTGTTACTTTGTAAACTCTATAGTTCAATTATTTGTTAGTTTGTCTACGCAATACATGGCAGGCGACACAGCAAGTTGTTTCTCATGTTCCTTTAACTACGAATGAGGAGTTCAGAGCTGCAATTTTTGCAGCAAAGCGAGCATTTCCATTGTGGCGAAATACTCCAATTACTGTGCGTCAACGGGTTATGTTCAAGTTCCAGGAGCTTATTCGGAGAGACATTGTAATCTTTTGGACCTTTTTCATTCTTACCTTCAGGTGGGATTTGGCTGAACTATACCAGTTCTTCTCAGGAAAAACTAGCCATGTGCATTACTACTGAGCATGGAAAAGCCTTAAAGGATGCTTATGATGATGTCTTGCGAGGCCTAGGTTAGTTTATTTACCTGTTCTCTATAAAAATCTCATTTGATGATGCCTGTGCTTGACAAGATCTTGAATGTTCCCTCGTAGAGGCTGTGGAACATGCTTGTGGATTGGCATCTCTGCAAATTGGGGAGTTTGTTTCCAATGTCTCTAATGGGATTGATACGTATAGCATTAGAGAGCCAATTGGTGTTTGTGCTGGGATCTGCCCATTTGAGTTTCCAGCCTTAATCCCGCTATGGGTAAGCATGCCTCACGTCTATCATGTCTAATTATTTTGTTTGATTGATTGTTTGTTAAACATGATGAGTGATGTTATATTATTGCTTATTATTCTATGGATTCTTTTACTTATTTCATCTTTGAAATTCTTTTGCACAGATGTTCTCTACTGCCATAACATATGGTAACACCTTTATTCTTAAGCCACCAGAGAAAGATCCAGGTAGTTACACTGTCTTCATCCTATGGTGCATCAAAGCTTAGTAGCTAGCAAGGCTTACCATTGACTTGATTGTCATATTATTTCATGAATCCAAACCGCATCATAGTATTCAGTTAGGCTTTCCTTACAGTGCATAGTCAAGTTGTAGATTATAAAATTAATTGCAAAAATTCTTGATAAGTCTTGTCATTTTTGGCCAACTGCTCAATCCTGTACAAATAAGTTCCTCTATTCCTTAAGTCCTCCTTTTGTCTTAAAATAATTTCTACCTCTTCTTTCTTCATCTCTATTTTGGAAAGAATACTTCTTAATATGATGGAAAGGAGGTCACTGGAAATTAGGAATCTTAGATACTTTTGAAATAGGAATGTTTTCCTTTCGTCTTTTTGATGGCTGCAATTTGCCAAACAGTACTGCCATTGAGGAAAAGCAGAAAAGTTCTTCTTGAACTGTTCCAATTGGTTTTTGCATGATCAGATTTTAGTGACAAGCAGGGGCAGAGCTACATTGGGCCCTGCGGGGGCAGCTACCTCCTCTGGGCCAAGAAAATAATTAAATGAAATAATATCTAGTATAATATTGTTTTAAAATTTTAATCTTAAATCAAATTTAATAATTTTCCCCGTAAATTTAGTTTTAAGAAATTTAACCCCACTCAGTTTTTAGTCTAGCTCGGTACTGGTTGCAAGAGATCGTTTGAACTATTGCACATTGATTTTATTTCTTTGATTGACTAATATATTTTTTTGGATATTGTTGGTCTCTCTCAACTTTGAAGATAATGCTTCATTGTTCCTTAGATTTGCAGATTTTCATGCAAATGAGAATATGATTTTACTTCCTAATTTAATGTTCTATTTACCACGAATGCATGATTATAATAAAATTTCATTGTCATTTCTGTTACTTCAGGGGCTTCTGTGATGCTTGCGGAGTTAGTTATGGAGGCTGGTTTACCTAATGGTGTCTTAAATATTGTTCATGGAAACAACGTAAGATTTTACTTTGGTAGTTGTGTAATTTTTTTTCATGATCAATTGCCTCCCCGAGACCATATCACCATGCATCATGGAGAAATTATGGGTTCCACATTGTTTACTTTTGCTTCACCTTGGGCGCATGCACCCGAGGTCAAAGGTATCATGTATGAGGGTGTTTATTTTTTAATACTGAAGAATGTTGGTGAAATTTGCCGCATATGAAACGTGGGTTTGTATGTTCTCATGGCATATGCCTTGTGCCAATTGCATCTTTGGGTTATTATGAATCCATCTTTCCCCTTGTAATTATTTGTTGATATTGTTATGTTGGCATTTCTTGTATCTTCTGTTGAGACTGTTGCCTTTGATTCTTGTTCTTAAACATCATTATGAACAGGAGATCATAAATGCAATTTGTGATGATGATGATATTAAAGCTATCTCATTTCATGGCCCAAGTTCAGTAAGTCACTTTTCTCGGTTAATATTCTGCTACAGTTTGCTTAAGGAAGCTACTGGCTGTTTACCATAGTCTTATGTGGAAGAAAATTGTCATAACTAGGGACAGCATGAGAATCTGGAGCTACATTAAATTCTATGTTTCACGTATGTCATGTGCATTTCTTTGTAATATGTTCCTTGTTAGATTCTTGCTTTAGAACCTGGTTAATGTAGTGATAAAACAGCGAAATAGATGATAAAAGAAAACAAAAGAAATTGAAAGCTCTTTGGCATTAATTTTATTGGTTAAAGCTGAGACCACCCAACTCTGAGGGTGTTTATCTGGTGGTTAGGGAATATCCTATGCTTACATCTTTTGTCAAAATCCTCACTACATCATTTCTTGGTACTACATTCTCTTCTGCACATGCTTATGCCGATTTCCCATGGTATTGTTCTTCAAGCTTTGATATTTCTTCTGTTTCCACTACTCAGATTGCTTCCCCAAATTTCTGGGATTTGTTCATAACCTTTGTATCTTTAGGCTATGGTTGTTTATGAGAATTATTAACGGAGGCAAAAAACTGCATATTTCTGATTATTCCTAAAATTGTCTTCCAAATGAGGATTTTAAATTTCATGCATCCTTGATATTGTCAGCGCATCATATGTTTAATCCCAATCTTTCATTCTTATAGGCTGGAGCTTATGTTTATGCACGAGCATCATCTAAAAGAAAGCGCGTCCAAGTAATGTGCATTAATCTACCCTTCTATTATTCTACAGTTTACGGGACAAGACGTTTGGTTTTCTAGAAGTGAAATGTGGATATGAGTGCCTGACTAGTTTACTTCAGTCCATTGTTGGAGCCAAAAATCATGCAGTTGTTATGCCTGATGCGGGTGTGGATCCCACTTTAAATGCTTTAGTTGCTGCTGGATTTGGCGCTGGGGGTCACAAGTGTATGTCCATGAACATGGTTGTGTTTGTTGGAGGACTAAGTCCATGGTTAGTTGTTCTTGGTGTCTTTATTCTTGATATCTGAATCAGTTAAGGCTGTAAAGATTGGAAGTTGTATCCTGTTTTATACACCTAAAAAGTGTTATACTGGAATATCTGTGTATTGGTGAAAGGTTGAATTCTGGTGAAATTCATTCTAATTTCCTTCTTCTGCACTAAGTTGAATTATACATATTATTTTCTTAAGAAAGGTCTGCCAAAGCAATTAATGTCAATGAATATTATGGTGCAGAGGAGATTATTTATAACTGAGATCATTTTTTCTATGACCCCCTTTGCCAGGGAAGAGAAGTTAGTTGAGCGTGCCAAGGAACTGAAGGTGACTGCTGGAACAGAACCTGATGCAGAACTTGGTCCTGTCATTAGCAAACAGGTGTGTGGTTGGTTGCGATCCTATTAATCAATGAATTCTATATTCTCTTAGGAAAGATAGTGACTAATATTTTTACTTCTATATTATGGGACTTGAGAAAATCACTTTGTTGCTGCTGTTGATATGAGCAGCGGCTTCTGAAACAATCAATCCACATTTTTCAAATAAAACTAACAACTTCATTGTTCTTTATAACTTTGGCATTAACAGGCAATGGAACGAGTCTATACATTGATTCAATCAAGTATTGGAAGTGGTGCAAGGCTAGTTCTTGATGGAAGAAACATTGTGGTATCTTGTTTGTTTTAATTTCAGGCTAGCTCGTTATTGAAACAATTTAGTTTGTGAAACATGATGATGTAAAGGATCTGTTTTTTTCTTTGCAAGCACATATTTAATTATTGGCATTAGTACTGTTAGTTGTTATGGAATACAATGCTGCAGCAAGGAATCCCAGTAGCTTTTTCTTTTCCCTTTGATAAAGTAGTTCTGAGTGAAGGTCTGTAAACTTGTCCCTAATTGAATGATTTTTGGGATGATTGGAACTCAATATACCATACAATTAACACATTACTATATGAAAGGCTAACGGGTGTCTTTTAACACATTACTATAATACTATATGAAAGGCTAACGGGTGTCTTTTCGTTATATCTTTTGGTTATTCCAATACAACATAGATCTAAGCATGCTGGTGGATTAGGGAAGTTTAAGAATATAAGAAAAGGATAGCTACTCATCACGAAAATTACTCGTAGTTGCTTAAATTTAGTCTAAAATTGTTATTTATAGTTTGCTTGTGAACAAAACACTATTGCAGAATCAAATTACCATCCAAATTTGGTTGCCTCCTATAATTTTGTTTGATTGTTTAGAAACTTATCACCTCACATTCCAGTTGCCAGTAAAGATCAACCATGATGTATTGTTTCATAACACAAGTTGTGTGGATGTTATTTTCGACTTGAATTTCATACAGAACTTGACGCATTTATCTTCAAGAAAACAACTTCTGGTCATTTTCTCTCATTCTAAGATTCTTAATGCGCCGCAAATAAGTATAGTGATTCTTTATTGGTTTATTCCTAACTGCATTTAGCTTGTCCAATTGTTCTATTTCGTAAATATCAATTTCTGGGTAATTACCAGGTTCCTGGTTATGAAAATGGGAATTTCATTGGTCCTACCATCATATCTAATGTCACAGTTAACATGGACTGTTACAAGGTAATTTTTCTTCCTGATATAGATGATTATTGATGGTTGATGGGAATTAGCAAGTTCAGCTGTGCCCTTCAACTTCACATGGTCCATGTTGGCTTATGCAGGAGGAGATGTTAGGCCCAGTTCTTCTCTGTTTGCAGGTTTGAAAATTACCAATTTTCCTTTTTAGCTAGCTACCAAGTTGGTTGAAAGCATTGTTAAGCAGTATCTGTGTTACTCAGGCTGATACTATTGAAGAGGCCATAGACATGGTCAATGGAAACAAGTATTTTTAATCCTTCAATGTTTCTGAGTTATGTGTTATCGAGATGATTTAATTATCAAATGATCTGTTAATATCCATATGCCTTCTTACAGATATATCGATGGAGCGTCTATATTTACTACATCTGGTATAGCTGCAAGGAAATTTCAGACCGAAATTGAAGTTGGGAAGGTGAGGATATTAAAAGGTGCCTGGTATAACATGTTGCACACTTGCTTTGATGGTAAAAATTTCAGGAAAAGCAAAAGATTAAGCCATGTAGTTTTATCTTTACATTTTTAAAAGCGCTTCTTCAATTTTGTTCTCCCTTTATCTAGCAGTGTTCTTTTAGTGGGTAGTTGAAGGTGCTTGTTTCCTTAGTTTTCTTATATGCTAAATGCATTAAAAAATTTCTTGGAGGATGGTATCCTTCTGGCTTATTGATGCTTTGGCTTGAATTGGCTTGCATTCAGGTAGGCATAAACGTTCCTATCTCTGTCCCGCTGCCATCCTCATCAATTATCAGCTCAAAGCCATCATTTGCTGGAGATCTCAACTTTGATGGTATCTTCCATGATGTCTTTTGTGTCTCTCCACTTGAACTGGATAAAAATATGGTTATCTCTGGATGGGTAGATACAAACTTTACTTTCTGGGTATTACTGCAGGGAAAGCTGGCATTCAGTTTTACACCCAAGTAAAAACGGTGACTCAACAATGGAGCGAGCTACCAACTGGAGATGTAACATCTCAGGTGATTCCAAGTTTTTAGAGGATATCAATTTCTTCAAAGAAGCATGCAAAAGACAAAGAAGCCGAGTGAAGCTTCTGATCTATATTCCAACTTGATTTTGAGAAAGTAGTAGAGGAATCCTTAGGTTACATTCACAACCTAAGTTGTTCCTGGGATCCTTGTCACTGTTGCCGTGCTCTCACGAAAAATAATCCAAATGTGTTTTATTTAGATGAAAATGCTTAAACTGGAGGCAACATGGCCAAGAAAAAAGATGAGATCATGCTCCTCCTCGGGGAACTAGACAGAAAATGGAGTTATGATGTATGTTTTAGTGTGTAGAGATGGGTCCTTTTCTTGTAAGTTTAGGATGTAAAAGTTGTATAGATGGTTATGTGTGGAATTATCATATAATGAAAGTTGAAGCAAACAAGAAGCCTATGTTTGCTTCCCGTTATGGTACAGGCATTGGTTGACATTCCATATTACTCCCTGCCATGGCTTCTCCTTCTTTTCTTCTTTGAAATAAACGTAGCAAGATCACAACGAAATGAGTTGGGTGGCTGTATTTATGTGACTTGTGCTGAAAAACCAATACAACTTTCGTCAAGTCTCACTTTCATTCATAAACTAACATATGGTGGATAGACGCGCGCAAATGGTGGAGAAGAAGTGGTTTTATTCATTTTCACTGGGTTTCTCACTGCCAAAGGTCTTTGCTTTAACAACTATCCGTTTGTCTACTTATGCTGAGGTTTCTTCAACGGCCCTTACTCCTCTGCTGATTGGGTTTTTAATTGTTCTCTCTCTCTCTCTCTCTTTGCTGTGTTCGGTCATTGATGAAGTTCATTGCTTTCTTTTCTTTTATCAAAATTATATACTTTTGTTAAGTATTTCCAGTTACTAAGTTGATTTTATATGTAAATTTTTATAATTATGCAAGTGGGTAATCCTGATTTTAGGATCCTGTACCTAGGACACATTTGTAAGAAATTATCCTGACTCCTGAGGCCATTGCTTGTTATCACTGCAGCAGTGGTAGCATTACACAAATCAACCCGTGTCTAATTAACTTTTAAAATATATTTCCAGTTGCATGTGTCACCAAGTCTTGTAGCATTGTTGGTCTGTTTGATCAGTACTGCCTAAGGTTCTCATCTTAGAGTTTTTGTTGATTTATGAAAAGGCTGGAATGCACATATATGGAAGGGCATCAGCTGGTGTTCAGGTAAAATCTCTCCTTTCTTTCTCTTCATAACCTTCATCTCTTTTTAGTGCAGCAAAATAGGTACCCGGAAAACTAATCGGACATCAACAGCCACCATCACCGCCACAGCCATCATCATCGTCATCACCACTATCACTACCACCAGCATAATTTTCTTATAATGATAATAATAAGTAGAAGAAGAAAAAAGAAAAATATTAATAATAACAAAAACAACAATAATAATAATAAAAAGAAAAGTAATAATAATAACAACAATAATTATAATAAATATAAGAGGGAGAAAGATTGTTTTTATCTATTCTTCCTGAAGAGATATCTTTAATTATCCCTTAAAGTGCAGGAATAACTAAACTCATGATTAATTATTCTATATATTATTTTTTAACCAAACAAAGAAATAACTATTCATCAGAAATACATCAATAATAAAATCACTATTCTACTCAACCTAACAAGTCATTAGGTTCTTCAATTCTAAAACTATTTAGAACTTGTAGTTGTTTGAAATAGCTTCTCTGTTAGGTAGGAGGAAGAGAATTATAGTTTATAACATAATTGTTTTGGGCTTTGGGGTTTTGAAACATTATTATTTTAAGGATTGGGGCACATAGTTGTTACTCAGTAACAATATCTTATAGCACTAAATTTGGTACCAGAAGGTTCGTAGCATTATGTTGATTCTACCTTCAAACTTGGCCAGTTTAGTCAAAAGTTGACATATTCATGCACAACAGGGTTACAATATATGCAACCTTATATTTGTATTTTTACACAAAAAAAACTTATTTTCATAACTTGAACTTGTGATTTTTAAGGTCACAAAGAAACAATGAGTAAAGTTGCTCCAACTTGGCCATTTTAGTATGTTTCACAATAGTATGTTTTCATAAAATATGAGTAATGTCTTATAGAAAAGAAAAGGATAATATGATGCGAAGTATTTTTTTTCCATAATGATAATGGAGTATAGAGGCAGCCCAACCCGCATATGGAATCAAAACTTGAGGCTTCAAATCTGAACCTAAATGTGAGATTCAACGCCTTGTGGGATAGCGATACTGATTCTAATGGCAGCATCGGTTCTACACTTCTACTTGACATGATCCAGTTGAGAAGATAATTGAGCAAAATTCAGACAGATTCTGATACGATTGATTTCCATATATGATGTACAGGGAATTGGATACAATCAAAGGAGCACAAAGAATTTTCAAAATAGCGAGAGATAGGGCCCGTAAGATGACGGACTTCAACCAAGTCTGTTGTACACGTGATGAAGAAAAACAAGTACTCCCAGACGCCCAAGCCATCAAACAAAGGTGGAAGAGATACTTTCATGGCCTACATAACGAAGACATTTTGGCCAATATAGCGTTAGGGGAACCCCCCAGGTTGGGACTATGTCTCAACGGGTACTCATGGGGGAAAATCACAAGGGGAGAAATTACAAAAAGTTTTGAGGGGAATGGGGAGCTGAAGGGCAGTAGGACAAAACGACATTCCTATAGAGAAATGGAAGCAAGTAGGTGCTGTAGGTATTGAGTGGTTAGCTTGGCTCTTTAATGTGATCAACTTCCCTATCCATTTGTACTGTTGTAGTTTCTGGATTCTCTTATATAATGCCAACATTTTCTGCTTGCTCTCGATCCTTATTTTCCATTAAGATAACAACCCTACTGATAATAATCTTATAGGCAGTGGGATCCCACAGACCTTAACTCTTCACACCTTCAACATACCCTAAGAAAATGCATCTTCTAGATTTTGGATCCAACTTTGTAGTTTCTTGGGCATTGA
>JANTNU010000235.1:33859311-33878014 GCA_024752395.1 Erythroxylum havanense | reverse complement strand
ATTGATGTATGATTGTTAGACCTTGTAGATACTTTGTTATTGAGCAAGTGTTTCCACATCCTATTATCAATACAATTCTTTACTTTATCCAAAAATAAAAGCATTATCATGTTACTTAATTTAATGAAAATTTTAAAGATTAGAGCTTACCTTCAACCTTGTTTGATTTTGTATTTGTCATATAATTCCTATATTGCAGCATTTCTGAATATTTTAAAAGTCTCTTGAGCAAAATTTGACCCAAACATACGAATATGCCAAACCTCAAGAGACCCTCAAGAGTCTCAATAGTTTCTTCAGTGATAGCTTTTCTGCCTTGCTTGTCTACTTTTCTCTCTTCATAGACATTGTGTGTTTTCTTTCTACTTTGGAATAGATAAAAGGACAAAAGTTATGCGTAGAGAAGCTCAGGAATGCTTAGCATTACAATAAGCAAATATGTACTAACGTTTTCAATTAAAGAATTGATCCAAGAAAAACAAAAGAATGATGTGTGTGCTGCACATCCGTGGCTGCCTATAACAGCAATTCAGGATCAAGGAAACATGAAATCTGTGCCCACTTATTTGCTGCCTCGTCATGATGCCGTCATTGAACACATCAAACAGCTCCTCCGACAAAGTTAAACATAATACATCAAATAATAAAGCCAAAATGTTCAACTTGTAAATGCCGTAGCATGCTTACAGCTAAATCAACATACTCTTCTTAATGCCCTAAAAGAACTCACCAAAACTAAACACAGCCTAAGGATTCACTTAGGGATGATTAAAAACTGTTAATCAGGCGGTAGAGAACAGAAATTTCCAGCAACATATGAGAGGATCAGGACGGGTATAACAGGAATAATCCAGCATCAAGTTCTTTTCTAGGAACATATTTTGAACATAAACAATCCTACGTCTTGTAAAGAAACATGAAGCAATCAACGATCAAAATGAAATCCTTAAACACCACAATCCCTTGCATAAATTGGCTCCTTAATAAGTCAACAAGCGAATGTACCCTATTACTATATCGCTTGTTGATTGAATTCTCCCAAGTACAGATGGTAAAGAAATGAGAATTTTCTGATGGAACCCCCCCCCCAAGTTCAGATGCTAAAGAAGTGTTATTTGGTAGTTTTCTGGCTATGTGGACATTGTTCGTTGTGTTTTTTTTTTTTTTTGGTTGAAGCCACTCTGAAGTATAATTATTTCGTATGTTCAGTGATAATGCTGCCTGGCCACATATTCATTATCATATTCCCATGTTTCATCGAGCAGATATTTTAGTATTTGGCCGTTTGAAGCCTCATGGAAGTTGAGGTTACTCTCTTTTGACATGTACATACATCATTTAAGAGTTTCAACTTTGAATAAAGTGAACAATAACTTCAAAGCACAGCATATTCTCCATTGATAATTTTAAAAGCCACAAAATGTTAATTAGACAGAAGCAAGGCTGAAAAGTTCAAAATGGTTACAATATAATTTACTGTTTGTGATGTATCCTTGGATAACTAAAAGGTGAATAATAAGAACAGTCTAAGCAAGAAGAGGCAGGGGTAGGCGTATAATAGGCACGGAACAGTTTACGCAATTTTGCATAAACAAAAGACACCTAAAACATGCAACAAATAGCAGCTGTCTCTTCTGTACAAAAGGATAAAGATGATCAATATGTTTTTCTCATGATTAACCAGTGAGGATGAATGCTTGAAGAAGGCTCTGAGCTGCTTGGGTTTGATCAGGTGTCCCAGATATAACAATAATCCTGTCACTTGTTCCTATACGAGGTTCATGCACTATAACCTTGGCACCTGAGATCTGATTAAGTAATACCAGAGGATAAGCTGAATTTGATTTATGTTCAGATCTAAATTGTATGTTAAAATGGTTTAAGGTGTGAATATATTTTCAACAATATGTTCTGTATGAATTTAGAAAATCAATAAGGATTCAATTATGTATCCATAACTGTAACTACTAATAATGAAAAATGTGTCTCATATGCTTGATTTATACCTCTGTATATATAATGCATTTAAAGCTTCGCTGTTTCCTCAGCATATGTCAATCAGGTTCATCAAAGAAAAAGTATAGTTCAATCTCATTATTATATGAGAAGTGGAGTTGCAAAAAGGGTTGCCTAACTGGTTCAAGTAAGGGATTATACGCATGCCTCCTTGCATGTGATATTTCAATGTAACTAGTAAATATTTACTGGTTTTTTGACTTGAGGATGTGAAGTAATCTATGTACGTAACGAAGTATTGTTTGTAATGATGATTATGAAGATTGTGACATCATTAAGAGTAAAACTAGAAAAGTTTTTTGAGCTTGTATTGTAACTATGGTGGGCTATCAATTTAACTGTTTGCATCGAAAATTTAGATGGTCAAACTGATGTATCGTCATCCTGCCTTGATCTCAAATTTGGACAGTCAGAATTTTCTCCTGTAATAGGTAGTCTAAATTGAGTTGCAAATTTACATGTCAAGAGCGTCCAAGAGGTTGACCTAATGTTATTAGTTCAATTCTATTTTTCTTGAATTTCCGTGTAACATCTAAGCTATCAGATCAATTTTCACAAACATCAGTCTATTCAAGTTTCAACAGATTTCTGCTGGTAACAATCATGTTAGAAAGCAAATTTAGAGAGGAATCTGATCAAATCATGATCAGCCTTGAATGCAGAAATGGAAGGTGGTACAGAATGAAATGTAATTTATGTTTACCAGCTTAGTTTGGTCAAGATGAATTGAGACGCTCACAGTACTTAAGCGTAATGGAGACATAGAATCATGTTCATTGACTATTTGGACTATCTTTAGAGAAAAGAATGTAAGTAGAAGCAAACCCAACATAAAAAATCAGAAACCAAACACGTACCTGTCTCAAACGAGCCAGATTGCCACCATTCTCCCCATATACAGAACCAATAACATTTTCAGGAACTGCAATTTCTACAGTTGTATTGGTCACAACAGCAGACTTACTTCCACTGCACCCATAAGAAGAGTCGTCAACTTGCAAGCTGAAAACCGCCGTCTTGTCTTAAATGTTAGTGATGCAAAATTTAATAACAATACAATAGCTAGTACTGGACATTTTTTTAAATTAAACATATTGTGGGTTCTGTAAAAAATCTTAACCTGGACATATCCCGTTCTCGTCTGGCGTTTCGGCATACTTTGTATGATTTATACTTTGTATGATTTAACATAATTACCAATTACTCAAATTAATAATACCAACTAAGATTACTAATCATATGCTCAATTTTTTCTAAAGTGCAAAAGATCATATTTACTAAGTCAAAACAATCTATTACTTCCACTTAGTAAGATTTCCGTTACTTTTTTCTCTGGAATGCAAGACTTGCTAACCTGCCAAGTTCTAAACTGCCTTTAAAACAAGCAAATCCTCTACTGGAATCATTCTTGCTCCTCAGATTAACTCCAGTGGTTGTCTGCAATTGACTCTCTATACATTAGAAAGAGTTCACAGGTTGAAAACTCAATCATAACTATGTTGGGTAAGTAAAGAATGGGGACAGTAGACTTACCTGTCCTGTCCATAGCGTTGGTGAGGGAGGGCGATCGAAATTAAGGGCAGGTCCAAAATGATCCATCTTAGTAAAAGTAGTATGCTGACCCAGACTTTGAGCAGCACTAAGTGATGAGTGTAAACTTAATGAGCTAGGACCTCCCAATGACTCCCGTAAGGAATCCATGAAGGGAGCTGTAAAAGGGTCCCTTGCCGTATCCCTTAACGAATCTATCAATGGATCCCTCATTCTATCCCTTAATGGATCCCTCACTTCAATCCTTAATGGATCTCTCAATGGATCCCTTGTCACATCCCTTAATGGATCCCTCACCATGTCCCTCAATGTATCCCTCAGTGGATCCCTCATTACATTCCTTAAAGGATCCCTTGCAACATCCCTCAGTGGATCCCTCAATCCTCCATAGGCACTTGTTTCAGTTAATACAGAAGAAGTGCCCTTTGTTCCAGTACTATGCATGCTGCGCTTGTTGGAGAATAAGTTATCTCTAAGTCTGCCAGTAACATGGTATATTGCATCTTTCACATGCATCAAGTCTCCTGATATCTGTTGAAAATAGAAGTAAAAATATTAATCAAAGCAAATAAAAATGGCATCAAAAAACATCTCACAAAATTATATTTGAGCTTTTCCATAAAAGTTAGTATTTTGAACTACCAAAACATACGAGAAATAACATTAAGCTAATATTTTCATGTTGAACACGTCCAACCTCTTTTCTTGTTCTTAAAAGCATAACTGCATTCCTTATAATGTTTTATCATACAAAAGTCTTATGTGTTTGGCCAGTTAAGTTAACCACATATATTGATGTGTATGTCATAAAATAAAGAAAAAGAATACCTGTACCACTTGATCATCCTGTGAGACGCATTTTGGGGCCTGATCAGCCCCTAATATTTTAATGCTGGTACCAGTTAGCTTTCGCATTTCTGAAATGATAGAACCTCCTTTTCCCAACAAACAACCAACTTGCTTTGATGGGATTACAAGCCTTGCAGTTACCTGAGACCCCTTAATTGCAGCAGAATCTAGCCCCTTCTCATAGCCAGTCTCTACAGACCTAGAATAAACAAGGACAGTTGTCCTTTGTGCAGCTGAATATCGAGATTCCGAGTTCTGAACAACAAAAGAGAATGTTAATACATATTATTCTTCATACAACACAACCAGAGAACCAATATGAAGAAAAATAAAGAGAAAGAAATGAAAATAGTTAATAGCATCTCAACCTCTGATGCAGTTATTGTGATTAATCGTTCATTACATTCAGCTACAGTGGCTCCAACACTAATAGTAGCACCTGTCTCATTCTGAAGAGACTTGATGATGGTCCCTCCCTTTCCAATAATACCCCCAACCCTGTCATTTGAACATAAAATCCTAAAAACTACATCCTGTTGAGCTTTTGCATCCACAATGGGGACCCCATCAGACTCTAATGGAAAAGAATGAAATCTTGGGGAGTAAGCAGCGGAGCTGCTAGAAAAGGTTGGTATCACTGTCTTATGCTGAGAAAGAAATTCATTGTGGACATCAGGCAAGGAATCCTTAGGAATTGCCTCAGAAAGCTTGTTGTCAGTCATCCTCGTCTTGTCAACTGGTTGAGAATCTTGAAGGCACCGGGACACTGCCACAAGAGCTTTTTTCACAGCTATTACATCCCCTTCAATCTGCATACATAAACCCTTTTCACAAAACAGTCCAGCATGCATCGGAATTTCAAATTATATTTGGTTTCTTTTGTGTATGTCATGAATGTATCAGAATTTCAATTTATTTTGCTATCCATGAACGAAATGAATGTATCGCAATTGCAATCATTTTTCCTCAATCAAATTATAATAGTGCGCAACAGAAACAACACAATAAAAACTTTTGGAAAATACCAACAAGTGTAATATCTACTACCATAATAGTATTATTGATTTGGGTTTTAGTTATCTTGACATAATTCATTCTCCTTTGTCTGTAAATTATATATTTTTGGAAGTAGCTCTAAATTAGATTGATTACTGCAAAAGGTTATATCAGTGTTTATTAAATGATTTCTATGGAAAGAAACATTTTGGATCCAACAAATCCTGAAATCACCTAAAGGTCTTAAGGTTGCAAGTCAATGGACAAAGACAACAAAGAGTAAAACAGACCACAAAATCTCCAAACAAACGGGAATGGCAGTTCATGTAGGTCCCCGAGTTACCCAACTCAAAACAGAAAAAGGACCTTTAAAATAAAAGTTCGAAATTCTAGATCTACTAGATAATGCAACCGATGATTTTTAACTGACAAGCATTGATAGCAGATTTAATGATGGCTGATGAAGCTGCATCCCAGTGCCTCCTATCCTCTAAGCAATTTTCTAGAAAGTAAATATAGTTCAAGTTAAAGACGAACACTTCTACTGAAAACATTTGGAAATTAACTTTTACACATTTAGTCATCAAAGTTTTTTGTGGGTCTGTTGGAAACAATTTCTTTATTAATTAAAGGTAAGGCTATATATTGCTGGATCTCCCAGACCCCGCATATCTCAGTAGATTTCCTACTGAGATGTCGTTGTTCGTGCTGTAAGTTTAGTCATCAAGGTAATATAATAAGGAGCAATGGCAATTTCGTCAACAAGCAAATATATTCTTTCTACAATAAGAATACTAGAAAGCATCAAGCTTTTCATACTCAGCTCCTTTCCCAAAGAGTAAGTCACTTGACTATCATATTTTTCAGCTCACAATTAAGTTTTGATTATGCAACTAAGAAATATAAATTTGGTCTGGCTAATTGTAACCCTCCAAAGATATACAGTTCACAGCAATAAACAATAAAATCATTAAAAATGAGAAGACAATATTCTCCTCAAAGCAAGACGGATTTGAATTAAATTTCCACCCTCCCAACAAGCCAAAATTATAGAGATAAAAACCCACTTTCAGAATGCTGAGAAAACTCAAAGTCATCCAACAAAGGTGGCAGTTTACCGTCAGACTCAAACAAAACCAACACGTAGCACAAGACTGGTACCATAGAAACTGGTTGCAAGTCATCTTTCATCAACAAATTACGTATCCCAGTATACATGCCAATGCGTAATACCGAAGATCAATACTTTCTATATAAACCCATTAAACCTCAACACAAACATGAAACAACAAACTCATGGATTATTATGTTAAATCAGCCTTTCAAATTTGGAAACTTCATTTCTAAAACTTTGAACTACTCCTTACCTCAATCATCTCCTCCGTTGACTCAGCACAAACAGGTAACTTATCTGTCAAAGCCCTAATTTTAACCCCAAAATCTTTCCTCATCTTCTCCACAATCTTCCCTCCCTTTCCAATCACAGACCCTACTTGACTGGCCTCCGTCAACAACCGGCACGACACCATTCCTCCGGCCAATACTCCGGTACCGTCCGTCTCGGCGGCCACATCAAGAATCCTCCCGAAAACCCTAACCAAGGCCTCCTGTCCCTTCGACACTTCAATCTCTTCCTCAGAGATCGAAATCCTCGAAACAACGGCGTTCTGGCCGATCACAGTGATGACACGGTCAGGACTCTCGACTGGAGGCTCCTCCACCCGAATTTTGGCTCCGGTTTGCTGCTGGATCTGCTTGATAATGTTGCCAGACTTGCCGATGACGCCCCCGATGCGCGAGGCGTGGCAGAGGAGGCGGAACGACGCGTGTCCAGGAGGCACAGCTAAAGGTGGGGGCGGAGGCTTGGAACGTTTGTTGGAGGATTCGTTGGCGGCTGCGTTGATGGTGGAGGTGTAGGGATTGTGTTCGGTCATTCCAGTGACAGTGTAGTGAAAGGTTCGCTTGGCCGGAGGAGAGAGAAAGCTGCTCCCCATTATCTCCCTCCCTCTCTCTCTCTATCTCTTTCTCAATACGCCCAAAGTTGCCTTGCGTTCCTCTAGGAAGTAGCGGCAGCGTGGGGCCGTTGTCGGGACCGGGTGGTGGGGGCTAACTTGCGCATGGCCATGGGGTGCGCATGTGGGGCACGGCGGTACTTTGAGTTTGGTGTGGTCCCACTTGGCTTGGATTTTACAATGTTATATTTTGTGTGTGCTTTCCTTTTTGTCTCGCAAAAATAACTTTTCCTTTTCTTTTTTTCTTTTTTTGGTTTACAAAGTATTGTTAATTTCTAGCAGTGTAATGAAACGTGATTTTATTTTCTTTGGAAAAAAGGTGCTACAATGTTTTATTTAAATAAAATTTATTAAAAAAAGTATATGATAATTTATATCATATAAGTCAGTAGAAATTAATAAAAATATTATTAATTTTTAACAATTTAAAATATAAAATAAAATTATAAAAGAAATTCATGTGTTAATCTCTCGGAATAATATTTTTTATAAGAAAACATAAATAATAAAATTTTGTTTTCTGCTGAGGTTAGGACCTTAAAACTACCGTTTAAACCCAAAGTCCTTCAAAAATGTACAAGCACTAGCCTAAATTGTGAGGGACGAAGAGAAGAGCACCCAACTTGTCTTCACTTCTTATTGAGTCATAACTCAAATTCAACAAGTGTAGTTTTTTTTAATACTTTTTCTTCGTTTCCTTCATTTCCATCCCTGGAAACGTCCAAAGACTACTCTTTACTTCTCAACTTTGGCTCAGTTGGTGGAAATCTCTTACTGGCTACTATTGGCAAAAAGCTTGAAGGGGTTCAATACCTGAAGAAGGAATTCGTATTGATAATTTACATCTTCGATTCCAAAACCTCCAACCTTTACCGAATCGATTTTCTACTGTGTCAGATTCCTAATAGTTCTGCTAAATTTAAATGCCTCCATACTCCTCTTTTACATTAACATTTTTGTTGGGCCTCCAAATGGTTCTCTTTCCCTGGTAACCTACGAATTGACACGAGACACGAGACACGAGAAAAATACAAGATAATTACAGCTTTCCTGGCCTCTCTCGCAGCCTTTGTCAAGCCGGGTCTTCACTTTTTTCGGGAACCTCCGACATCGGTCTGAGCCCACCTATTCCATGACTAGCATGGTTTTGTGTACCGCAGGCACTGTGCTAGTTAGGCTTGGATTGCAATTTTCGTTTTCTTTCCCTTGTGGCAAAAAAAAGATCAACTAAATAATAATAACAAATCACTCTAATCTAGTTTAATTAGATAATATCAATATGATAATATAATCTCAATAAAGAAGTGAACATAAAGATTTACGTGAAAAATTCCCCAGAGTAGAGGGAAAAACTATCGACCAAATTAACATGCAAATCCACTAATTACAATTTAGGATACCAAGTTCAATCTCTCACCTCACAATAACAAGTTGTCTCATAAAGAGTCAGGATTGAAACAAAGTTTATGTGCAAATTATCAAACTCACAATTCAATCCCCAGATCAACCTAACAAGGATGAGAATCATAAACTATTTGCTCTCATTTTGTTTTCTTTTCACTTTTTGGTGTTTTTGTTACTCCCAATAAGCAAACCTATGTCTTCTCCTCTTTTATATCCCGAATTAGTTTTTTGCATCACACACAGTCACATACATGATTACGTAAGTGATTGTATTTCTTCTAGCATCATTTAAATCGTAGATGTACGCAATTATATACAACTACATAATCCTTACACATGGTTGTGTATGTCATGTACACGGGTGTGTACATGACAATGTATGTCTTCACTCTTCACATGTTCCTTCACACAGTTCCAAAGACTTACAAGATTAATCCATAAGGCTGTGTAAGTTAAGAACATACGCGTGTAGATTAACTATGTAAATCTCTCGAAATTGTGTGAAGGAATGTGTGAAAAGCGAAGACATACACGGTCTTGTATCCCACAGAAGAGCTTCATCCACACGTTTGTCATTCACTACAAACCATAAAGGTGTCAAAGATCACCAAAATTATCAAAATAGGTTCGAAAACTTAACAATTTTCCGCTATAGGCCAATTTATGGAGAAGACATTATGCTGTAACAACTACTTGAGAGACATCCTAACAAGCTTACTACAAAGCTTATGTTTGCTTCCGAGAACTACTTTAGTCAACATATCAGCACTATTGAAGTCCGTATGAACCTTCTTCAACATCAATTATTGCTCCTTAATCACAAACCTCAAGCAATAATAACTTAGATTTATGTGTTTTGTACCAGAATGATATATAGTATTTTTACTCAACTTAATAGTAGTTTAATTATCACAAAACACTACATAGTCTTCTTACTTCACTTCTAATTCTTAAAGGAATCTTTTAAACCAAAGCAGCTCCTTACTAACTTCCATTGCAACTACATATGTCAATGAAACTTCATTTCTCAACACATCAATACAATTAAATGCCTCAGTTGCAACAAAACTCTTTGATAAGGAGATCTCAAAAAGTCATCTCTTTCCAAACCTTTTATTAATGAAATTCATATGACTTACGTTAGTGTTGATGAAGATAAATACATATGGAGGCATACCAACGGGTAATTTCTCTAATCTATCTTACAGGAAGTTAATCTTCAAAGATCTTCCTACTGTGCCTTAGACCAAAACAATTTGGTCTAGTTACCTTAACGCTCGAGTTGCCACCATCCTTTGGATTACAATGAAGGATAAATTAAAAACTATTGACAAAATTGCCAAATACTTTAACATCACTAATTGGTGCTCACTCTATCGAGAGGTTAAGAAAAATGCAAAACATCTATTCTTTAATTGCAGCTACATCAAAGGAATCTGAAAAGCACTCATGAGAAGATGTTTAATAACTGAGGAATTAGCTAGCATGAGCAGAATTAAAGCGTAGTACTCAACTAGTACATTGATATGTTGATTGTATAATTATTCCATAATATTTGGTGATTAATGATGTGAAATTGCATAAGATACTTACTTTGATTCATACGTGGTTTTAGGAACAATTCAGAAGCAAAGGAGTTAAAGTGAGTTGAAAGCATTATATTTAAACCATTTTTTGACGATTCATATCTACGTGTCTTCATGAAACAAGAATGAGGAAGACTAAAACAAGAAGAAGACAATAAATTATCAAGAAAGATTAAGAATGAAGAGCATAAAGACCACTTATGGCTTGCTAGAATTTTGTCACAGCCGTAAGTGAATTAGAGCAGCCATGGATTACGAGGAGAAGACACCTCATGTTACCAAAGGAGCCAACTGAGCCAACTATCCCATGCATTAAAACTTAGCTATTAAATATAAGAAACATGTTTGGAGTGGGGATGCACTTTGATTAGAGAATAAAATAAAAGAGGGCTGGAACTACTCACACCAATGCTGAAATTATTGCATAGTCATGAGCATTACTCATGATTATGTATAGATTTGCATGCAAGATAGTGATTTATGAATAACATAAGCCGAAGATGGAAATAAGGCTACTACGCTTGGAGTGGACCGCCGGAATGAAAATGTGAAGAGAGAGCTTGTACTCACGACATGCATGGAAGCTGCATGGGCGTGAGACTCTCATACCCATGAGTTAGGCCATGCCCATGCAACTGCTCTCACACCCGTGAATGGTAACTCATGGGGGTAAGGCTTGCTCACACCCGTGAGAGATAACTCACGGGTGTGACAATGTACAGCTCGCAATATTATTAATTTAGGTTTTTAATATAAACCGAGAGGTGTGACGATAAAGTTTTGATGAGAGTTTTTAGAGTTTTCGGTTGGGAGAAGAGGGACCTTTGGGAGAAGATGAGGAGAAGGGGCAAAGCTTTTAAACTTAAGAGACCCATGGAGAGCCAGTTTTTTTATGCCAGTTCAGAGGTGACATCTACACCGACGAACCCAATTAAGTGTATTTCTCATTAAGTTTGTTATTCTTTCTTTTCTTAGGAATTAATTATGTTATTCTATGTTTAATGTTTGGGTTTTATATGAGAATGATATAATGCTCTAGTTAATTGTTTTTATGTAAAAACTTGATCGGGTGTTGATTGTGTGTAAGTTTTAATAAATAACCCTTAATGATTCGCAAGCACACGATTTGTTAGCATAGTACTTAAGGTGTCAATCCTACGAGAAGGGATAATTTAATCCTAAAATCTAAGGGCAGAAACAAATACTAAAAATTCAACATGCAACTAATTAAAATGAAAATTCAATTCAATTCAATCAAATTAAATTAAGGGTCAATCACGGAAATACTAATTACTAAACAATTAGAATACACCCAAGAATCAACCTAAGGAAATTACCAATTGAGAGAAAGGAAATTTTACCTATCCTTAATGCTAACCTATCCAATTATAAATTACTAGATTGTTGGTTCTAGATGATCCTACAATTGATTGCTCTCTCGCGAGTTATAACTATTAACCTTAAATCATAAACCTAATCAGAATATGGAGGTCAAAATCTCTCAATTTATAACTTATCCAAAGCCTTAATTAGTTCTGAAGTTCTCTAATAAACTATTGAAAACCTATGCAAGATTTCTTTTTGCATAATTTGTCAATTTGATTTAATTCTAGTTTTTATTAAATCGCCTAACTCTCGTTAACCTAATTTAATCGTTTTTTATTCGATTCACCCTTTCAGTTTATGATCGAATTATGCAATCACAAAATTAAATCACAAATCCAATAAACATATAAATAATTATATTTCATTAATTTAAGAATAAAACTCCAAAGGTGAGTTTAGAATATCCTCGACATTTAAGATCCTATCATCAACTATTTGCTCCAATTCTATACAATGATAAAACTAAAATTAAACTGGAAAACAATCAAAATGGAGGATGGAAGGCAACAACATCAGGAAACCTCCTGATCTGGGAAGTACATTGAGTCAACTTCTTCTCCTTTTCTCTCTTCGTTCTTCTCTTCCTCAATCTCTCGATGAATTCTCTATAGGGTTTCTCAAGATGGTTGATGCAAAAGCTCAACTTTCCTCTTTTTCTTGTTCTTTAAATATCTTTTGTGTTATGAGTAGACCTAAGGTTTTTTTGAGATCCAAAAGGTCCAAAAAATTCCTCAAAACTTGTCATTTTTTGGTGTCTACGCATCTGCCTAATGTAAACCACGACCACATCTGAGCCTTCTGTTATGATCGTGGCATACAGGCCATGGTCGTGGGCTAACTCAGGTGCTTCTATCATGATGCCATGATTGTGGGCCGTTGTTTAAGCTCAAATGTCTTTGAAACTTCTCCATTCTTCGATGTTAACCCTGAAATACTAACAAACACATCAAAATACCTCAAAAACATAATATTTAAGCTTAAAGACTTGTACTAATCCATAAAACACTTAAAACGTACTAACCCATAAAACACTTAAAACATAAATAATTAATAAACTAACACAAATCTAACCTAAACACATACTAAACGATTGAATTAAAAGCTAAACATATATCAAACTATGCCCTAAAATACGATGCAATTTACACTTATCAACATCCCTACTCTTAAATGTTTGCTTGTCCTCAAGCCAAAAAAAATGACAAACACACAAAATCATAAAGCACACAATGTAGTAATGAGACAATGACTTCAACTTCATAAAATAAATTTAATTCTAAACACATCGTTCAAGTTATTCCAAATTAACATGCAAAATTTGGGTCTAGGTGCTCTAAACTAAACATACATATTAATCAAGACCCAAATGTCAAGTTATTCACGCTTTTCAATTGTATAGACACATTAATAATTCTTTGGTCATTCAAACTTTGTAGCTACTCCTAAGCAGTTACTTGACTAAGTCATGTTTTTATTAAACTGCTTGGATGGAAAGTCATAATGGCCTTTTGATACGAAGGCACACATTTGTGATGCATATTAATCTGGTTACTTAACTACATCACGCTCTCAATTGACTACTAGCTTTATTCATAACTCGAAGGCTAGCGAAACAATTATTTATTTAAAATTAAGAAACACAATTTTTTACCTACCTTGTTGCTTTAATTACTCGTTTTCATGAAAAATACTAGCAAAACTACTTAAGTTGAAAGACCTAAAATTATGAATGAATTTGACAACTTATAGGGTGATAATCTAACACTAAATCCTAATTAACCTGTATTTAGCCAAAAATTCATATCACTAATTTCGCGAGCTAATTACACCTCATAACTTAATAGATTATGTTCAAAATTAAATCGATTTCAATCCATCTAAGCCATTGACATATTCACACAATTCACAATATGCAACCTAATAAAATATCAAACAATATGAAAAATTTACACTTAAAGCAAAGACCCTCCCCATACTTGAATAACACATTGTCCTCAATGTGAGAAGGAAAAAAAACACATTGAAGGAAGAATATAGAATAAAAAAAATAAAATAAAAAACAAAAAAAACAAAAAATATAGACTAACTTCAAAAAGGAAAGGGTTAGAAACAAAGCCTCATGATGATGGAGGTAGGGATGGTGTCAGAGGTGGCAATTGGATGCCTTGAGCCTTGAAGTATTGATGAATACGTCGTATATCCTGGCTCTGACGTTATTGTATTTTGGCCATCTCCTTTATCGTTTTAGAATTCTCTACAAGTGTATCTGTAATTACCTTGGTATTAGCAGATATTGTATCGAACATTTTCTTCTAGCCTGGTTCATCTGTGTCTTCTTCCTCTTTAGACTCCTCACTAGTCGAGTCCTCTTGTAACATCCCATTTTCTCTATGTTAAGGGTTAGAACGATCGTGCACTACTATCTTCCTACCTTACCTTGGTGTGTTTGGATTTAACTAAGGTTTGAAATGAACCTAGATGGTTGCCAAAGTGGTTAAGTGATTGATAAGCTTAGGATGTTGATTGACATTAGAATTGAAGAATGGATTGACTTGATATGAATGTATCTCAATTTGGAAGTTTTGAGTTGTTAATGATGTAAAAGTGTTCTTATAAATAATATGAATTAGTTATGAATGAATGAATGAGAATTGAGAAATTGTGTGGATGTATAATGCTAGGAAAGGATTCATAAATGTATGCTTGATGAATAGATGATTGATAAACTGAGGATAATCAAGTTTCACAAGATATAAGATATGGATGATCATAAGACGTGAATTAAAGAAGTATACTCGGGATTGTCAGTGAGCATGCATTATACATATCACATATACATATGTATATGATTGAGTATTCATGAAAATGTGCAAATTAGTAATGTGTAAATGTGTATGTATTGCATGATATAGAAGAGTAATTAGAGCGAAAAAATCCAGACATTGTCGGGACATCGAGGTAATAACTATTTGGGGCATACTGTGAGTAACCTAGATGGTCTCACATTTTTTATTGTTCTGTTCAAATTCTGAATTGAATTATTATGTTATGTGAATGTGTTGATTTCGGACATTGAATGTTTGAGGTGTTTGATGCATGAATAATATATTGGAAGTGCTCATTGTATGTGAATTTTATAGAATATATGATACTTAATTTAATTGTTGAATGCTGGACTAAGATTCGATGGTGAATGTGAATGTGAATGCGAAAGAAAATTGAGCATAACTGAATGATTGAATACATATGATGCATTTGATGTGAATGTGTTGATTTCGGACATTGAATGTTCGAGGCGTTTGATGCATGAATAATATATTGGAAGTGCTCATTGTATGCTAATTTTATAGAATATGTGATACTCAATTTAATTGTTGAATGCCAGACCAAGGTCCGATGGTGAATGTCAATGTGAATGCGAAAGAAAATTGAGCACAAGTGAATGATTGAATACATATGATGCATTTCATTACATGAATGCATGATAACATAAAGATAGTTGTGACCAGAGTCGTCAGTGAAAAAGAGCCTAAAACTCAAAATGTGGTAAGATCCTCTTACTCACTATGTATAAAGAGCCCTGTATCCTCAACGGATAAGGAACAATTATTAATGAGCTCGGCATCTACAATAGATACGAGACACTAAAAAAGTCACTAGGTCACAATAAAGTAATAAATGAAAGTGAGTATCATGAACATTGCATATAAATCTTTAATATGCATTATATGAATGATTGAATTGAATTGTACGAACCATTATGAACGTAAAAGGTGAAAAAGTGAATTAAGTGTTATATGGTACTATTTGAAAATTGGTGAAATAGGTGCATAATATGATGACATGAATTGTTTATGAACTTGTAACACAAATTGTATGTGTTATGTGTTATGAGTGAGCCATCGATGATGGCTAAGCTCACTGAGTTCACAAAACTCATTAAAATTGCAACGTTGACCTTGTAGGTGTGAGAAATTGGGCTTAGTTTCTAAGATAGCTTAGAAGAGGTCTAGTACTACTTTTGGATAGAAGAAATTACTCAAAGATTGGTCAGTTGAGACTGAAGAATTTAGATAAAATTTTGTATAGTTCCTCATTCATGTAGTATGTAGCATATTTTGTAATAGAGCAGTAGACTCTGATAGCTCTTCTGTATTGTATATAAGGATGAAGTATGTAATTCTACATTGCATATTCGGTTTTAGGAAATGAAAATGAGGAATTGGGTCTTTAAAAATTGTGATATTTATGTTTTAATGATAATGCCATGACTAAGTTAGTGACTTGACTGCTCTAACATGTCACCTTTATGGGGTACATACTTGGATATCCTTCAGAATATCGGGTATGTATCTTATGAGAGTGGGATGGTACACCTCTTCTACCTTCTAAGGCAATGTTGTGTTTGAACTCGCTTGACTAGCCTTGATCTTCACACGAGTCTTTTGACTAATGTCCCAAAGTTCTATATTATAAGACTTAAGGATTTCAACATGCCACAAATGATGGTGATTTAGGAAATTAGGAAGGTAAACGGTTAGGCCACTACCGTCCACGTCATAGCACTCAGCAATGGTAGAAACTAAGTACCCCATGCCCAAATTGCAGCTCCTCTTACGCAGAGTTGCAACAATATCTTTTAGCATATGTGTGGAGGTGCACATTGGGATGCTGTTATCCATGCACCATAATAGAAAAAAGTTCCTTTATTGAGCACTTATTGGTTTTTGATTTGTTAAAAATCATTTGACACATGAATTTATGCAATAATAAGTGCTTATGGGTTCTTATGATGTAGTTGTAAGCATTTTTAATGTTGAATCACTTTAACCCAGTAAGCTCATTCTAATAGAGAGAAGCATGAAAATCATCATGCTAATCAATAATGGAAGATTTGGGGAATCCGCAATTGTCACACATGATTTCAATGTTTAGCTCATAAGCTCGTCCTCGCAACCTAAATGACATTTCCTTAAGGTTCCTAGTTTATTAATAAAAGGAAGTGAAGAATTCGAGTGTGAGCTCCTAGTAGACAACATATTAAAAGTGTATAAACTTCACCCACTGAATTGTTTCAGCTAGATTCTCTACGTTATCCTACAATTCTATCATATCAAGCGTATCAAAATCAAAATATTTTGGGACTACTATTTGTTTAATATTAAAGGTTTGGAAATGATTACCTTCCTCCTCTGTGTAGATTAGGAAGGGTGTTATGAAGTCTGTTGCTCTGTTCCTTCACGCTCATCCTGAGACTTGATTTCATCCCAATGATTGGTTGTGCTTTGTTGATTGCTTAATGCGTGACATACTGGAATGCAAGTAGGTGAAGGTTGGAATAAAATGAGAATTTTGGAAGTTGATTAGAGAGAAGTGAGAGTGCTTAGAGGTTCTAATCTTAGAGAGTTAAAATGAAAGTGAGTAAAAAAAATGAAGTAAGAAAGGAATATATAGGTGAATGAAGGGTAAAATGGTAAAGATTTAAAATGAAAATTGCGTGGGATAAGTTTAACCTGCCACAGGCCACGATCGTGGCTTGTAATACTTTCACCAATTTCTGAATTTTCTCTTCTTTTTTCCTTCTCTATATTCCTGATATCACTTCCTAACTCTTTTATAGCTATTTCACCTCTCTTTTTGCTTACTTCCTCGATCATATAACTCATGTTAAAGTCCTATGCCTTCCTGACCTTATTTTGAAACAAATAACCTAACTATGGAATTCAAACTATCTAAAATCAAAGAAATAATATGGAATTAGCAAGCCATGGGTTGCCTCCCATGCAGTGTTTCTTTTAACGTCGGTAGCTCGACGCTCTTTTTATGCTCAAGTTGGTTCAAATAAATCGTGAAATGGTAGCGCAGTCATCGATCTTACAATTTACACATAAGCTACCATGCCCTGGCACCTTCTTCTGCCTTTACCTCCGTGATCGGTTCTTTCTAAATGCATTCCCAAGATCCTCAATGTCTTCTTATTGTCCTAGAGGTTCGATTTCTTTGGTGATAACTGGAAGTAAGCGAGAACTATTATCTTTCAACATAATGAGGGTTATTTAGTGCTCTTCGACCCTCAAAGTTAGTTCACCCCCATCAACATCAATTATTGAGCGAGCAGTATCCAAGAATGGTCATCCAAGAACTATAGGGGTTTCCACATCTTCTCCAATATCCAATACATAAAAATCTGTGGGGAAGGTAAATATATCAATCTTTACTTGCGCATCCTTAATAATACCCTTCAGCCAATGAATCGTTATGTCCGTCGTCTTCACTAGCATTATAGTGGTTCTAACTCTTCTAACCCCAATTTTTGACTTAAGGTATAGGACATCATATTAATACTATTTTAAATCCATTAATACTGCAAGGAATGTAAAAATCCTCTAGATCCTCTTTCTTTTGTGCCATGTTAGGGTTTTCTTTCACTATGCACTCCTTAACCTTCTTCTTGATTGATTCCTTTAGTGTGAGCTTCGTTTGTAATTATTCTATTATGCCATCAACCTTGTTAAATTCAACCTCCTTAGAGTTCCTCGTTGCCTTACTTGAAATTAACTTCCGCTAGGCTAGAATAGGGTATGAAAATTTAGGTTGAGGTTCCTCGATTTGGCTTAATTATGAGCTCACTTGGAAGGAATTTCATAATTGCTTATCCTTCTCCATTGTCTTCATCTTCTTCTGTATACTCAAATTTCTTTTCTTAGATCTGAGTAATGGCTATGATTCATTCCTTTGGGTTAGACTTGGTATTGGTTAGAAGGGTTCTTGCATTCCGAGTTGAAATCGCCTCTGTTAGTTGACCTATTTGGAACTTCAGATTATATATTGAAGAGGTGTGGTTCTTAGTGACTTGCTCGAACTTGCTTTCAAGCCTCCTATGTGCATCCTCCATGCCTCCAA
>JANTNU010000235.1:33756577-33766768 GCA_024752395.1 Erythroxylum havanense | reverse complement strand
GGTATGAAATCCCCTTGATTGCGGGGTCTTTAATTCATAGTTGCGTTTGTTACGACGTTTTATGTATGTATGTATCGGATGACCGATTGTGCCTAAATGTTGGGATCGGGTCCGCGGTTTGGGGCGCTCGGCGCGGACGCAACCCGAGGGGCCGCCTCGGGATTTAGGCATCCGGGGCCCGGGCCCAACAATTTAGGTCTTTGTGACCGTGTGTATACCAAAAAATAGTTTGAAAAACTTAAAAATTGGTCAGTCAAAGTTACAAAACCTAACGCGCACACCATAAACATGAAAATATGCAAAATCAACTTTGGATTTTTTTAAATCTTAACATAAAACACATCAAAAACCAATAAAATCCTATACTAATAATAAATTGAAATAAAAATGAAAATGAAACTTATAATAATTATTTGTTTGCCTCCTAAGTTGCACTTGTTTAACACCATTAGCTTGACGTACCCTTCATGTTTACTATCAACTTGGGTCTATAATTAGGGACTTGCTTACACCCATTTCTCTACATAGAAGGTTAGTAGCCTATGAATAGGCCACACGTTGTAGGATAATAATAAATATATAATCTATCAATTAAATAAATCCAATTGAATTTATTAATGCCTTTTATTATAACAATTTGTTAATGAAATAAGGAATAATAAAACTCCCTGAATATTCAGTTGAATTAAACAATTTATCTTGTGAGAAGTGAAAACCATCTGCATTTAAGGTGGCTACCAATCATTCATCAATAGTTTCCTTATTTGGCTTCTCCTTTGTTTTTTTCCTCAATCACCTCTTTCCACTTTTCTACTTCCTCTTTTTAGACAGAGGCTACCTCATCTTCTTTAACCATTACTTTCTTTGTCATCTACTCTTCTTTCTTTTCTAAAATAGCAGTTAGCTCCTCATCTTCTTCAACTAATTTTTAATAATCTCTTCTGCTATCTATTCTTGATTTATAGTTTCATTCATGAAGTCGACCTTTGTCTCCTCTTCACTGTAACACATTGGTAAGTTCAAATAATACGTTATCTTCAACTCAATATATTTAGGCAAAAAAATCTCTCTTTTAATTTACCGTGGCTATCTTCACTTTTGGCAAGGCCTTACATTAATGTATTTATAAAAAGTTCTTTTTCCTATCGTTGTTGCAAAAATTTAGGTGAAGCATAATCGTTCTATCCATCAACTTAAGGATTACTTCACTCTGAATTATAAGTACTATCATGTGATTATCCATCAGCTTAAGGATTACTTTACTCTGAATTATGAGTTTTATCATATGGTGTATTCTAAGGCCAATTTTGCATGCAATATGGATGCTCTCACATATAATTTAATGCTCAATATTCATGAGTGTAATGGTTACCCCCAAAAATGTACTAACATAGCATGGATATTGGTTGAACTTCTGAATATATGTCACCATACATCTCGTCCCAAGTTTGTGATGTTTCCATATGCAATGAAATATTATAATTCTCATGGGAATGTCCTCTCCATCCTTCCATTGTAGTTTGTAGCTATGACAATGAATCTTAAACCCTAACAATAAGCCACAAACACAAAGTCAAAGTATAAAAGTTGAAAAGATAAATAAATAGACACATAAATGAATAATTAAATAATAAAAACAAAAACAGAGTTAGAATTAGAGTTAGAAATAATGGTTAGATTAATAAAAGCTAAGCTTTCCTAATATTATAGTCCCCAGCACCGATGCCAAAAACTGGATTGAATAATTGTTTTTGTAATTATAAAAATTATAAGTTTTAATTGGAAGTGTACAATATAACAACAGCTAGCACTAGTAACTACAAGTTGATCCTATGAGGATTATAAGTACTAGTATTAACCTTTTTTTCTATTATCTAACTGTTGAATAAAGTTGTGAATTTAATTGAAAATTTAATTAAACAAACTAAACTAAAGTTAACACAATAATGAACTAGGATAAAGAATATACTATGATTAGTCAATATCTAATAATGAACTAGGATAATAATACTATGATTAGCCACCGTCTAACAATAAACTAGGATAAAGAATATACTACTATTATTCAATATCTAATAAGTACCACCTTAGTGATGAGTCCCCCTAAGATATCTAATAGATGCATAATTAACCATATTTATATCTCATATTTGATGTATTTTTACTTGATATTTTGTACTGTTATTATATCTTTGGTAATCAATTTGCTCCAAGTACATTTATAGGTTATGATTGTCTTTATGGGCCAATAAACAAGAATTTGGATGAAGACACATATAAAATAAAGATTTGAAGCAAAAACGAGATACACGGTTGTGTATCTGTCCGTGTAATTTCCTCAGGTTATACAAAATCATGAATTTTGGAGATTTTGGGTTATACACAGTCAAGTACATGCCTGTGTATCAGACCATGACCCTCAAAATTACTATTAAAAAACGTGTTTAGAGGGAAAGGACGTAGTAGAGTTTTAGAGATGATTCCAAACATAAGGAATGTCTAGAAAGGGCGATATTGATCTGAAGAAGTGGAAAACATGAAGAAATCATCAAAAGATCCAATAGGCTACAACATCAAATCTCTACCTTGCAAAAACATTCTACAGAAGAGAAAGAAAGATTTAAAATTATGAAATCTTTGTTTTATATTAGTTTTCTTCCATTTTATGTTTGATTTCATTTTCTATTATATTTAACTAAACATTTTTTCTTGTCTAGTTATGATGAACCCTATTTGAGATAACAATATGTTTTGATTCTTTCATTTATTGCAATAATTTTAATTGATTTATTATGATTCAATTATGTGTTTAATATATGTTCTGATAAATCCATAATATTAAATCATAATTTGATTTCATAACATAAAGTTGAGAAATTCTTGTATGAATAGATCTATTGTAATTGGAAGGAATTGATTACAAATCTAGAGATACATCGACATAAATACTCTAGATAATGGTCAAACCTAATAACATAATTCACAATTTGGTAAAACAATCCTATAAACTTTATCATGAGTAATTCAATTGATAAACTTAGGATTAGTTGTTATTAGACTTGAGAGGGCTATTAGCATACGATAGGAATTTTCATAGTCTAATAGTCAGTAAAAAATTGCATAATAAAAGGTTAATTATTTAATTGATTTAGGGGGATTCATTACCTACACACTAATTCTTTAATTCGATTATTTTCTAAGTGATTTTTTTTAGTTTCTATTTTCAATATTGCCTCCTATTTTATTTTAATTGTTAAATTTTACTTTTTTAATTAAAACTAAAATCAATACTTAGGCTAGATAATAGAAGAAAGATATTACTAGCAACTTAATTAAATCTAAGTTAAAATTTAACATTTTGAAAGCTAAAGCACTTTAATGGGACTAATATGGTAAAATTTAAGTTTTCTATGGAATAAGATTCTTTAGTGAATATCTCCAAAAATAAATTTCATTATATTAATGTTTTTTCTAAGTAGAAAAATGCAATATGAGATAGCATATAATGTAATATTTATTCTTTTATAGTTGTGCTTATTTAACAACTTGCCTTTGATAATTCCTATTAAATCAATTAGTAAGATTCCATATTAGATGTAGAATGGTAAGACTTTACTGGAATCAAAGTTAATGATTTGTGATGTGATGTGATGATTAGTTAAAGAATATATTACCTAATAAGTTTAAAACTAAATTATATAATAGAAATTTATGATACATCAAAAGAGTTGGATATCATCTTACAACCATATTGAATAAAATATTTTTTAATGCATACTTATAGAAGAATGGCTCTCAAGATAAGTAGTGGAAGTAAGATGAATTTTTAAAATGTTTGAAGATGATAACAGTACATCCGATTAGATTTGGTTTCTTTGTTGATACATTTGTTGTATAATTGAAAGGTTGCAATATGTTGTAAGATTAACTTTCATGATGAATTCTAAGAGTTCATTTTAGAGATGATTGTAGATTTCTACAAGAAGGTTAATGAGAGTATAGTTTTCCTCTTCAATAAGAGTATGTAATGACATGTTGCTTATAGAGAATAATAATTCACATTTTCAATTGTTAAAGATATGATAGTCTAAGAACAACTCTTATTAGATATAAAAGGTAATAAATTATTTCTAGGAATTAGATCAATAGAGATAGATATATAAGTTTTTACCAATTCTAATGTAAATAAATATATAATATATTAAACGTGTTTAGTATTTAAGACATCCAATACTCATAAATTATTAAAGATATTTATTATTCTATATATGAGTTGATATTTGAGTTTAAAATCATATTAATATTAAGTTTAGTTTGACAAGAGTCTTGTTGAAGGTATATTTACTTAGAATAATATTATTTTGAGTTGGAAAGGTTCTAATGCAGCATTAACTACTAATTCGACTATAATACCATTTTATCAACGACTACTCAAGCTATAATACCTTTTTCATTTAGTGGAAATTGTTATTTTGGATCAGGTTTTCTTAATGAACTTAGTATAATTCCTTGCATTATTGAAAAGGCAATAAATTGTAGAACATTAGAGCTATTAAGCATGCAAAAGGAGCTACAGTCTCATCAAGGATCCAAGTATATATTTAGGTAGATTTCTTAATTAGAATGATAATTAAGATGAAGATTCTGATTTAAGTAAGCACTCATTATAAAAAATCTTGTAGAATTATCTCACTAAACTATTGTCTCAACAAGAACAAGATTATCATGTAGAGTTATGGTATAAGATTCTTAAGTGATTGACTTAGTTCAGATGAGAGATTGTTGGTTTATGCCTTAAAACCAATTAGCTAGTTATAGTTTTTTTAACATAACTATTTAAAGATAAATATCTTATACATATATTTTTTAATTAGCTAATGTATAAGATAAAATTCATGAGATAAATGTCTATTTACGAATGAAATTATAATGGAATTATAATTATGAGATTCATATTACATTTATATTAAGATTTATATTATATTTATATAATTGTTCCTAGTTGTTATCCTATTGATACTAGACATTAATAGTGCAAAAGGACTAGCACGCATTATATGTCTTCCTTATAAAAAAAGTAGCCGATGTTATAAACTAAAATATAGAGATATTTAAACAAACATATGGATGCTTGTTAGGAAATAAGTTTACTAAACTGATTTAATACGATAATTCCATTTGGAACATTACTTATATATCTATGAAAATTCTTATTATGATGATTATATAAGTGAACATTTGACTTGAGACCTCTAAGGTATTTCATGTAGAAATTGTTGTATTTTAACACTTCTTGTATATCTAAGAAAATTCTTATTATGATGATTGGATAAATAATCCTTTGACTTGATATCATAAGGGTATTTTATGTGAAAATTGCTATATTTTGATAATACCTAAATCTATCCTAATCATAGGTAACTCATGTGATATAAACTATGTGGAGGTAGTAGAATACTCAATATAGGACTGATAACCGAAAATTGATTAGAGAGAATGATCTGTTGTTCTTAATTAGTATTTGATTTAAGAAATCTTTGGTCAAGGTAGATATGATACTTTTAAAATAGTTTTCAAATGTTATTAATAGAATTAATTAATAATGGTAGAGAACTAAGATGATAAGACTTAAATAGAGTTGACATGAATTCCATATTATGTATGATGAAATCATTGATTTAGACTAAAAAGTCATACATGTAAAAGTTAGTTAAAATCACTTTGATAATATTTGAATAGTTATAGCGTATTGTTAAAGGTCAATCTTGATCTATAAATATAAATTATTTAACTAAAATTAAAAATAAATTAAAAGAAGTTCAATTTATCTAATCCTTAGTACAAATTAAGGTTATAATTTATATCTATTGCAATATATTTAAGAACCTAATTGATTACAAACAAATAACAGTTGAAGAGAGAATTAATCAAATTAGACTTGATTATATATTTTGAGAAACTTTAAAGAATAAATACGATATATTTAATAAATAAGGATCAATATAAGATATTGAATCTTATTTGGACTTAATTGTTATTTAATTAGAATTAATTATGATTTTAATTAAATTTATAGATTATAATTATAATTTAACAAAATTATTAAAAATTCAAGTTCTATTATAAGTAGGTGTAGACCCTAAAGGAAACAACGCTCCTAAACTTATGCCTTCCACTACTATTTACTGAGTTCTTTCAATTAATTTGTGTGAATATTATTAGAAGTTGGATATTTTTTGAACTTGTTTTTAAAAATTGAAGAAGTTATTAAGAAAAGATCAAAATTTGTAATAAAAATACTATTTATATTTGTATGTTTCATGAAATTTAAAGTGAAAAAAAACTTTCGAGAAGTTTAACAAAAAAGATTTGTATTTCTACCATTCTATGCAAGATGGAATCATGCTCCAATTTCTTAATATATCCGACCTAGGTTTAGTTATGATCAAAAGAGGTCAGTTCTTACAAGGAAGAAACGCATGGACTTTAACATCCATCATTTTTGGTGTGGTGCCAAGTTCGTGATTCTATAGAATCCTGCCGTCTTAGCTACTCACCCTCTAAATCCAATAAGTTGAGATTCAACAAAGAACGTGATATTGACATACGAGTGATGCTCACGATGAAATGATCGATTCGAGAATCTTTCTTCTCCTTGGCCTCGCATGTGCTCTAGTTTCGCTGGTCTACCATGAGAGCGCGTCTAGTTTGCCAGCTAAGGCATCTGTAACTGGTGATTTCCTTCGATTCTCTCCGACAAATGCCTTTTATTTTCCTTTCAACTTCTTTTGCTATTTTCTACAAGACTGTTTATTTTCTATTTTGCCTAAGAAAAACCGATATAATCATATTATTTGCTCAGCAGTGAAGCATCAAGAACGGAACGAGTGTAGGTATGCCTCAAGCTGTCCCAATAAACATAGCAAGGGGCAACAACATTCACACAGCAGTTGTGGTTATGATGGAGTAGATGAAAATAGCAATGTTAGTCAGGAAGAAGCTGTGGACAAATGAAGTAAAACTAGACTAACACTTCCAATGGTGTGGTTATGATGGACTAGATGAAAATAGCAATGTTAGTCAGGAAGAAGCTGTGGACAAATGAAGTAAAACTAGACTAACACTTTCAACTGTAGCACTTGCCAACGTAGGTGTAAAATCCAGATGGGTAAATAGTTACTACAGTTATGTGTAATTCTGCTACATAAAGGAATGTTTAGTGTGCCTTCGCTTTGCATTGGTTTATCCACAAGTTGTTTGAAGGTAAATAATAGTAAAGCCAGAGGTTGCATTAGATTGAATTTATGGGTACATTCCTATCACTCTTTTTCTCATTTGGAAGTCTTCAAGTATTTCCCTCCCTGGAATCATTTCCTAATCCTTCTATCTCTTCCTTTCAAGGTTGTTACTTGTTTGCTCTAGACTTAGCATGAAACAACTTAATTATCCATGCAAGCACCACAAGAATTCTGAAAGTGAATACAAAGGACTACGGGCAATGTTACGCATCAATTTTAATTGGGGTGGATTAAAGGAAAATGGACAATGCAAATGTTGGTGGCACGACATTCTTAAGAAGTTATCTACACATCATTTAACAATTCATCATCACATTCATTCCATGATAATTTATTCCACGAGAAATAAACTTGTGGTCAACAATTACAAACTTCAACCTTTAACAATTATTTCATTGCAACTAAATACAGAAGTGAAACAGAACTATAAATTCTTGGGGTTTACGAATTTGAGAGCTACCTGGAACTTACAAAGACTTCTTATGCAACAAGGGATCAGATATGACCTGAGGCTCAAAGTCTGGCTTCAAATAATGGGAAAGCAAGTCAGCATAGACCTCATATCGGGCTGTCATTCGAAAACCCCACTTGTCTTTGAGTTGTCTACACAGGTTTAGATCCATGTCTGAAATCAACAGGCCATCTTTGTGACGAGAAAGAGAAGGTGTGCAAGAAGCATCTGGTGCTGAAAAATGACTAGAACCATAGAAATGACCAAAATCTGCATGTTGTGGTTTCCCATCACCAGAAGTAAATGGATTTGGAAATATCTCAGTACCAATCCGGTTGATTGACCCGACAAAGTAGCTATTGGCTATTGCAGCATTACGTGCCTGTAAAACCATGAATAACATTGTTACTTGAGTTGTAGTATAACCATCTTCTGAGTTTCACGCCAATGACTGAGATAGGACAAACTAAGTTAGCATGAAAAAGTGGATAAGACCTTGAAAAAATGTCATAACATATTTCACTTGAAAATCCTCAAAATGAAAGATCCTATGGTTTCTGCTCAAAACAAGTCTTCCAATGAGCTCATTGTTAGTCCAGGCCATGAAATAAGAAAGAATCACCAATAAGCACAAAAACAGAATACCTATACAGAAGCAACAGATCAAAGATTGAACAAAGGGTAAGAAGTAACCTCAATAGGCCACATTGGTTCACTGAGTTCACCCACAGTCGCAGAAGGATTGAAAACAATCTCTGCACCATTAAGTCCAAATGCTAACCAATTCAAAGGATGGTGCCTCCCATAACATATATTGACGGCGATCTTTCCAAAAGCTGTCTCAAACACTGGATGCCCAGTATTTCCTTCCATGTAATAGGTACTTTCATTGAAGTCACCAACTCTGGGTATATGGTTCTGCGAAACGAAATGTTTCAATAATAAGTAGACAAAATATTCTAATAGCAACATATAAGACAAAAGAATATTATCAGTTACCTTCCTGTGCTTGCCAATTATGTTTCCATGATTTCCAATTATTACAGCAGTGTTCCAAAGAGTTTCCCCATGATTAATATCCCTCTCCAGAATTGGGCTTATGATCACCATATTGTATTTCTGTGCATATTTCTGGAGAAACTGTGTTGACTCCCCATCAACAGGCTCTGCAAATTCACACCATCTCTTCTCCCTAGTGCAAAAGGCAAATGGCATCGTCCACGCTTCCTGTTTTAATGTTACATGAGAAGTTTTATATTGCAGGCTACCTAGACATGTATTAAATAATTGAGTTCAATAGTTTCTCTAAACTTACTTGCAAGCATAATATGTTGACTCCTGAAGCACCTGCTGCATCCATAATTGGTTTTAACTTCTGAAAGATAGCCCTCTTTTGCTCTGGAAAGGAGGCAGTTGTTGGAAGTGTAATTGAGTTCTGAATCAAACCTACCCTAACAACTCGAGGATCTCTTAATACCTCTTTGTCAGCTCCAAAGCAGAAGGCCTGAAAAGATTTAAAATTGAGTAGATCTGGAAAGCAACATGAATACATCAAACAGGTACTTCTACCTGGAGATCAAAATCATGTTGTGAAGACAGAGCTTTAGCAGACTCCGGAAGATCAATAGTTTCAAGCGCCTTTCCGCAATTCAATCCTAGAAGTAAACGACTGACCTCCTGAAAAAACATCAATCATATTCACGCTATACTACAGGATACAAGTCTGCAGTTCACTAACATGGCCTTTTAATGAAATAAAATCTTAGCAAGAGAGAATATGCAGAACCCACAATTAATCCACTACACGGTTCAAATAGGCACATAATAGCCGTTCACATCTTTAAAATAATAATCTGCAGATGGGCCTGAACCAATTTGACTTTTATTAATCAGTGAAAACATAAAATCAACTCACTATTTGGACGATTCATATGCAAATCCCAACACAAGAAACGAAGAGAAAACAAGAAAGGAGAACTTTCTACCTTGAAAAGATGGGGCTTGAGGTTGGAGCTCAAGAGTTGGTGCAGAGAGTCATATCCACAAATTGAACCATCTTTAGAGGCAGAGGCCCCTTTTTTCATCTCAATGTCTTCAGTATTTTCCATCTCTGGTTTTCTTCTTGCTAAAAAGTTGGCGACTTGCTGCGCCCCTTGCTATACTCACAAAGTTCAAAGATCAAAAGTTTCTTCTGACCCAAATGATCAAAATCCTCCAAGACAAATGAATCGATCATTGACCGGACTCTCCATTTATTTTCTTTGTTTTTTTTCTTGAGTGACTTGGATTATAAGTTGGCTGCCTGTTAGGATGCAATCGCCGTCAGATTTTATTTCAAATTTATATATTTTTTAGATATTTTAAATTTAATTATATTTATTAATAATTATTAATTTAATTTTATTATATTATATTTAAAAAAATAAACAAAATTATTAAGTA
>JANTNU010000235.1:33686773-33698162 GCA_024752395.1 Erythroxylum havanense | reverse complement strand
CAATTTATATACAAAACCATAATTCACTATTCTATTCCATATACAAATCCATAATTCAATCAATCCCATTCATATATCATAACCATACACAAATTTATATCTCAAGTCCATACACAAGTCCAGAAGTCACTTACTTCATGAAATAAAAGCTTAAAAAAATATTAATGGCATTCCGCGCCATATACAAACCAATACCAAAAGTCAAATTACTCATAATACAAAATATGCAAAAGTCAATCAAAAGCTTTGACTTTCTTTCATCCGATCTCCTGCTTGATACCTGGAGATGGGGGTGAAAGGGGGTGAGCTAGACAACTCATGGATATCATATTTATAAATCAGAAAATAAGCAAAAATCATTCATCAAAAGCTTATTTCTCAAAATTTCTTAATTTTTCAAACTTCATTTACCATTTCAAATAATGTAGTTCTCGATTTCTTTCAAAAATTCATGAACAATTTTCAAATCATGTAATGCATCACAGAACACACATAAACACATAATATATTAGAATGGTTTGGGTCGGTCCAAAACAGAACGTATTACACATTTTCGCATAGCGGTCCTGTGCAGCCGTGAACAGAACGTACTATACTTTCCCACATCACGGTCCAGTGTAGACGTGAACTTGTGGGAGTCTATAATGGAGCTCCAATGCCACTAGCGGGCAGGCGGGCAAAGCCTATAAAAAGACAAGTGTACTTGACTCAACTTATGGGACCAAACCAAACCCACATAACACATTTCACATTTGAGAAAACGGATTGCTCGAAGGCACATTTCGAAAATCCAGTTTTCATATCATGTCATGTTTCATACAAATGTCATTCACAATTTCAAAATCAATTCATATAACAATAATTCAATTAAACAAAGAATGCAGCATTTTGGCACATAATCAAATTCTTTAAACATTCAAAACCCAAGGATTCTCAAACCTCAAAATCAAAGAATGCAACAATTTTTGCAAATTATCAAAATCATAAGTCAAACAAATTCCCATTCATTCAAAACAATGAAATCATCAATTATGCACATTTATCAAATTATTCAAACCATTCGAAAAATAATGAAGTCAATAATTATTGCATTTTCTTAAATCCTTCCAAATAATGAATGTATCATTATAACAATTTCTAAAAATCATTTCAAAAGTAAGGAATTTAATCATCCAAAAAATAATAATTTAAAAACCCTTTCTTGATTTTTCAAGCACACATACATAGCTTACATCTCAAAATATAAACATGGTACCTACCCCAATTCCATGCTTAATACTTGTCCAAAGCTTCCATTTCTCCATCGCTTCTCTTAATTTCCCTAATTCATGACAAAAATTTCTAATTAATAAACATCTAAAATTGAACAATATATACCATGCTATCTCCAAAATTGACTTTAGAAATCACAAACTCATACCATTCTTAAGCTTTCTAAACCAAAATCTCATTAAAATTTCAAAGATCAAAAATCGCCTCTTACCTTAATCTTCATCAATTTCAGAAATTTTTGGCTTGAAAGGAAGCTCTTGTGCTCCTCCAACTTTTTCTCTCTTGAAACAACATCAAACTCTCACTTGAAGACCCATAAAAATTGAACCCTAACCCATTTTCTTCTTCCCTTTTTCTTTCCATCGAAACTTTCCTTCCTCTTCTCTCTTCTTTCTTCTTTTCTTTTGTTCATTTCTTAAAGTTTCGGCTTCTACTTCTTAAAAAAGACAGCCCTAATTCTTTCCTTTAATGAATATAAAATGACCATTATGCCCCTCTATATAAACCTTCTAACTTAAAACCTTAAGTGATCTTCCAAAATTGCCCCTAAAGTTCATTTTAATTCATGCTTACATTAGGACATTTTTCTAACCATTAAATTGAAGAAATTTGCTAAAACTTCCTTCTAAAGAAATGTTCCTCATTGTCTTAATTTCATAAAGCCAAAAAAATTATTTAATTTGGTACACTACTCCAAAAGTTATACTCCAAACATTTCAGACTATTCTTATGCTAACACATTTTCAAGCGATTTACTTCCATCCAAAAATAGACATTCTTAAAGACCAGATTGAAACTCATGTTCTTCAAAATATTTGTAATCCTATTTCTCTAGTTTAATCCAAATCAAGTATCACCTCATTTGGATGACTAGAGCAAACGACTAAAATACTTTCAGCTCTTACTAATCCCAGACTGAACATTTGAAACCCATTTCAATTCAGAAATTGGAAGTCTTAGGGGCTAAATTGAAATTCAATTCCTTCATATGACTTGTAGCCCCATGTCTCTATTTTATTTTGCAAAAAAAATTAGATCAATCGGATCTCCACATATCAAGAATTTCTCATAAGACTGATCCATATTTAGAAAATTTTCTAACTCACTTTGATTAAATCAATTATCCTTAATTTAATCTAAAAATCCACAAATTTCTCATGATAATGTAGATAATTGTCTTAGGAATCCAACGCTTTAAAAATCAAGTCAATCGGATGTCGGATGGAAAAGATATAAGCAAAAGATTTAACAATGGTCGAATTAAGGGGGAGATAGCAAAATCAGAAGAGATGAAATGACGTCGCGAAGGAGGAACGAAAAACGGCGTCACATGGGAGAAGGAGTAGACGAAACAGTGTTGCAAGGAGGGAAAACGGCCGAGCGCTCACGAGCCGTCGCACTCGCGAGGGCAAGCCGGACGCCCTCGTAAGGGCGAGGTCAGTCCCTTGCCTGTTCCCGTTTCAATTCCCCCCTTTTTTTCCACTTATATATATATATATATAATATCTGAATTTTCTAAAAATCATATCTTTGGACTCAAGAATCCAAAATTTACAAACTTGGTACCAAACGAAATCTGAAAGGAAGCACTACAACTTCCATGAAGAGTTCAAAAGCCAAATCCGTCTCTAAAGGGGGTCAAAACCCAATCAAAGTTACTGCCCAATATCAAGCCATCCTAATTAATAACTCAACTTTGAAAATTTCTATCTTTCCACTCCAAGGTCCAAACATGTCATATTTTTTATCAATTCAAAGAAAGAAACCTAAAACTTTCATGAAGGACAAAAAATCAATTTGTCCTCTAAAGGAGTTAAAAACCAATTCAAAGTTTCTGTCCACTAATGATCATGCCAAACTATAAGAGCAACTTGTAAAAATCATAACTTCCTATTTCATAAACCAAAATTTCCATACTTTACACCAATGGAAAGATCAGAACATGATCTAAAACTTTCATGAAGGCTTTAAGAGCAAATTCAGCCTCTATATAGATCAAAAAGTCAATCAAAGTTACTGTTCAATTACTATCATCCTGAATAGTAACACAATTTCTAAAATTCATAACTTCTCATCCCCTTGTCCAAAAATTCTAAACTTTATATCAATGTAAAGATCAAAACAAAATATTCAACTTTTATGAAGCACTTAAAGGCAATTTTAACCTCTAACTAGGTCAATTTTTCAGTCAACATTTCTGCCAGATAATTGCTCATCCTAAAACAATATCCAAAGTTCCAAATTTCATATCTTCCAATTTCCACAACCAAAAATAACATATTATATATCATTGTAAAGCTATAAACTTCCTCTACATCTTTCATGTAGACCACGTAACTCAATTCAAAACATACCAGTCTATAATTTTTCTCAAAACACAGTATACATAAATCTACACTTAATAGCATTTTTAAAAACAAAGCAAAATAACCTTAACTTTGAAAGATCATAACTTTCAATCCCAATATCGAAAAATGTCATTCTTTATAGAGATAGAAAGCTCTCAACAGAAGCTACAAGTTTTATGAAGATCATTTTCTCACATTTAGCCTAAATCAACCCATAAAAATTTACAAAGATTTCAGGTCAAAAAGTCAACCCTACTACTATTCATCCCAAACAATTTCAAACTTATAATTCTCCAAAATCTCACACTTTTACAATTTATTTCTTGTTTTTCAACTTCCATTTAAATCAAATTGTTCACTCTCAAATTCATAGCATATACACATTTACTCAAAACTCAAGTCATCTAAAACCAAAAATAAATCTTTTCACTAATCAATTTGATAACACATACAAATTTACCTAACCTCACATCAATGTCATTAAACTCAAAAACACTCATTTCATGTATTAACCTCAAAATATCATTTCAATTTGTTCAAACTAGCATTGCTCACATAAAACATTAAACATAATCATTCAAATTCATGAATTTTCTTTTCCTTTATACATGACTAATTCACCACCAATTTCTCATTTCAAGTCAAATTTTAACTAGCAATTCTAAGAAAAGTTCAGGGTCCAACAGGTTCTATCTTCTGAAGGGTCAAAAATGGACTAGAAGATAGGTATAGATGAAACCAAATGAAAAAACAGAAGAATGGAAAAAGACAAATGAATTGGAAAAATTGTTATAACTTTCCCTACAGATATTAGACTAAGGTATTCTTTATATGGTTTGAAAGAGTACTTCAAGATCTACAACTTTCAAGAGATCTCAAAGATAGATTCTATCTTTTGAAGGGTCAAAAATGGATCGAAAAATTCAAAAATGGATTGAAAAATAGGTAAGGCAAAAAATAGAAAAAACAAAACACAGAAGAAACAAAAAGTAAAAGAAGCAAAACACAGAAGAAGATGTGTTAACAAAACATAGAAGAAGACATATCAGCAAAATACAGAAGAAGACACGTCAACAAAATACTGAAGAAGACATGTCACCAAAACATAAAGGAAAACGTGTCAGCAAAATATAGAAGAAGACATGTTAGCAAAACATAGAGGAAGACGCATAAGAAAAACATAGAAGAGGATATGTCAAAAAATATAGAAGAAGACGTGTCAGCAAAATACAGAAGAAGACACGTCAGCAAAACAGAGACGAAGAAACGTCAGCAAAACAGAGAAGAAGACACATCAATAAAACATAGAGGAAGATGTGTCAGCAAAATGTAGAAGAAGACGCGTCAACAAAATATAGAAGAAGACACGTCAACAAAACATAGAAGAAGATGCATCAGCAAAACACAGAAGAAGACACGTCAACAAAATACAAAAGAAGACACGTCAGTAAAACACAGAAAAAGCGAAGAGACAGAAGATACATCTTCCTTTGTAAGGACCATAACTTTCAACCTATAAGTCTAAAAATTTCAAGCTATATATTGTTGGAAAGCTAATGATAGACCTACAACTTTCCAGAAGACACATTTGCGTAAAATAGCCTAGCTTAATCCAGATTTTTTCCCGAAGTCAAAACACGAATTTACGTTTATCCACCAATATACAACACCCATTTCTCAATTTCATGACAAAATTTGAGATTCTTAAAGACAGAATTTAAATTCAATGTCTTCATTAAAAAATGTATAAATATGTTTCTAGTTTAATACAAATCAAGAATCATCTCGTTTGGATAACTAAAGAAAAAGTTGTGGCTAAAAGATTGAAACATACTCCATAACATTTTCCAGATCAACCATTCATTTTGTTTCACAATCTTTCCTTAACACAAATCATACTAAAATCACCTTTTCTAATTCATTTACTCCTCATTCTCAACTTCATTAAAAAACTATTGAAAACGTTCACTTGTCATAGAAAATTTTCAGATGGTTCTTAAAACACATATTTCTTAGGCTTTCAACCAAAATTCACAAGTTGTAAAACATGAATGCATCACTCTTGTCATGAGCACATAAGTGTATAAAATGGCTTGGGTAAGTCCAAAAACATAATGCACTACACATTTCCAATATAATGGTCTTGTATAGTCGTGAATTCTTGAGGGAGTTCTTAAAGGGAATTCCATGTCACTAGCAGGTAGGCGGGAGATGCCTATATTTGGGTCAACGTGCATGTGACAATTTTTGAAGGACTACCACAAACACACATAACATATAGATTTAAAATATTGTAAGCTTGATGCCCAAAATGGTACATTTTGTTGAAAACTTGTTTTTCACATGCTTGTTAGACCTTAAAAACCATTTCTAAAAGTATGGTTTCATAATTATGCATCATTTCAAAGAATCATTTTAAAAATAACGTTTTATAAATCATTACACAAATCATATAACATACATATAGCAATAAATGCAACACTTATGATGCAATTGGAAAAATTAAACTTTTTTTATTTAAAGAAAACATTAGTGGATTATTTGCTCTATTATAAACATGTACCTACGAGTTGTCAAGCTCACCCCCTCTCTATCCCTTCTTTAGGTGATAGTTAAGAAATCAAGTAATCAAGACTTATTTGTATTTTGTAATAAGCCAATGGCGTGGCTTTTGATATATAAATAAAGTTTTTCAAACTCTGTTGCTTTAGAAATGAAATGATAGATTGAAGTAATTCAGTTACGTATGCTCATATTGACTTCCTCATTATATGATTAAGTTGGAGTAATAAGTTTGTTTTGATGTTCGATCATAATGGGGCACGCCACCCTTGTGGAATGATGCCTAATAAGGGTTCATGGAAATAACCCTATGGGTTTATCCTCACGTTTCATGATTTCACAAGAGTTGGGTTCCGACAACTATGACCAACATTGATGACTTGATTTTGTGAGTTGAATGTGTGTGAAATGGATGGTGAAAAATCTATGTAAATGTCATGTTTTTGTAATTGTTAATGATCATTAATGACCCATGATTTGTTATAGATATGTTTGGAAGTTAGATGATCCATATATGGTGTTAGGATGAGTGTAGAAAATCAACTATGAATCTATTAATGAATATGTTCTGTTTTTGGTTAATGATCAAATATAGATCATGAATTGATTTGTGAATGTTTTAGATTTGAAATGGAGTTAAGAATGAGGAGTGATGAGGTATAAAGGTGATCTTGGTATGAGTTGTGTTAGGGTAAGATTTGGAAACAAAATTTTGATAGTTGAGTTGGAGAATGTTGCAACAACATGACCTATGAGTATGCTTCTGTGTTTTGACCATAACTTGCACAGTAGTTATTCAATTGAGATGATTCTTAGTTTGGATTAAACTAGAAACATAGGTATACATTTTGTATGAAGACATCAATTTCAAATTCTTTCTTTAAGAGTTTCCAATTTTGACTAGAAGTTCAGTACTGGGTGTAGGAAAAAGTGCAAAAAAAACTGGATACATAATGGGTTTTTTGTTTTGTTTTCTTGATGAATTAATGTGAATCTTTTTTGGTGTTTTTGTGATGAAATAAAATGAGTCTAAAGCTAAATAATGAGTCTAAAGCTAAATAAAGGGATTAATGTGGTGTCTTGAAATGTGAAGGATCAAGGTGATAGTTAGAAATGAAATAAAAGTGGAAATGAAGTTGAACATGAGCAGAAAATTGATGATGAATGCATATATATGTGTATATTTTGTTATTAGTGTTTATGATCCATCATGGGCTATAGTTTGATTATAGATGATATTGAGTTAAAATGGAGTTATAAAAATAGATAAATGATGAGTATTGAACTAGAAATGATAGACTAAGCATGAGGAATTAAATGTTGTAAGTAAAGAGTTAAAAGTTTGATCTGAACATTCCATGAGTTTTCTGTACTGATATAGAGAGTTTTTGAAAAAGTTGTCTGCATGAAAGTTGTACAATTATACTTAAGCTTTCCATTGATATAAAGTATGTAATTTTTGTACATTGGAGTAGAGAGATATGATCATTATAAGTTTGTGATGTTACTTGGGATGGACATTCAGGATAATTCCATTATTTTGAAATTTTGACCCTTATAGAGGTAAATTTTGTTTTCTAAATCTTCATGAAAGTTGTAGGTCTAAAAGTTTTCTTTAAAGCAATCTTTAAATGACCTTAATCTGATATTTTTAGTGAAAGTTATGGCCATTTTACCAATTTAGGTTGGAAGGGAGGAATCGCTATCGCGCATTGTGCGCGTACATGACCTGCCAATTTCACCCCAGTCTGAACATGCTTCACTCTTTTGACCATAATTTTATTGTTGGACCTTCAAATGACTTGATTTTTAAAGCATTGGATTTATATCACATTTCTATATCTCTCTATTAATATTTATAGCTTTTGGTTTTGAATCAAAAAAGATTGGTGGAATCATGAGGGCATCGGTTGGAGAGCATGAACTGGATATTTTACTAAACATGTTCCAGTATTTTGATGATATCTTAATATGTAGGATTCCAAATGAGATGATTTTTAATTTAGAGTAAACTAGCAAAATAGGGATACAAATTATATGAAGAAGTTGAATTATGATTCAGTCTTTATGATGTTTAATTTCTTGATGGAAGTAGTGTACAGCATATTGTTTTTGTATATGAACAGCTCGAAAATGTTTGTGACATATCTTCTAAATTACTGAACCAAATTGAGTGATTTTGGCATCAATGGAAAGATAAGACATAGAGGAACAGTTTTTTAGAAGAGAGTGTGACCAAATTACATCAGTTTCGCTTTTTGATTGAATTTGAATAGTAGATTTGAAAGTGTGACTTGGAAAAATTTTGAAGTGACTCAATGAAAAAGGAATGGAGATTTTAATGGTTTTAGTGAGGAAAAAACCTAATTATAAATTATACTTATATGAGTTTTAATATAAGAATGGCTTTGTGATGAAATTAATGGTAAAAGACTCGGGACTGTCATGAACATGAATTGTACATATTTCATTTCAAGCATGTGCATTATTAAACACTTATGATTGTGCAAACTGTGATGTATGTGTATCTTGCATAAATGAGTTGTGCAGGTTAAATGTCCGCATTTAGGCGTCCCTAAAATTTGGAAGCAAATGCTAATCGGGAGCGTACTATGAGTAGACCTAGATGGTCTCATTTCATTGTTTTTTATTGTGTGAATTTTAGTATTAATTGACTATTGAATGTCTATATGAATGTGATTGATTGTGTTGGTTTTTAGACAAGAGGTCCGATGATTGTGATGCTTGGTTGAGATATTGAAGTGTTGTTTGTATGTGAATGAGATGAACTAAGTGTACATAATTTGTTGATAAATGTGTTTTGAATGAGCATTTGCATGTAAGTAAAATATGATTCTCAACTTAATGTTGAATCTTGGACTAAGGTCCGATGATATAGGAATGTGATTGAATGGGATCATGCAAATGTGATTGATGCGTTTCATTTCATGAATGCATGAAACATAATGGCAATTGTGACCAAAGTGGCCACCGATCAAAGCATAAAATTCAATGATTGACAAAGAGTTTCGAGCTCAAAAGTGATTCAGAGCCTCAGGCTCAACGTTTAATGAGCCCTATACGGGACAGTTATCAATGAGCCCTATATGGGACAGTTTAGGCACTTGGTCACAACAAAGTAATAAATAGAAAGTGAGTCTCATGCACATTGCATATGCATGATACGAATGATTAAATTGTATTGATTGCGGAATATGAAATGTTATGAATGTGATTTAAGTGTTATGTGATTGGGTGAGCCATTAATGATGGTCACTCATTAAGTTCGTAAAACTCACCCAAAATTTGTAAATATTTTTAGGATATAAAAATACCCCATTAGGCAAATGAGAGTATCCCTATAATATTCAAATAAGGGATAGAGGTCGGGATCAGTTTGTGTCTGCATTAGTGTTTTCCTATTTTTTGTATAAATTTGTATTCCACAATTTCCTTAAAATAATGCATTTCGAAATTTTGGTATAATGTGTATACAATGGTTTTTATGGTGGAATGTAAAGACATTATGACTAAAGTATTTTGTATTTATAATGGGCCCCAATTGACTATTGAAATTTTATTGATTATATTGTGTTGATTGAAAATGTTTATGAGTGAAAGTGGACCCAAATTGGTTATTATTTCTACATTTGTTTGTTGTTGTTTCAAAAAATTAAAAAAAATTATACCAATTTTTTGAATGATTAAGTGCTTTAGCATGCCACCCTTGTCGGGCACAGACTTGGACATTACCCAAGATGTCAGGTACGTGTCTTGCAGGAGTGGGGTGCTACAGTAAGAGTTCAATTACTATACTAGGACACTGACACATTTTGTGAGCAAACTTTAAGTTCTTGGTAAAGTCTTTGTAATAGTTAGTATCAGAGCCATGTTGGTGATTCAATGGTCGATGGTAGCAATCTAACTGAGCATGTCATAAGGGTGGAAGCGCTCATTGGTCATATACCTATAGTTGATGAAGAAATATCATCTTAGACATCAAGTTTTGATCACTTGGAGGTGCAAATCGAAGAATTGCAAAACCAAGTGGTTGAATTGATTAAAGCATGAGAGGATGCCAATTTTGAGAAGATTGTCCTCAGACGTACAAGTGCAACTATGTATATGGGACATGTTGAAAGGACCATGTTAAAAATGCAAGAGGCAAAATTTTTTCAGGGAATTTGAAATGTTAAGGAACTTGAGAACTTCATGTGGGATATGAAGCAGTATTTTGCAACTGCTAAAGTGTTGAATGAGAAAAAGATGAACGTTTTAACAATGTAACTTAATGATGATGCAAAGTTGTGGTAGAGAAGTCAAAACTCTATCGAAATTAGTGATGGTCATCCTCTTGTTAATACATAGGAAAGGATGAAAAAGGAGATAAAGGATCAATTCCTTCCAAACAATACTTTTTTCTTTACAAGGGACACCTTGAAATGGTTGAAGCATTATGATTCGATAAAGGATTAAGTTAAGAAATTTAGTTCCTTAATGGTTGATATTAAGAATATGTCAGATGAGGACAAGCTATTCAACTTTATGTCGGGATTACAACCTTGGGCATAAATGAAATGTCAAGGATGTTGTGCGTGCGATTGCAGTTACAGATGCTTTGGTATATTTCAGAGCCAAAGGAAACCAAGACCTCTTCCTCTTCTAAAAAATCCAAAAGCACTCACCAAGAGAAGAGTGAAGGAATGAAGAAGAAAGACCAAAGTGAGAAAACGGAGAATGATCATAAAGAGAAGTCCAAGCAAATTGGGCATCCAAAACAAGGTGAGAAATCTTCCAAGAAAAACTACGGTTGTTTCTTATGTAGTAGCCTTCACTATGATTATGGATGCCCAAGAAAGGAGAAGTTAAATGCTTTAATAACGAAAGCGGATGGTGAAAGCAATCACTTGGAAGCTAGGTTAAATCCTATCTACTTACTCAATACTGTTAGTACAAAAGTAAGTCCATTTAAGAGCCTTATCTATGTGAAGATATAGGTGGTGAAAGAAATCACTTGGAAGCTAGGTTAAATCCTATCTACTTACTCAATACTGTTACTACAAAAGTAAGTCCATTTAAGCGCCTTATTTATGTGAAGATATAGGTCAATAGGAAGGAACCCATAGCTATTGTAACACCCAAATACCCCCTGGGAGGATACATGGATGCCACCCAAGACAGAACAAACAAAATCAAACATTACACAT
>JANTNU010000235.1:33619700-33638078 GCA_024752395.1 Erythroxylum havanense | reverse complement strand
CATATAAGTAAGGGTAAAATGGACATTGTTCAATCATTAATGGTATAAAAGGAAGAAGAAAAGAGTGTCTTACATTTGGAAGAGGCAAAAATGTGATTTGGGGATAGAAAAGAAGAGAGACATAGAGAAGAGAGAAAGGACAGAAAAAGAAGAAAAAGCTAGGGTTTCTTCATTTCTTGGTTTTCAAGAGGGATTTTGAAGATTATTCAAGAAGGAAAAAGGAAGAGGAGGATGAGAGCTTCCATTAGAGCTAACAAACTCTCCATTTGGTGAAGAATCAAGGTAAGAGCATTCTTGATTTGTTGGATTTTTGGAAAGATTTTGATTCATGGAGCTTAGGAAATACACAGGTTTAAGTTTTCTAGGATCAATTTTATGAATATGTTTCTTTGGGTTGTCCAATTTGGATTCCTATTGAATGGAGATTTTTCCTTTGATGAAGGAAATCAAGAGAGGGAAGAGGAGCAAGAGTAGAGGCATTTTGAGCAAGGTTTTCAAGCAAGGAAATCAAGGTGGCTACATATTTATAATATAGTAAATAAGCCACTTTTTTTTCTTTAAATTAAGGAAATTTAATGATTTAAATTGCATCATAAGTGTTGCATTAATTGTTTCTTGAATGAATTGAGAAATTGCTACTGTTTGATATGTGAATTGTGTAATGATTTATGAAAATGATTTCTTTTGAAAAGATCGCATGTTTATGAAATCATTTTTTCAGAAATGGTTTTTGAAATATATCAAGTATATGAAATCAAGTTTTTGTAAAAAAAAAAAAGGTACCATTTTGGGCAAAAAGTTTTGAAATGCATGTTATGTGGGTTTAGTGTAATCTATCCAAAAATTGTCATGTGCATGTTGACCATAAAAAAGGCTTTTCTTGCCTGCCCACTAATGGCATAGAGCGCTTTTATAGACTCCCTCAAGTTTACGCCTACGCAAAACCACTACGTGGGATTACGATAGTTCCTCAAGTTTACGACTGCCAAGACCATTATGTGAAATTGTGTAGTTCGTCATGTTTATGGATTTACCTAAACCATTTTAATGTGGTTATGTGCTTATGATATATGAACAAGTTTGATGCATTCATATTTTGTGGTTTGTAAATTTGACTACATGATGAGAATTTGAGAAATAAATGTTTTATGGATTTCAACAAGAATTTTTTATGACATTGAACTTTTGAATGATTTTGCTTATTTTTCTATTATAAGCTGTTACTCACAAGCTTTTAAGCTCACCCCCACTCTCTTTCCCCTATTCAGGTGATGAGTAAGAGATCAAGTGAAAGTGAATCAAGGCATAAATTCGAATTTGCATGTTTTGTTTTGTTTTGGAGTAATTTATGTAAAAACAAAGCTGTAATTGTATTTTGAGCAATGATTATTCAAGTGTCTTGTGTAATTTGGGAATTTTGGAATATTAATGTATTGTAGCTTGAAATGCCATTAAAGTTTGTAAAACTCTTATTTTATGATGTAAATGGAATATAAATTTGTGTACGGACGATTGTCAGTTTGAAATATGAATGATATATAGATGACGGTGATGAATGTTGAGCATGAATGGTTGATATATATATATATATATATATATATATATATAGACACACACACACACACACACACATTAGTGAGATGTTATGGAAAAGACACATAGGCATTATGAATGATGAGATGTAGTTAAATGTAACATGTCAAATGAGCTGAGAATTAAGAGTGGATGAAGAGAAGTTGGGATTTAAAGGGTTATAAAATGATGTTGCATAGAGAAAGTGAAAATGAGACAATTTCCAAGTTCTTCACAAGGTAAGAATTTATATTCTAAATTCAAAGAGAAAACTGGATTAATCTAGGTAGAACTAGACAAAATTGTCTTCTGTAAAGTTGTAGTTTATCCTCTTAGCTTTCCGATTCTATCAAGTATGCAAATTTTGAGTATGGGAGTTAAGCGATATGAGCATTATAAGTGATGATGCTGCATGGAAAGTAGGAACATGATAGCTATGGTGAATGATAAGAATTGTTGTATGTGATGAATCTTTTGAGTTGAAATTTGGGAGATTTATGAAATCATTTTGGTAATTGAATGTTTAAGAAGTGATATTACATTTGAAGAAGTGCATTTGGGAAGATTATGAGTGAATATGATCTTAGAATTGATGTTGGAAGCATTTGATGAGTTGGGGAACCCCAATGTCTGTTAAACGGACCTTCTCGAGTGAAAAAGGACCCCCTACCTCACCAATGTCTATTAAACAGACCTTCTCATGTGAAAAAGGACCCCCTACCTCACCAATATCCATTAAATGGACATGGATGTCCGTTAAACGGACCTTTTCGGGTGAAAAATGCTTCCAAGCCGGTCTATGTCTGTTAAACAGACATTCACGGAATAGCTATAGTAAATTGCCATTTTGACTATTTTAAAAGCAAAATCTTACTTTATAGTCTCATAAAAGTTGTAGATATAGAAGTCTAATTTCAAATGGTCGAAGAACAAACTCAATCAAATCTTTATAAGAAAAGTTATGGCAATTTCGCCAAGATAGGTACAATATGATTAAGGATATAAACATGTTTGATATTTTTGGCCATAACTTCACCATTATACCTTCGAATGAAGTGATTCTTGAAGAGATAGATTCCTAAGACATGTTTCTATCTCTCCATAGAAATTTATATCTTTTGAAGTTGATTTGAAAAATTTTTCTTTAGAGAAATTGAGGGGTCAGTTGGGAGATCATGATTGAGGTATGAACATACTTTGGCTTTTTAAGCATAACTTCTTCTATAGAGTTCCAATTGAGATAGTTCTTGCTTCAAATTAAACTAGAGATTTGGAGCTACAATTGTTTTAAAGAAGTCAATTATGATTTTTGGTGATTAACTAGTGTGGGTACACGACTCTTATGGGATATGGCTAATACGGGTTCATGCAAATAACCCTTCAAGGTAATGCGCACGCTCATGTTTTATGGTTCAAGATTTGAGTTCCGGAAACGATGCCCAACAAACCTATTTTTGTCAGGCCACTATCACGCCCTACACTTTCCTCCTCTCATTGTCAAACATACTAACACCAATTTTCCAAAATTTACCTCTTCCGTGGCTATTTGATTTTGTAATGAGTCAACTACCATATCGTGTGCATCAATTCTTCTCATTTAATTCGTTATATTTTTCTTTATCTCATTCATACATAAAATCCTCTCTTATATGCATTTCAAACTTTTTCCTTACTGCACATCATGCATTTCTTATTAAATCATTTATGACTATTTCATTCCCCTTTTGTTTTTCCCCATTTCCATCTCATTTTCCTCTTGTCATTTATCCATCTTACATATATATATTCACAATCCATTCAGAGTTATAGATGCATAATCATCCTGAAATTTTGATCTCAATTTTCACTAATATTTTCTCACGGAGGATCATATCACATTAATCAACAATTAGTTCATCTTCTTAAGATCATAATATATATATACATTTTTTCTCATTCTGTTCTACTTGTATACTTTAATCTCATCATTTCTGCTTATATCTCTATTTTCCTTAAACAATCTATGACTGTGTATTCACATCTATATCACATTCAAGGACATAGAACCAAAATACAATAGTGACATCATATTTAATAATACATCCACCAATACCCGAGCAATGAATCTCTATCTATCTTATCGAACCATATACTATTTCTCCTTTCTAAATATCCACAAACTTTCTTTTTCTCACATTTTGATAGATTATCATTTTTCTCAGTGCTTCTCACAGCCCAAACTCTTAAGGAATGCTCATGCATGTGACGCATATTGGGGATCAGTTGCCGTTATCAGCTATGACATGACAAAATGCATGTGACTTGACAGATATTTCAAAAATGCCCATCTAAGATAGTAATTCTAGGCTCTGATACCATATATGTAGCACCCTACTCCTACGAGACACGTGCCTGACATCCCGAGAGATATCCACGACCGTGCTCCATGAGGGTGGCATGCTAGAGCACTTAATCAGTCAGAACTCAGTATAATTATTTTTGAAACCACAAACATAGTATTTGGAAATCAATCATCAAATAAGGCCCACTTTATTCCATAAACATTTTTCAAATCATCATACATTCGTTAATCACTAGGACCTATTCCAGAAACAAAACACTCATAATCATAATGTCAATACAACATGATTACATTCGCATACACATTGTATAACAATTTCAGAATATATTCCTTAATACAAAATTTGTGAAAAAATATAATTCAGTACAAAAATAAAGAAATATAATACAGACGCGAATTGATCCCGGCCTTTATCTCTCACTTACATATAGTAGGTATACTCCTGTTTGCCTAATGGGGTATTCTTCTGATCTTGAAAAATATCTGCAAATTTTGAGTGAGTTTTGCGACAATGAGTGACCATCATCGATGACTCACCCAATCATATAACACATAATTCACATTCACGTCATTTCATATTTCACATTCAATACAATTTAATCATTCATATTATGCATATGTAGTGCACATGAGACTCACTTTCCATTTGTTACTTTATTATGACCGAGTGCCTAAACTATCCCATATCCATTGGATATCGGGCTCATTACTAACTTTCCCTTATCCGCTTGGGGGATACAGGGCTCATTTTACATAATGAGTCTTAGGGTCTTAATCACTTTTGAGCTCGAGGCCTTTTTTCACTCATTAAGCTTTAAGCTCTGATTGGTGGCTACTCTAGTCACAATTGTCATTATGTTTCATGCATTTATGTAATGAAATGCATCACAATATTCAGTTGATTGAAAGTGCTCAATAACACACAATCATATCACTATCACATCTTATTCACATTGTCATCAGACCTTAGTTTGACATTCAACACTTAAGTCGAGAAAACACTTATTTTGTCTAATTCACATTCAATGATCACTTCAATATTTCATTCATACATCAGATTCATTGGACCTCCTGTCTGGAAACCAACACAATCAATCACATTCATATAGTCATTTAGTAGTCAATCAATATAAAAATTCAAAACAGAACAAACAATGAAATGAGACTATCTAGGTCTACTAACAGTACACTCCCAAAGCTAAAGCCTGGAAGTGCCGTCAACGTCTAGAGTTTGACACTCCAATTGCTCCTCTAAATCAAATAACATACATATATATCACAATTTGCACAATTATAACTCTTTAACAATGCACATGAATGAAATAAATTATATATAATGCATGTTCATGACAATCCCGGGTATCTTTCCATCAGTTTCATCACAAAATCATTCTCATATCAAAACCCATCTAAGTATATTTTATACTTAGGTTTATGCCTCACTAAAACCATTGAAATCACAATTCATTTCTCATTGTATCACTTTCAGATTTTTCTCCCAAAAACTAACTTTCTGGTCTACTTTTCTTAATCATTTCGACAATGAAAAAAAAGTAATTTGGCAATACTACCTTATATAAAATTGTTCCTCTATGCCTTATTTTTCTATTGACACCAAAATCACTCAATTTGGTTCAATAATTTGGAAGATATACCTTAAATATTTTCGGGCTGTTCATATTCAAAAATAGTGTACTATGCATAACTTCCAGCCATAAATTAAATATCTTAGAGACTGAATTACAATTTGAAGTCTTCTTATGATTTTTATCCCTATTTATCTAGTTTAATAAAAATTAAAACTCATCTCATTTGGAATCCTACAGATCCAAATACAATCAAAATACTGAAGTCAGTTCAGTAAGATATTCCTATTCACACTGTTCCAATAGATTCCCACATTTTCATTTGATCAAAGTTTTTAAATTAATTCATAATGCTAGTAGACATAAATTAATTCGTTAGGAATCTATTGGTTCAGGAATCAATTCATTTGGATATCTAGAGAAGAAGTTATAGTGGAAAGAAGCAAGATGGTTCAGCTTGCAGAATGCTTTCGGGTACATAGCAAGTCATGGTTACTATTGAAGAGTACAGTAACTTGATGTGACAAATAAACATGAGTCTTGCAATTAACTCATTGGTGTGAGAGAGGAAAATCATAGGGGTGCAGGAGTCACGGGCGTGAGAGGAACATGAGTGTGCAAGAGTCATGGGTGTGATAGATAAAGACATAAATTGGGTGAGATCACAAGTCAGACCTGTCCCACGTTTTTCATTAAATATCTCTCAATTCACTTCATATGGATATGATTTTTATTTAAGTGGTAGAGAAATGTCTTAGAAGTCCAATGGTTCAAGAACCAAGTCATTTAGAGGTTGGACAAAGAAGATATGATCAAAAGAAGCAAGACTGTTCAGCGAAAAAGAAAATCCCAAATGCATGATCGTGCTCTAGCATGAGGGTGCAAATTTCACTTCATCTCCAAAGTCACCGTCGTGCTTATGCACAATGATGCATTTGTTCTATTCTCAAAAGTCACTGTCATGCATAAGTACGATGGTGCAAATCCATTTTGAACCTCAAAAGTCACCGTCGTGTATCTTCTCCACCAACATCTTAACTTCTAGCCTCCATAACTTTTGTTCTAAAACTTCAAAATTTGTAAACTTTACATCAATGGAAAGCTTAAAGAAATCTACAACTTTCATGAAGACCATTTTATAAAAATCACACTAGATCAGTACAGTAAACTCATGGAAGTTTTAGATCAAACATTCAACTCTCAACTATTCATTCCCAGAAAATTTCCAGGCTTCCATTTTCCAAAATCCAAATCTTCAAATTTTTATTTCTAGTCTCTTTACTCCATTTCATTCAACTCATTCACCATAAGTTCATACTTTCCCTAAATATGCAAAATTTAGTCAAGAACCATCAAAAGCCTAAAATTTATAGTTCATCCTATTCATGCTCTGACATCTTTTTTTTTTTGCATTTTCAAAATTTTCCATATTCTAAATTTTCCTCTCAACTTTCATTTATACACTCATACCCATCTCAGGCCATCATTTTGCAACTACTCTTTAACTCAAAAATCATTTTCCTGATCATCTCTAAAGCTTTCATCTACTCACGTATACACATACATATATATATATATATATATACACACACACACACACACACACACACAGTGAAGAAATAGAGCACATAACCTTTTTCATACTTTATCTTCTAAACTAATCCCATACACCATTTCATTTCTATTTCAAACTCCAAAAATCAGTTCTACATCACCTGATCACTAACATTCCATCAAATACTAAATAACACTATATCCATATTTTTCATCCCATTAACATAATGTTCATGAATATATACGTAAATCCCATGTTCATACAAATGATAGTGTTTTCATCGAATTTATCTCATAAATCCACAAATCTAAAGGATTTACTCAATACTTACTTGCTAAAATTTCCAAGATCTTCAACTATCCCGAAGTCCTAACTCCATGCAAATTTATGTATCTCACCGAATAAGTTGACCAGCTTCAGATCTTTCTTAGGGTTGAAGAAACAAATAGCAAAGTGGAAGCTTGGCAAATGACAATGTTCAATTCCTAAGGCTTTAACTAGTTTCTCACTCAACTAGTTCAATCAAACTCCAAATTTTGCTCCAATTGACACTAATCTTCCACTAACATTTTCTCAAAAATTCTAAAGTCATCAATAAAATTTCTTCAATATTATTAAACTTTTATTTCTATATCCATTCTTTAATTTACTTGCCAAGTGGCATTTTCCTAGTCCAATAATACTCAATATTTTCAAAAAAAAATTCCAAAATTCACCAAAAATTTCTAAATAAATACATATATTCTCCACATTGATTTTTAATACTATAAATTCAAAATTCTCACATAACCAAATTTATAACTAATTATACCCGGAATTATTCATGAATGCATGTACGACTAGTTTCATGTGCAAAAATTTTCACCATTCATGTGCATGTGTATGACATATTATGCACGAGCATGAAAATACTTTTCTAAGCTCTCATTGATCACTCCTATTACTATTATAACCTCTCCTCAAGTAATGAGATCAGCTCAGGTATTGAAGTGGATATTTGATTCATTCGATAGTTAAACACAAACTGTGAATAACTGTCGTTAAACTAGTCAGAATTATATCTATACTTAATTTATTATCCATTATAAAACCCAAACTAGCTAACCTCTTAATTTATCCATTTATCTTTAGTACATACTGCACTGGAGACGATCCCTCAGCCATCTTTGAGTGAAAAACCAACATCAAAGTCCTAAACCCTTCAGACCGAGCTTGCTCATCAAACAATTCCGTTAGATGGGAGACTATGGTATGAGCATCTACAACTTTATCTTGCTTTTGTAATTCTAGTGACATAGAGGTCAGCATGATACAGCTAGCCAGCTCTTTATCATCCAGTAGCTTCTTGTAAGCTTTCTGATCCTCATCAAAAGCATCGATAACAGGGGGATCGAGAAGTGGCTCATCTAGGACATATCCTAGTTTCTCAAAGTTGGGAAAAATTCTCATATTTGGTAGCCAATCTAAGAAATTTGGTCCTATGAATTTGTTGGAGTCAGTAGAGAGCGTAAGTTCACACTAGCCGAAGACATCGCTGCGATTCAATAACCTAGCAGAATGAGAGAAATCATTAGAATGTAAATAAATGCATATCGATAAGGACTTTAATCACATGCATTATGGGTCCCACTATTTTATCCAAATCTATAGCCCCCACTACGAATCCGAGAAAAATTATAATTTTTATAATGTGTTGATATCCAATATCACTAAGAATGACTTTGGGTTTGCCCAACAAGCCACCTTAGGTCAATCAGTAGATATCATTCACACTAATTGCATTCAGTTATGCAACTATCAACTTGTGCCATCAATTGTTGATTTACCACACTCATTGGGTTATCAACTCTTAATGTGTATACTTCCCATGCATACTATCCAACTTTGCCTATATCTACATTGACCTTAGGTTTGCCCAACAAATCAACACTTCAATTATACTAACCCATTAATCTAGAAATCTAATTTCTATGGTCTGAACACATTCGTGTAGTGTGGGCTTGGGTTTGCCCAATAACTCATCACTAAAAGAATTCTGATTCTTGCCACATTAATGAAAGGCATATGTCCTGATATTTTGTTTGAGGGATTTATTCTTAGGTCTCATTAAATACTTGGATGGTATTTTATATATATATATATAAAATACCATCCAAGTATTTAATGAGACCTAAGAATAAATCCCTCAAACAAAATATCAGGACATATGCCTTTCATTAATGTGGCAAGAATCAGAATTCTTTTAGTGATGAGTTATTGGGCAAACCCAAGCCCACACTACACGAATGTGTTCAGACCATAGAAATTAGATTTCTAGATTAATGGGTTAGTATAATTGAAGTGTTGATTTGTTGGGCAAACCTAAGGTCAATGTAGATATAGGCAAAGTTGGATAGTATGCATGGGAAGTATACACATTAAGAGTTGATAACCCAATGAGTGTGGTAAATCAACAATTGATGGCACAAGTTGATAGTTGCATAACTGAATGCAATTAGTGTGAATGATATCTACTGATTGACCTAAGGTGGCTTGTTGGGCAAACCCAAAGTCATTCTTAGTGATATTGGATATCAACACATTATAAAAATTATAATTTTTCTCGGATTCGTAGTGGGGGCTATAGATTTGGATAAAATAGTGGGACCCATAATGCATGTGATTAAAGTCCTTATCGATATGCATTTATTTACATTCTAATGATTTCTCTCATTCTGCTAGGTTATTGAATCGCAGCGATGTCTTCGGCTAGTGTGAACTTACGCTCTCTACTGACTCCAACAAATTCATAGGACCAAATTTCTTAGATTGGCTACCAAATATGAGAATTTTTCCCAACTTTGAGAAACTAGGATATGTCCTAGATGAGCCACTTCTCGATCCCCCTGTTATCGATGCTTTTGATGAGGATCAGAAAGCTTACAAGAAGCTACTGGATGATAAAGAGCTGGCTAGCTGTATCATGCTGACCTCTATGTCACTAGAATTACAAAAGCAAGATAAAGTTGTAGATGCTCATACCATAGTCTCCCATCTAACGGAATTGTTTGATGAGCAAGCTCGGTCTGAAGGGTTTAGGACTTTGATGTTGGTTTTTCACTCAAAGATGGCTGAGGGATCGTCTCCAGTGCAGTATGTACTAAAGATAAATGGATAAATTAAGAGGTTAGCTAGTTTGGGTTTTATAATGGATAATAAATTAAGTATAGATATAATTCTGACTAGTTTAACGACAGTTATTCACAGTTTGTGTTTAACTATCGAATGAATCAAATATCCACTTCAATACCTGAGCTGATCTCATTACTTGAGGAGAGGTTATAATAGTAATAGGAGTGATCAATGAGAGCTTAGAAAAGTATTTTCATGCTCGTGCATAATATGTCATACACATGCACATGAATGGTGAAAATTTTTGCACATGAAACTAGTCGTACATGCATTCATGAATAATTCCGGGTATAATTAGTTATAAATTTGGTTATGTGAGAATTTTGAATTTATAGTATTAAAAATCAATGTGGAGAATATATGTATTTATTTAGAAATTTTTGGTGAATTTTGGAATTTTTTTTTGAAAATATTGAGTATTATTGGACTAGGAAAATGCCACTTGGCAAGTAAATTAAAGAATGGATATAGAAATAAAAGTTTAATAATATTGAAGAAATTTTATTGATGACTTTAGAATTTTTGAGAAAATGTTAGTGGAAGATTAGTGTCAATTGGAGCAAAATTTGGAGTTTGATTGAACTAGTTGAGTGAGAAACTAGTTAAAGCCTTAGGAATTGAACATTGTCATTTGCCAAGCTTCCACTTTGCTATTTGTTTCTTCAACCCTAAGAAAGATCTGAAGCTGGTCAACTTATTCGGTGAGATACATAAATTTGCATGGAGTTAGGACTTCGGGATAGTTGAAGATCTTGGAAATTTTAGCAAGTAAGTATTGAGTAAATCCTTTAGATTTGTGGATTTATGAGATAAATTCGATGAAAACACTATCATTTGTATGAACATGGGATTTACGTATATATTCATGAACATTATGTTAATGGGATGAAAAATATGGATATAGTGTTATTTAGTATTTGATGGAATGTTAGTGATCAGGTGATGTAGAACTGATTTTTGGAGTTTGAAATAGAAATGAAATGGTGTATGGGATTAGTTTAGAAGATAAAGTATGAAAAAGGTTATGTGCTCTATTTCTTCACTGTGTGTGTGTGTGTGTGTGTGTGTGTATATATATATATATATATATGTATGTGTATACGTGAGTAGATGAAAGCTTTAGAGATGATCAGGAAAATGATTTTTGAGTTAAAGAGTAGTTGCAAAATGATGGCCTGAGATGGGTATGAGTGTATAAATGAAAGTTGAGAGGAAAATTTAGAATATGGAAAATTTTGAAAATGCAAAAAAAAAAAGATGTCAGAGCATGAATAGGATGAACTATAAATTTTAGGCTTTTGATGGTTCTTGACTAAATTTTGCATATTTAGGGAAAGTATGAACTTATGGTGAATGAGTTGAATGAAATGGAGTAAAGAGACTAGAAATAAAAATTTGAAGATTTGGATTTTGGAAAATGGAAGCCTGGAAATTTTCTGGGAATGAATAGTTGAGAGTTGAATGTTTGATCTAAAACTTCCATGAGTTTACTGTACTGATCTAGTGTGATTTTTATAAAATGGTCTTCATGAAAGTTGTAGATTTCTTTAAGCTTTCCATTGATGTAAAGTTTACAAATTTTGAAGTTTTAGAACAAAAGTTATGGAGGCTAGAAGTTAAGATGTTGGTGGAGAAGATACACGACGGTGACTTTTGAGGTTCAAAATGGATTTGCACCATCGTACTTATGCATGACAGTGACTTTTGAGAATAGAACAAATGCATCATTGTGCATAAGCACGACGGTGACTTTGGAGATGAAGTGAAATTTGCACCCTCATGCTAGAGCACGATCATGCATTTGGGATTTTCTTTTTCGCTGAACAGTCTTGCTTCTTTTGATCATATCTTCTTTGTCCAACCTCTAAATGACTTGGTTCTTGAACCATTGGACTTCTAAGACATTTCTCTACCACTTAAATAAAAATCATATCCATATGAAGTGAATTGAGAGATATTTAATGAAAAACGTGGGACAGGTCTGACTTGTGATCTCACCCAATTTATGTCTTTATCTATCACACCCATGACTCTTGCACACTCATGTTCCTCTCACGCCCGTGACTCCTGCACCCCTATGATTTTCCTCTCTCACACCAATGAGTTAATTGCAAGACTCATGTTTATTTGTCACATCAAGTTACTGTACTCTTCAATAGTAACCATGACTTGCTATGTACCCGAAAGCATTCTGCAAGCTGAACCATCTTGCTTCTTTCCACTATAACTTCTTCTCTAGATATCCAAATGAATTGATTCCTGAACCAATAGATTCCTAACGAATTAATTTATGTCTACTAGCATTATGAATTAATTTAAAAACTTTGATCAAATGAAAATGTGGGAATCTATTGGAACAGTGTGAATAGGAATATCTTACTGAACTGACTTCAGTATTTTGATTGTATTTGGATCTGTAGGATTCCAAATGAGATGAGTTTTAATTTTTATTAAACTAGATAAATAGGGATAAAAATCATAAGAAGACTTCAAATTGTAATTCAGTCTCTAAGATATTTAATTTATGGCTGGAAGTTATGCATAGTACACTATTTTTGAATATGAACAGCCCGAAAATATTTAAGGTATATCTTCCAAATTATTGAACCAAATTGAGTGATTTTGGTGTCAATAGAAAAATAAGGCATAGAGGAACAATTTTATATAAGGTAGTATTGCCAAATTACTTTTTTTTCATTGTCGAAATGATTAAGAAAAGTAGACCAGAAAGTTAGTTTTTGGGAGAAAAATCTGAAAGTGATACAATGAGAAATGAATTGTGATTTCAATGGTTTTAGTGAGGCATAAACCTAAGTATAAAATATACTTAGATGGGTTTTGATATGAGAATGATTTTGTGATGAAACTGATGGAAAGATACCCGGGATTGTCATGAACATGCATTATATATAATTTATTTCATTCATGTGCATTGTTAAAGAGTTATAATTGTGCAAATTGTGATATATATGTATGTTATTTGATTTAGAGGAGCAATTGGAGTGTCAAACTCTAGACGTTGACGGCACTTCCAGGCTTTAGCTTTGGGAGTGTACTGTTAGTAGACCTAGATAGTCTCATTTCATTGTTTGTTCTGTTTTGAATTTTTATATTGATTGACTACTAAATGACTATATGAATGTGATTGATTGTGTTGGTTTCCAGACAGGAGGTCCAATGAATCTGATGTATGAATGAAATATTGAAGTGATCATTGAATGTGAATTAGACAAAATAAGTGTTTTCTCGACTTAAGTGTTGAATGTCAAACTAAGGTCTGATGACAATGTGAATAAGATGTGATAGTGATATGATTGTGTGTTATTGAGCACTTTCAATCAACTGAATATTGTGATGCATTTCATTACATAAATGCATGAAACATAATGACAATTGTGACTAGAGTAGCCACCAATCAGAGCTTAAAGCTTAATGAGTGAAAAAAGGCCTCGAGCTCAAAAGTGATTAAGACCCTAAGACTCATTATGTAAAATGAGCCCTGTATCCCCCAAGCGGATAAGGGAAAGTTAGTAATGAGCCCGATATCCAATGGATATGGGATAGTTTAGGCACTCGGTCATAATAAAGTAACAAATGGAAAGTGAGTCTCATGTGCACTACATATGCATAATATGAATGATTAAATTGTATTGAATGTGAAATATGAAATGACGTGAATGTGAATTATGTGTTATATGATTGGGTGAGTCATCGATGATGGTCACTCATTGTCGCAAAACTCACTCAAAATTTGCAGATATTTTTCAAGATCAGAAGAATACCCCATTAGGCAAACAGGAGTATACCTACTATATGTAAGTGAGAGATAAAGGCCGGGATCAATTCGCGTCTGTATTATATTTCTTTATTTTTGTACTGAATTATATTTTTTCACAAATTTTGTATTAAGGAATATATTCTGAAATTGTTATACAATGTGTATGCGAATGTAATCATGTTGTATTGACATTATGATTATGAGTGTTTTGTTTCTGGAATAGGTCCTAGTGATTAACGAATGTATGATGATTTGAAAAATGTTTATGGAATAAAGTGGGCCTTATTTGATGATTGATTTCCAAATACTATGTTTGTGGTTTCAAAAATAATTATACTGAGTTCTGACTGATTAAGTGCTCTAGCATGCCACCCTCATGGAGCACGGTCGTGGATATCTCTCGGGATGTCAGGCACGTGTCTCGTAGGAGTAGGGTGCTACATATATGGTATCAGAGCCTAGAATTACTATCTTAGATGGGCATTTTTGAAATATCTGTCAAGTCACATGCATTTTGTCATGTCATAGCTGATAACGGCAACTGATCCCCAATATGCGTCACATGCATGAGCATTCCTTAAGAGTTTGGGCTGTGAGAAGCACTGAGAAAAATGATAATCTATCAAAATGTGAGAAAAAGAAAGTTTGTGGATATTTAGAAAGGAGAAATAGTATATGGTTCGATAAGATAGATAGAGATTCATTGCTCGGGTATTGGTGGATGTATTATTAAATATGATGTCACTATTGTATTTTGGTTCTATGTCCTTGAATGTGATATAGATGTGAATACACAGTCATAGATTGTTTAAGGAAAATAGAGATATAAGCAGAAATGATGAGATTAAAGTATACAAGTAGAACAGAATGAGAAAAAATGTATATATATATTATGATCTTAAGAAGATGAACTAATTGTTGATTAATGTGATATGATCCTCCGTGAGAAAATATTAGTGAAAATTGAGATCAAAATTTCAGGATGATTATGCATCTATAACTCTGAATGGATTGTGAATATATATATGTAAGATGGATAAATGACAAGAGGAAAATGAGATGGAAATGGGGAAAAACAAAAGGGGAATGAAATAGTCATAAATGATTTAATAAGAAATGCATGATGTGCAGTAAGGAAAAAGTTTGAAATGCATATAAGAGAGGATTTTATGTATGAATGAGATAAAGAAAAATATAACGAATTAAATGAGAAGAATTGATGCACACGATATGGTAGTTGACTCATTACAAAATCAAATAGCCACGGAAGAGGTAAATTTTGGAAAATTGGTGTTAGTATGTTTGACAATGAGAGGAGGAAAGTGTAGGGCGTGATAGTGGCCTGACAAAAATAGGTTTGTTGGGCATCGTTTCCGGAACTCAAATCTTGAACCATAAAACATGAGCGTGCGCATTACCTTGAAGGGTTATTTGCATGAACCCGTATTAGCCATATCCCATAAGAGTCGTGTACCCACACTAGTTAATCACCAAAAATCATAATTGACTTCTTTAAAACAATTGTAGCTCCAAATCTCTAGTTTAATTTGAAGCAAGAACTATCTCAATTGGAACTCTATAGAAGAAGTTATGCTTAAAAAGCCAAAGTATGTTCATACCTCAATCATGATCTCCCAACTGACCCCTCAATTTCTCTAAAGAAAAATTTTTCAAATCAACTTCAAAAGATATAAATTTCTATGGAGAGATAGAAACATGTCTTAGGAATCTATCTCTTCAAGAATCACTTCATTCGAAGGTATAATGGTGAAGTTATGGCCAAAAATATCAAACATGTTTATATCCTTAATCATATTGTACCTATCTTGGCGAAATTGCCATAACTTTTCTTATAAAGATTTGATTGAGTTTGTTCTTCGACCATTTGAAATTAGACTTCTATATCTACAACTTTTATGAGACTATAAAGTAAGATTTTGCTTTTAAAATAGTCAAAATGGCAATTTACTATAGCTATTCCGTGAATGTCTGTTTAACAGACATAGACCGGCTTGGAAGCATTTTTCACCCGAAAAGGTCCGTTTAACGGACATCCATGTCCATTTAATGGATATTGGTGAGGTAGGGGGTCCTTTTTCACATGAGAAGGTCTGTTTAATAGACATTGGTGAGGTAGGGGGTCCTTTTTCACTCGAGAAGGTCCGTTTAACAGACATTGGGGTTCCCCAACTCATCAAATGCTTCCAACATCAATTCTAAGATCATATTCACTCATAATCTTCCCAAATGCACTTCTTCAAATGTAATATCACTTCTTAAACATTCAATTACCAAAATGATTTCATAAATCTCCCAAATTTCAACTCAAAAGATTCATCACATACAACAATTCTTATCATTCACCATAGCTATCATGTTCCTACTTTCCATGCAGCATCATCACTTATAATGCTCATATCGCTTAACTCCCATACTCAAAATTTGCATACTTGATAGAATCGGAAAGCTAAGAGGATAAACTACAACTTTACAGAAGACAATTTTGTCTAGTTCTACCTAGATTAATCCAGTTTTCTCTTTGAATTTAGAATATAAATTCTTACCTTGTGAAGAACTTGGAAATTGTCTCATTTTCACTTTCTCTATGCAACATCATTTTATAACCCTTTAAATCCCAACTTCTCTTCATCCACTCTTAATTCTCAGCTCATTTGACATGTTACATTTAACTACATCTCATCATTCATAATGCCTATGTGTCTTTTCCATAACATCTCACTAATGTGTGTGTGTGTGTGTGTGTGTCTATATATATATATATATATATATATATATATATCAACCATTCATGCTCAACATTCATCACCGTCATCTATATATCATTCATATTTCAAACTGACAATCGTCCGTACACAAATTTATATTCCATTTACATCATAAAATAAGAGTTTTACAAACTTTAATGGCATTTCAAGCTACAATACATTAATATTCCAAAATTCCCAAATTACACAAGACACTTGAATAATCATTGCTCAAAATACAATTACAGCTTTGTTTTTACATAAATTACTCCAAAACAAAACAAAACATGCAAATTCGAATTTATGCCTTGATTCACTTTCACTTGATCTCTTACTCATCACCTGAATAGGGGAAAGAGAGTGGGGGTGAGCTTAAAAGCTTGTGAGTAACAGCTTATAATAGAAAAATAAGCAAAATCATTCAAAAGTTCAATGTCATAAAAAATTCTTGTTGAAATCCATAAAACATTTATTTCTCAAATTCTCATCATGTAGTCAAATTTACAAACCACAAAATATGAATGCATCAAACTTGTTCATATATCATAAGCACATAACCACATTAAAATGGTTTAGGTAAATCCATAAACATGACGAACTACACAATTTCACATAATGGTCTTGGCAGTCGTAAACTTGAGGAACTATCGTAATCCCACGTAGTGGTTTTGCGTAGGCGTAAACTTGAGGGAGTCTATAAAAGCGCTCTATGCCATTAGTGGGCAGGCAAGAAAAGCCTTTTTTATGGTCAACATGCACATGACAATTTTTGGATAGATTACACTAAACCCACATAACATGCATTTCAAAACTTTTTGCCCAAAATGGTACCTTTTTTTTTTTTACAAAAACTTGATTTCATATACTTGATATATTTCAAAAACCATTTCTGAAAAAATGATTTCATAAACATGCGATCTTTTCAAAAGAAATCATTTTCATAAATCATTACACAATTCACATATCAAACAGTAGCAATTTCTCAATTCATTCAAGAAACAATTAATGCAACACTTATGATGCAATTTAAATCATTAAATTTCCTTAATTTAAAGAAAAAAAAGTGGCTTATTTACTATATTATAAATATGTAGCCACCTTGATTTCCTTGCTTGAAAACCTTGCTCAAAATGCCTCTACTCTTGCTCCTCTTCCCTCTCTTGATTTCCTTCATCAAAGGAAAAATCTCCATTCAATAGGAATCCAAATTGGACAACCCAAAGAAACATATTCATAAAATTGATCCTAGAAAACTTAAACCTGTGTATTTCCTAAGCTCCATGAATCAAAATCTTTCCAAAAATCCAACAAATCAAGAATGCTCTTACCTTGATTCTTCACCAAATGGAGAGTTTGTTAGCTCTAATGGAAGCTCTCATCCTCCTCTTCCTTTTTCCTTCTTGAATAATCTTCAAAATCCCTCTTGAAAACCAAGAAATGAAGAAACCCTAGCTTTTTCTTCTTTTTCTGTCCTTTCTCTCTTCTCTATGTCTCTCTTCTTTTCTATCCCCAAATCACATTTTTGCCTCTTCCAAATGTAAGACACTCTTTTCTTCTTCCTTTTATACCATTAATGATTGAACAATGTCCATTTTACCCTTACTTATATG
>JANTNU010000235.1:33560948-33572611 GCA_024752395.1 Erythroxylum havanense | reverse complement strand
TTTTGCTTAAGATTGAGGTCTATAGAATAAAGTGAAAAGAAATGAGAACAAATTAGTATGAAAATGAATTTTAAGATGAATAAGATGAGAGAAAAAAAAATTATCGGGATTTTTCGGATTAGTCGAGGTTTTCTAAGGAATCATGTATACGTATGAGGAAATCTGTATGAGTAGTTGGGTTCCGGAAACGGGATCCAACACTTCGGGCTCACAGGTTGGTAGCCAAAGAGAGCAAATGCATTTTTGGCCAGTCGACAATCGAATATTTGGGCCACATTGTTACCGCGAATGGTTTGCAGGTCAACCCAGGAAAAATCTTTGCCATCCGGGACTGACCGACTCCTCCCAACGCCAAATGCGTCTGAGGCTTCCTTGGGTTGGCAGGTTACTACTGCCGTTTCATCCGTGGTTCTGCTAAGATTGCTTCCCCCTTATCGGATCTCCTCAAAAAGGATAAGTTTGAATGGACGACTTCAGCTCAATCAACTTTCGACCAGCTCAAAGCGGCCTTGAGTAACGCCCCCTTATTGGCTCTTCTCGATTTTTCTTCCCCATTTATCGTCAAGACAGATGCCTCCGACACGGGTATTGGCGCTGTTTTGATTCAACATGGCAAACCTGTGGCTTTTTATAGCCAAAAGCTATCACCAAGGCTACAACGGTCTCCAGCATATCACCGCGAAATGTACGCCATCACCTAGGCTGTTGGAAAGTGGCGGCAATATCTTTTGGGGTGACGATTTACGATCATCACCGATCAGAAAGCCCTTCGGAATCTCACAGCACAGACCATTCAGACTCCCGAACAACAACATTGGTTGTACAAACTGGTGGGATTTGACTTCAAAATGGTTTATCGGCCCGATAAATTGAATACGGTGGCAGACGCTTTATCGAGGGCCCCTACGGGATGTTTTATGGCCATATCAGTCCAACAATTCAGTCGTCTGGAAGAATTTCGCGCCTTAAATACCACCAACCCCGACCTTCTTCAGCTCCGCGCCAAGGTTGGAACTTCTGATCCCGGCTTTCATCATTTTTCCATTAAGGAAGGATTACTATTCTATCGAAACAGATTAGTCATCCCCAATGACCCTTCACTCCGATGATCCATCCTTGAAGATTTCCATTCATCCGTTATTGGTGGCCACGCCGGCACTACACGAACTTTTCACCGTTTAGCTGCCAATTATTATTGGCCTTCTATGCGATATGATGTCTGGCGATTCGTGTAAGAATGTATGGTGTGTTAGACCATGAAATCGTCCCAGTTATCCCCATCCGGCCTGCTCCAACCGCTGCCTCTTCTAGATTAGGTATTCGATGAAGTCAGCATGGATTTTATTATTGGCCTTCCCCCTTCCTTTGGCAAAACTGTCATCTTTGTTGTTGTGGACCGCTTGTCGAAATATGCACATTTTTTTTCCTTGCCCAGCAACTTTGACGCTTTCAAGTTAGCACACATCTTCTCGAATGGGGTTGTGAAGTTACATGGCATCCCATCCAAACTTGTGAGTGACCGCAATCCTCTGTTCTTAAGCACCTTCTGGGCATAATTAACAAAGCTACAAGGAACAACGAGGGCCTTAAGCTCCGCCTATCACCCCAAAACCGACGGACAGACCGAAGCTGTCAATAAAGTGTTGGGGATGTATCTTCGTTGTTCTGTCGTCGACGCCCCCAATACATGGGTTCCTTGGTTACCATGGGTTGAATATTGGTACAATACGTCCCACCATAGTTCAGCCGGTATGATGCCCTTTCGTGCCCTTTATGGTCGCGACCCTCCGACCATAATTCGCTACATTCCCGGCACCGCTAAACTATCTGCAGTTGACCACGCCTTGTCCGATCAAGACCGTATACTTACACACCTTAAGACCAACTTGCTTAAGGCCCAAAACCGTATGAAGAATCAGGCGAACAAACACCGTTGAGATGTTTCCTTCGACGTTGGTGACTGGCTCTTCGTAAAACTCCAACCATAGCGCCAGATGTCCCTACAACTCCACCGTAACCAAAAGCTAGGGCCAAGGTATTTTGGCCCTTTCCAAGTACTCCAGAAAGTTGGTCCGGTCGCTTACAAACTGGATCTTCCACCATCATCTCGCCTTCATCCAGTTTTTCATGTTTCAGTTTTAAAGAAATGTGTCAGCCAACCACCTACTCAAATTATACCATTGCCACTCTTGGAGCCAGCCCTCAAACAGCCTCGTGTACCGTCCCACATTCTGGCCACTTGCACTTTAATGGTTAACGACAACTCTGAACCACAGGTACTTGTGCAATGGGAGGGCCTCGGATCTGAGGCTGCCATTTGGATGCCCGTCCACGAGTTTCGCAATTCATACTCCAGCTGGAACCTTGAGGACAAGGTTCGTTTTGCAGGAGGCAGCAATGTCATGGACCCCAACCCACCAGCAACAACCCAGAAGGGAGATGCAGCTAACGATCCGTTACTCCTTCGAAGACCCCAGCGTGAGAAACGAACCCCTGCATTCCTAAAGGATTACGTGATCAACTGAAACAAATTCTGTTATGATAACTAGTTAGATTACAGTATAAATAAACATGCGGAATGATGGAGTAGGCATTGAAAATTACCTGCAACGTTTTAGCCTTCTTTCCCCTGCTGAGCACTATCTTGTGTCTAGCCTTTCTCTCTCTAACCATCTGTAATTCTCTTACTCTGTTTGTTAAGCGCTGCCCATTGTATTACTCCATTCCAGAAATATAAACAATTTATTGTCGAATTCATCCTTGCATTATATTATAATATAGCCGATACAGAACAATTATCAGTAACCATTACAGATTAGCTTTTTTTTTCCTCCCAATTTCCATACATGAACAGCACTTAGACTTTCTTATTTGCTTTTGGTGTAAACAACTTACTAAAACAGGTTATCTTGCCCTATTGTCCTTCTTTACTAGTAAGTTGTGATCATTGCTTCTAAGGTAAATGAGTTAAAAGAGGATGCTTCGCCGAAAGAGGGGCTTAAACGTGTAGAACCAAGTTGTATGTAATGGTCAGTCTACTGTTTTCCTTAAACACTTCCAAGTACCGAAAGAATCTTTCCGAGATATCATTTCTCTCTTAGATAAAAAATAAATGCTCGTGAGATATGAATGACGTGCTCAATCACTTTAATAAACCTCATAATTATTTTTATAACAATACTTATTACAGAAGTTTGTTACAGGAGAGAGAATAATGAATACAAACTATACATGTGTTAGGTGCGACTAACAAATTGTATAGTAGGACAAATAATGAATAGGCAACTATTATATTTGTTAATCTAGAGAAATAAAAAATGTTATTTGAATTTTGAATATGCTTCTTAACAATCTAGTTACAAAAAATTGCTATATATACATAACTAAAGATAAGGAAATAAATACAAGTTTACATGAAATGAGAAAGACAACAAATATGGGAAGTTTGGAATGACAAGAAGCTGTTGGAGACAAATATGAGAAGATTTTGAGATGCTAGGATGGAGATCTGTAATGAGTGAAAATGATATATTTCTATATTTCTGTTAATACCCTCCCTCAAACTAATGCTACGTGTCATAGAGCATAAGTTTGGATACTAAGAAATTGTGATAGATTTGTGACATAGCCTTGGTAAGGAGGTCGGCAAGTTGTTCGTGTGTAGAAATATAGAATAAGTGGATAATTTTCTGTTCAACCTGTTCACGAATGTAGTGCCAATCAACCTCAATGTGTTTAGTGTTTTCATGGAGCACAGGATTGGTGATGATTTGAATCGTGCTTGTGTTGTCACGAATAGTGGGCGATAAGAAAGGTTGATTTAATTCTCCTAATAAGCAAAGAATCCACACAATTTTGGAACAAGCAGCAGACATTGCTCAGTATTCAACCTCGGTTGAAGATTTTGATACTTTTGTTTGTTTCTTGCATTTCCAGGAAATGAGAGAAGTATCTAGAAGCATGCACCATCCTATGGTAAATCGACGGGTTGATGAACATCTGGTCCAATTGGCGTCAACATAGCTAGATAATATCATGGAAGAAGAGGACGAGAAGAAGAGTCTGCAGTTGTTGGTGGTTCGTATGAAGCAAATGATGCGGAGAGCGGCACTATAGTGATGTTGGCCAGGTTTATTGACGAACTGGCGAAGGATTTGGACCGGATATTCAATGTCAGGCCGAGTCATGGTCAAATATATAAGATTTCTAATAATTTTTCGATATAAAGTGGCATCAAGTAGGGGTGTACTATCTTCTATATAGAACTTAATATTTTACTGCATTGGAGTATATGTCATCTTATCATCACTTATGGGGGAGTGTTTGACACGTTCTTCAGCGTACTTCTTTTGAAATAACTTGATTCCATCCTGCAAATAACATACTTCCAAACCTAAAAAATATGTTAGTAGTCCAAGGTCTTTCATTTTGAAAGATGTATTTAGCAAAGTTTTAAGATGAAAAAGTCCATCTGTATCACTACCAGTTATAATAATGTCATCGACGTAAATAAGCAAAATATTGATACCATATTTGGATGGCCTTAAGAACATAGAGTAGTCACATATACTTTGTTGAAATCCAGCCTGAATAATAGTTTTTTGAAATGTTTCAAACCAGGCTCGTGGAGCCTGTCTCAGGCTATATAAGGACTTGTGGAGGCGACATACCAGATTTGGATATGATGGAGCGAATCTAGGAGGTGGTTTCATATAGACCACCTCTTGCAAGTCACCATGAAGGAAGGTATTCTTGATGCCCATCTGGTGAAGTTTCTACCCTTGCTTTGCCGCAATAGATAAAATTATTCGAACAGTTGGCATTTTAGCAACTGGGGTAAAGGTTTCATCATAATCTAGGCCATACTCTTGCTTGTAGCCTTGAGCTACCAATCTTGTCTTATATCAATTAAGAGTGCCATCAACGTTGTATTTTATTATGTATATCCATTTACTGCCAATCAAGGAGGTATCTGGAGGTTTAGTTTGGAGGCTCCAACTCATGTTTTCTTCAAATGTAGCCATCTCATCTTTCATAGCTTTACGCCAACATTCATGTTCATTTACCTGTTTAAAAGAAGTGGGAACAATAACTGTTGGCAAGGTAGTTACTAAAGCATAAGATTTACCATATTCTCCTGGGGAGTATCCGTAACGAGTTGGAGGATTAACATGACGTTAAGAGCATCGAATCAGGACGGGATCTTAGATAGTTCTTGTCAAGTTAATACTTGGCACAATAATGGAAGAAATCATACCATCACTAGTATTAATTAGACGCGGAGATGGTGGTGGTGCAATGGGCGTAGTATTATCATGTTCAAAGAAGGTGGGTAGTAGACAAAAGCGAGTTTGCGAGTCATCTTTTGGAATCGGATAATAAAAATTTTGTTCAAAAAATATGACATGTAGAGATACACAAACAAAACATTTAATAGGGTCATAGCAAAGGTAACCTTTTTGCGTATCATTATAACCTAAGAGAATACATTTTGACAAAAAGTTTATCTCGTTCATGAGGTTAGAGATGGACTAAACAAATGCAACCGAAAACACGTAAATGATCATACTTTGGTTTTTTTGAAAATAGTTTTAAAAAGGAGAATCATTATTATTGACAGTTGTCACTTGTCTATTTATTAAGTTGATAGAAGTTCGAAGTGCTTCAACCCAAAAATTATAAGGCATGTGTGTCGTGTTTAGCAAAGCAAGGACAGTTTCAAGGATATATCGGTTCTTCCATTCAACCACCTCATTTTGTTCGGGTGTGTACGAACAAGTAGTTTGAGAAATAGTTCCGTTTTGTCAAAAAAATTGTTGAATGTTGTCACTTATATACTTAACCACCAGTGTCCAATCTAAAAATTTTTATTTTTGTTTGAAATTGCATTACGACATAGGCGAAAAATTCTTTTATAAAGCGTCCTGCCTCATATTCATGACGAAGACAAAATATCCATATATATCGTGATGCATGGTTTATAAAAAGTACAAAATATTTAAATCCAATGCGAGACAATATAGGGGATGGACCCAAATATTGCTATGAATTAAATCAAACGGTTTGAAATATTCGATATTACTGACAAAAAATGGCAATTTATGAAGTTGGAGTAATTCCTAGCATTGTTGAGCCTATAGTATTGTACTATGACAATAACAGTGCTATTGCACAAGTCAAAGAACCCATATCTCATCAACGGTCCAAACATGTATTCAGGAAGTTTCAATTGATCAGGGAGATAGTTGAGCAGAAAGATATAACATTAGAGCGAGTTCCCACTGAAGAGAATTTAGCATATCCTCTTACTAAGTCATTGTCTCAAAGGAGACATGATTGACATATGGATGGATATGGTATTAGATTCATAGGTGATTGGTTTTAGTGTAAGTGGGAGATTGTTAGTTTATGCCTTTGCAGCTAATCAAATGAATGCAAATCAATGCATGATATTATTTTAATTAATGAAAAAGGATTTATTTATCTTTAAGTATTAATTTAAATAATATTTTATGTTTTAATACTAAAGATAAAATTGTTGGAATAATTACTGTGTTATTGAAATTATAATAAAATCATAATTATAAGATTCAATTTACACTTATATATTGTTTCTAAATGTCTCTAGTTTAAGATGAGATATTGTTGAAACAATAAAACTAGCACATATTATGTTTCTTTCTTATAAAAAAATTGATCTTATAAATTAAAGTATGGAGGTATTTAAACTAATGTGTGGGTAATTATTAGAGAATAAGTTATTGAACTGACCCGATTATGAAAATTTCAAATGGAATATTACTTATATGTCTGTGGATTATCTCATAATGATGGTTGTATAATTGATCTACATACTTGAGATTATCAAGGTATCTCGTATGGGAATTATAGTATTTTGCTACTATTTATAAATCATCTTAAGATAATTCAGTCGGTAATAATTGGATACAATAAAAACCATATAGAGATAGTTGAGTAAGTTAATATAGGATTTGTCACTCTAAAGTAATAAGAGAGACTATTCTACTGTTCTTAATTTATGGAATTCTCTGGCCAGAGTGATTTGATATTCGAAAAGGAATTTTCAAATTTCAATTATAATCAATCACTAATTAGCAAGAACGAACATAATTTGACACATAGAGTAAAAACTATATTCATATTCCGTCCAATTAGAATATTGAATGACAAAATGATCAAATTATACATCATAATCTTGCATAGACATGTTAAGTCAATCACTTTGATATTCCTAATATTTAGGTAATCATGACATGTTATTAGACGTCAATCATGATTTATGATTATGAATTGTTTAATTGGAGAATTAAAGATAAAATAAAAGAAATTTTAATTTATCTGTTTCTAATTGTGAATTAGAATTGTAAATTATAATCATTGTCAATTTATTATGAACTTAATGGATCACACATCAAAGAGCAATTTGTGAAAGAAAAATCAATTTAATTAAGTTTAACTTAATTATAAAGTTTGAAAAACTTTCGAGATCAAATATGAGATATTTGATTTTATTAAAATTAAATTAAATAGAATTTGAATTTGAATTTAATAATTTTAATTAAAGACTAATGATTTTTCTATTAAATAAGGGAAAAACACTTCGAAGCTTGCACTTTTGTCTTCTTTATCTCAAAACAATTTTGAAAATTGCTCGGTGGATACTATCAAAGGTTGCATAATTGAATAACTTGTAGTTGACAAATCGGAAAAGTTTCAGAAGGATTTTTAACAAAAACATGACCAAAGCACGATTTTTTATTCATATTCATGTTTTATTCATGTTTATTTAATTATTGAGATTCGTTTGGAATCTGTAAAATAAATTATTTTCTACTACACCTGTGATTCAATCACTATTGGATTCTTATACTTTCATCATTAAAATTAAGTTGGTTATACTATTCTTTTTTGTTATTAAGTAAAATCTTTTTATGATTTTCCCACTATGCTACTTTTATTTTACCTTGAGTCCATCTCTACTCTAGAGAATTGGATGAATCATCAACTTAGCATGTTTAATCCCATGAAAAAAAAAAATCCTTATTACTGAATCGATTTCTGTCCTTGAAGCCTAACAAGACAATAAGCATCTTAGCATATACCGAGTCACGATAGTGACACAACCGTATATGCCCAGAGCAGCCGAACAAGAATGCTGTGTTTCTCTATTCCTTATTCGCTTGTTCTATAAAAATAATAAGTCACTGCACTCAACTAATTCTACGTCTCAAAAAACTCCCAAAAGTCTATCTCAGACCTCATTTCAATCTTGGAGATAGAAACATTGAAGAGAGAATAATAAACATGGGCTTCAAAAGTTTTACTGAAGGAGGAATTGCCTCCATCATCGCCGGAGCCTCCACACATCCTCTGGATCTCATCAAGGTTTGCATGCAATTGAATGGTGAACCATCCATTTTAAGTACCGCTCTTGCCATGCAACCGTATCGTTCAGCTTTTTCTATAAACACTCTCACCTCTGCCAAAATTTGCCCACCATCTTCTATGATCATACGAGATCCCCATCAAGGCCGTGTCGGACCCATCTCCGTTGGCCTTTGTATCATCCAATCGGAAGGTGTGGCCGATCTTTTCTCTGGCGTCTCTGCCACTATACTCCTCCAAACTCTATACTCCACAACCCGCATGGGCCTTTATGCATTCCTCAAATAGAAGTTGGCGGACCCTGAAACTGGAAACTTGTCACTTGTTCACAAGATAGTGGCTGGCCTCATTGCCGGTGGTATCGGCGCTGTCATTGGGAACCCCGCCGACGTAGCAATGATCCGCATGCAGGCTGATGGACGTCTCCCTATTGACCAACTTCGCAGCTATAAGAGTGTGATTGATGCCTTGAGTCAAATGGCAAAGCAGGAGGGAATTTGGAGCCTGTGGCGTGGTTCAAGCCTCACGATGAATCGAGCTATGATTGTGACTGCATCACAGCTTGCATCTTATGATCAAATCAAGGAAGTGACGCTGGAGAAGGGTGTGATGAGAGAGGGGATTGGGATTCATGTGACAGCGAGCTTTCTTGCAGGGTTGGTGGCCGCTGTGATATCAAATCCTACTGATGTGATCAAGACAAGGGTCATGAATATGAAAGTAGAACCAGGAGCTGTGCTGCCATACATGGGTGCATTGGATTGTGCCATGACAACGGTGAGGTCTGAGGGTCCAACAGCTCTGTATAAGGGATTTACGCTGACAGTCTCCAGGCAAGGACCTTTCACTGTGGTGCTCTTTGTCACACTAGAGCAGGCGCGAAAGCTACTTCAAGACTTGCAGTTTTAATGAATAGGTGACTGAATAGGAAATAAATATTTAGTAGACACTTCCGACCAATACATTCATCGGATCTTAATTCTTTTGTTTGCAATTAAATGACATCCTTTGAGAAGATTAATAATAGCATTAATCAGTTTTAACAGGGCATTTGTGAAGATAAACATCACTCTTTCCAAAAGCTAGCTATACCGAGTCGTTCACAATCAACATCTCAAAAGCTAAGAAACAAAAATATAATTCCTTTTATCTTTCAAAAAAGACAGAAAGAAATAGAAATATTTGAAATTCTAATATGACCTTCTACAGGGCATCTTAACGCAAATATCCTTAAGTTTTGAAGAAAATTGAACAAAAATATCTTAAAATCCAAATTTGGAAGCCATATTGATTGCAGTTTCAACCACAGTACTCCAAAACATGCCTAAAGTTTATAATGGAGGGTAGCAGGAAAAGAATAAGAACTAGAAGCAAATGCCCTTAATTTGAAAAGAATCATATCCGCTATTGCCATTAACATTTATTTCATTTACAGGCTGTTTAGAAACCTTCGAATTGAATTCATTAACGAATTGAATTCAATTACATTAATGAGATTGAATTGAATTCAATTTACATTGTTTGGAATAAATCTAGTAATATTATAATTGAATTCAATTACACTTTTTGGAACAAATCCAGTAATATTATAATTGAATTCAATTATTTCATGACACATTTATCCATAACAAAAAATAATGTTATTAACTAATAAAGCATGCATTAGTTCCACAAAATCATAACCAAGATGTTGGTCATAAATAATGCAAATAAATTAAATAATAATGCACAAAATAATTAAAAGAATTTTTGCATGTATAACAATCATGAATTTATACACACAAAATTTACAATTAATCACATGTAATTTGTGAAAAATTAAATAATAATGCACAAAATAATTAATTTAATTTTTGCATGTATAATAATCATGAATTTATACATACAAAATTGGCAATTAATCACATGTAATTTGTGCAAAATTAAACAATTATTATATGTATGTCATAAAATTAAATGCTAATAATAAGACATACATAATTAAAAGGAATAATTTTAGTCAAACCCAAAAATGATTTTATAATAAAAATCATAAGATTAAAAGTTGGATCTAAAATAACCCAAGCTCAATTTGAAGTAGCCCAATCCCAATTTCAGATTAATAATAATTTTAATTTTAAAAAAAGAAAAAATAGCATCGTCTTCAACCTCCAGCCGGGTCACGCCGGAGCCCCGATGCTCCAGACCACTAGAGGACGCTGGAGCTCGCACGGATGCCGGCGTTGGGACGACGTGGACGACGCAAACCGCATGAGACGTTCAAAACTCGACCATGCAACGCTTCCCGAAGGACAACGTCGAAGCTCCACGGACGGTGGTGGTCCTCCCTCCTCCTTCACAGTCCAGACAACAACGCATGCACCATGGATGACGATAAAAACAACTCTAGCGTCTTAAAGAGGTCCAAGGGGTCGACAAAAAACAACAACCTCCAACATATATATATACGGCAGAAAACACAACCTAAAGCAAGAAAAACAGAGACAAAGGTTTCGGTAGTTTTCATCAGATTATACAGCAAGACAGAGGTAGCAAAGCTCTGATACCAAATGTAAGAATAAACCACGGCATGCAAGCATCTCATACAAAACATTTTTGGGTTAGGATACATGCATGAAACAACATATACATATGTGTACAGCAATGGAAGCTTTAAAGAAGAATCCAGCAGCTTTTGGAGTTCAATTCACGCGACTTATAGAGTGAATTGATTTTACAAAGGGAGGAGGGTTTCAACCCACACGTGCATTGAATTTTTAGCTTTCTTGTTGTTCCAAACAGCTGAATTGAATTCAATTACATACTTAAATTCAATTCAGCCATTTCCAAATGTGTTGTTAACCACATAAGCCAATTGTCCGTCTTAAGAGTCCACTATCCATTAATTTCACATAAACATCGGGCCCATACAAATAGCTCTAAAGCCACAGCCTATGAAGTAGCTTTCTCATCAGATTCTCTATCTCATGTTCTCCCTCCGACGCATGTCTCGAGTTGGCACATTATATCTTGGTCTGTCACAATGTTACAAATACAGAATTTACTTTTGAATTGATTATGATCCCATACTATATCAGTTAATATTGACTATTATTTTGAATAATTTTTTTAATTTATAAAATAGTTCTTAATTTTTTTAAAAAATTTCAAAATCATATTTTACAGTTGTATTGTATATTTTTAACCATATCTCTAAAAATCATAAAAATAATAATAATCACAATTTTAATTTAATTTATCAAATTAGTTTAATAATT
>JANTNU010000235.1:33449422-33462008 GCA_024752395.1 Erythroxylum havanense | reverse complement strand
TCATGTATGCATGTACAGTAATTTCATGTGCACAAATGGTACTGTGTACCAATCCTATTATGCATGAACAGTCCTAAGTCATTTCGATTCATCTCATCCTATGCCAAATTTACCATTTTTACCCTTTCAGTAGGGGGTGGGATGTTACATCATAAGTTTGAATAATAAAAAGAAATCCACATAAGCGAGATGAGAAATTAAAAGAACCTACAAAATATTGGAGAGTAGAAAGTTATGGATGCACAAAAGATTCTATAAGTGTATGTAAAAATCATTTTGTTGTGAATGGATTCTATGTAAGTGTATTTCTATCTAACAATGGTCTTCATAATATAAGTTGTTTATAAAGTTATACTACCTTATGTGCTATAATTTAGAAGTGCTATTGTATGGAAATTACACAAAATTGGTAATAGTATAGAAATTATAAAAGAAATTTGTAATCTTATTGGCAACAAAGTAAATAGTCTAAAAGATTGATTATTATGAGGCCAAACAATCAAAAGTCTCACATTCCAAAAGATAAAACTTTGAATAGTTTAAAAGATGAAGTTAAACCTAATCGATTAAAATGTCTCACATTCTAGAAGATAAAACTTTGAATTCAAAAGATTATATCAAACCTACTTGAATACATTCTAACATACATTTTAATGTTCATCTTCATTTCCTATCTACGTTGCAAATATTTAACTAATAAAAACCTTTAACTTGTTTCATTTCTTAAGTATTTAAGACTTTTGTGCATAAGGCTAACAAATTCTCTTTCTCATTTCTTTAATATTCATCATAGTCTATCTACTTTATGTTGATATCTTAATAGCTTTAATATCTTTAATAGTAGTTGCAATAGGTATTTTGACCCTTTTTTAATAGTAGATCTATCGTAATTTCTTGTCCTCCTTTTATTTCTTTTATTGATCTACTACTTTATTTAACCAAATATCTCATATGACATTTTTTATTAAGAAAATAATAAGAATTAATTGAAGGATATGTCTTTGTATTAATTGGTATTGTCATATGTGCACATTGATTTCCATAATCAATTATTATGGTTCTCTTCTTAAAGTGTATATTAATTATTTTGATAATGATACTCTTATAGAGGTTATAGTATCATCATATGTGTCATATTGATTCCTATAATTGATTGTTATAATTCTTTTCCTGAAGTGCTTATTAATTGTTTTGATATTAGTTCTCTTCAAGGTGGTCAGAGTATCATGCCTTAAAATTAAGCCAATCTTATTATATTTGTGATAAACTATCACTCAGTGATAATGTGTAACCATTAAAACCTTACCATCAAGTTAAGTTTAATTACCTACTTGATATCACAATACACAACACAATTAAAAATAAAAATAAAAATCTCATTAATAATAATAAAATATTTATATTGTAGTAATAATTAATCTGAACCAATTGTTAATTAACTTAAATATGAATATCTTTTAATAGTCAAATTAATAACAAAAATAATATCTAACTAAGAAATTTCATTATCCTTATAATCGAATATAATAATCAATTCCATCGATATCTTAATTCTCCTTTTTAGTTTTCTAACCTAAAAAACACATGTAATAGGATTGTATAATCCAATTATGATAAGAAAAATATTATAACTCCTACTATGTTAATATTTCAAGATAGAAACTCTCATCATACAATCTCCGTAACTTGTTAATAGTAGTAAATGTATATGATCTTCAATGACTTATACATATCATATAATGTTTAATTATTCTATAAAATTCTTACAATGCCTTGTACTATGGGAAGGTGTCAACTAATACACCAAATAATGCAGTAGTTCTTATTTTGATATCAATTAATATGTCTTGACTATCATTACATTTCATGTATTTTGTAGCACAACACAACACGACATCCTTTTAAAACATCAAATATATCACTATGCACACATCAATTACTACAAGATACTAGTTATATGTAGACAACATTGACATCATGAGTCTAACCATAAGCAGTATCCAAATTGATAATTGGCAAATATATAACACGCAAGATTACGTGATGCATGTATTATAACCATATGTCAATAGTCACACGATTCCATACTTATCACACATGTCTAATTTCCTAAACTTTATAATATAATGAAAATTCTAAATATATCATTATCCTAATGTGAAGTTTGTGTAATTGTATCTTATTTCTGTCAAATAATGCATACAATCAGTTAAACATCATAAAATAAATATGTTATAACATACAATCAACAAAATAATCAACCTAAAAAAATTATATTTAGATATACTACATGTTAAGTACATAAAATAGTCAATCCTCTCTTTAGCGTAAAAACATATGAACATTACGAATCCATACTATTATTGTTAAATCCTACTAAAATAAAAAAAAATTTGCTTATAAATTGGTCCTTATTCAGCATGTGTGACTTTTCTCTTGAATTATGTTTTAGTTTTGATGAGCTTCAAATAATACCCTACTATTATTGTAATACTCAACTAAGACAAGTTTATCGATCACTTTGTAATAGTGAAGTGGTAGTCAGGATTGACTCCACTAGGAGTTGTAAAATACTAGATCTAATCTTAAAGGTAATATCTAATCAATAATAAAGATGGATTTGATTAATTGATTCTAATAATAAACTAAAATAAATTAAGGATTCACTACTTTGAGTCACCACAGGAACATTGCACAATAATTAAAGAGATTATTAATATAAAAGGAAATATGTAGACTAGATTTGTCTAAAAATTCATCTTATTTGTTTCTTTGATTATAAGAATTATATTTTTTTTATCAATGAAGTCTCTTAGGGTACTGTTGATGTATAATCACTTATTCGTAAATAGTTAACTGATATCTCTATATGATTAAATTGTATCATAATGCATTATGCTTTTTAAAATCTTACCAAACTTAAAGGGTCATGTAGGCCTATCTCTAGATTCCCATTCAATCTTTAATATATATGTCGAAGACCATTTCATATATAGGTTCTTGACTATGCCTACATGTAACTCAAGTTAAACCTAAGCTCTCTCTTATATATGGTCAACATTAAGAATAAAATATATAATTCTTAAATAAACCTTTATTAAATTTTAGTAAAAACATATAAACTTCAGTAGGATTTCATCTATTCTCTATATTAAAGTATTTAAGCTCAAATCATCCTTGCAAGTACAAAAACAATAATTAAAATGAAGAAGAAAACTCATTCTAAGGTATCCCTTAATGAAAATCTCTATCTTCTGTTGGTGATTGTTTCTTCATAATGACTTTAAGTCTCTCTCTATTGAAAATGGCCTTCGAATGTGTTCTTTAGGTTACTTTAGGTAGATAACAACTAACCCTAGCTAAAACTAAAGTCTAGAATGAAACAAAAATTAAATTGAAAACAAAACCTTATTTATAACACTTTTATAATTTTTTTGTTAGCCATGAATACAATTTAAGATATGACTGGGTCTTATGTAGTGTGATTTTTTGTTCCTAATTTTAAATTGGGACATATGCTCAAATACAATAGTGTAACTTTTTACTTCTCTTCTGATTATCATAGGACCTTCCTTCAGCCCATGTATTAAAGTTTGTATTTGTTTATTTCTTTTTCATGAGAGGCATAGACTATAACATAACTATATGTTAGACTATGTTTTCCAGGAAGTGGTGCTCACTTTATATTTTATCTTACAATCTCCTTCATTCTTGATTATATCATTTCTCAAATAATTTTTCCATAACTACCTAACGAGAGACATAAAATCAATTGAACCAAGATAATTTGGATTAAAAACATAATAAAACACTAAAAAATTATAAGCATTTTCATCCATATCAAGTTTGCATGAAAATTGATAAAAAAAATAATTTATCAAAAGACTGAAGAAACTTTATCGTCAAAAATATTTTCTTTCTAAAGAAAATAATAAACAAACTTTCACAATAAAAAAATTTAAATTCTATTATTTTGATTTATAGATTTACTATAGGTTCCAAAAATGCCAAATACAAATAAAAAAACATAAAAACAGTATATGGAAGGTTGAACCTTCTTGTAATTTTAATTTTATAAAATCAGTTCAAATAAATATAAATTTAGGCAGTCACCATGACATCCCTATGACTGTCCTCCTTGTGCTCCTAAAATGACCTTTAGAATCTTAATTACTAGTAGTTGTTGATCATTCCTTCTACTCCACTCTCTTGGTTTTGACTATGTAACCTCCTTGGTACACCTAGATATATTCAACATTTGAAAGAAAATTTGCTATATAAAGTTCCATCAAAACATATTTAATTAATAAAAAGAAAACAAATTCTCTCTATCCTAAATTATCTTACTATTTCCTAGGATCCTACTGCTAATATTAAGCATGAAATTCTGATACCACATAATCTATCATAACTTGAGCCTAAGTTCTGCTATTAGGCTTATTATATAGCATGACTTAGTAGTGGAACTCAGATTCATTTGTATACTACTAAGCCAAGTTAATTTGCCTATTAATATAACTTAATAAAAATAACAAAAATAATCAAGGTTCTCATCGAATCATTTTCCTCGTACCAAAATAGATTAATCATTCTTATTTAAACCCCAAAATTGGTAATAATAAAATAATGTACCATTTTAAAGTAGCAATATTAAATGCAATACATTGATGTCAAACTAATATATAAAGTTATGTACTTACCTAAGGTAGGTGTTGACTATTTCTCCTTAACCATTAAAATGGTACTAATCCTATTTTGACATCGAACAATTTTCCTTGGATAATAGAATCTTACCTATCTTATTCTGGTACTAGCTAATTCACCTTACCTGTATATGCCCCAATTTTACCGTAAATAATTCACCTCATATAACAAAATTATAATTATCCTATTTTAGCACTAACTAATAGGCCTCTATCGACCACACTCATCACTACATTAAAAACACTTATATAAACATAACCCTTTTAATGCCTCAAAATCATAGTAACAAGATTCATCTATTAAACACATGAAATATGCATGTGAGATACCCAGCTACGAAAGGAGTAATCACATTAATTTTGAGGCATTTACATGTATTCTTCATCATATGTCATATTCCTATTTATTGATATATGTCCACAATCATGCAATATACCAAATTTCATAAAACTGAACCTTATAATTTAACAATTTTAAGAAAGATCTCATTTTTTCAATTTCTTCAATTAGATTTTCTACCAAACAACCGAAACAAAAAAATTCAATGGTATAAATAGTGAATTAACATCTAATAACACAATTAATACATAATAATAATAAAATAATTATCCTTAAATGTAACATCCCGTCCCCATATTAAGGGTTAGAATTTAGATTTCAATAATGGAGAAAATAGTAATGTGAGAGTTAGAAAACAAATTTGCATATCATGTTCAGCAAAATGTCAGTATACATGCATGTGAATTTGAATTTTTGCACATACGATAATAAATGTACATGCACTTATTAACATTCTGGCTATATTGAATAGTAATGGGATATGTTGAGAATTGTAGTTATATTTAATGAGTTAAATGAAATGGAGTAGAAGAACTAAAAATAACAATTTGAAGTGTTGGATTTTAGAAAATGGAAGTCTGGAAATTTTCTGGGAATGAGTAGTTGAGAGTTGAATCTTCGATTTGAACTTTCACGAATTTAATGTATTGATTTAGGCAGATTTTGACAAAGATGTCTTCTAGAATGTTGTATTTTAGCTTTCTAGCTTTCCAACGGTATATACTATGGAATTTTTGGATATCAGAGTCAAAAGTTATGGTCTTTATAAGTGGAAATGATTAAGGGTATAGGATGTATCATCTGGTGATGACGTATCGTCTGGTGATAATGTATCGTCTGGTGATGACGTGTCGTCTGGTGAGGATGTATCATCTAGTGAAGACGGATCGTCTTGTGAAGACACTTCGTCTGGTGAGGACACTTTGTCTAATGAGAACGTTTCGTCTGGTGAGGGCGTATCATCTGATGATGTCGTATCGTCTGGTGGTGACGTCATATCGTCTGGTGCACTGTTCATCTAATCCTATTGTCTAGTCCCATTTTTGACCCTCTAGACGATAGCATTTGTCTTTGAGGTCTTCATGAAAGTTGTAGATCTGGAATTTTTCTTCAAAACCATTCAAAGAAAACCTTAATCCGAAATCTCTAGTGAAAGTTATGCTAATTGTTTAGAGATAGGTACAAAGTGATTGAGGACTTGAACATAGTTGATTCTTTTGGCCATAATTTCATAGCCCGGCCTCCAAATGAAGTGATTATTGGAACAATATATTCCTAACACATTTTGTTCTATCTCTACACAAAAATTGGTAGCATTTTTAATCGAATTGAAAATTTTTGATTAAATGAAAATGTGGAATCTATTGGAACAGTGAAATAGGATTATCTTACTGAACACACTTTAGTATTTTGATTATATTTGGATCTGTAGGATTCCAAATGAGAAGATTTTTAATTTGCAGTAAACTAGAGAAATAAGGCTACAAATTATATAGAAAAATTTGAATTATGATTCTGTTTTTAAGATGTTCAATTTCTGGTTGGAAGTTGTATATAGTATATTGTTTTGGATAAGAGTAGCCTGAAAATGTTTGAGGTATATTTTTCAAATCATTGAACCAAATTAAATGATTTTAGTGTCAATGGAGACATATGACATAGGGGAATCTGTTTCTAGAAGAAAGTGTTGTAAAATAACTTCAGTATCGGGGTTAGAAAGAACATGTAAAGTTGATCCGAAATGATGTTTTAATGGGAAAAATCTGAAAGTGAGTAGGGGGTTATGACTTGTGATTACAGTGATTTTATTAAGTCATAAACTTATGTATAAATCCTACTTAAGTGTGTTTTAATAAAGGGAAGTAGATAAGTGGTTAAAAAAATGGACAGGTGTCCAAGCTTTAAAGTTAAGTTTTAATAACCTTGAAAGACAAGCTGTTGTCCTTGTCTTTACCCTTCTTGAATCTTCTTTCCCTAGTTTTTCTTAAACACAAAGTTTCTCATCAAATCTACACCATAATGAAATCTTGGTTTTTCCTATCCATTACCACTCATATGTTGTTAATTCTTTCTTCTACCCTAAGAAAAACTGAACTCTTTGTCAACTTTCAAGTTGATGTACGTGATTGCATGAGAGATTAGGGTTATGTGATTGTTGCAGATATTGGAGCTTTAAACAAGTAAGCTTGTTATGGTTATATATTTTTGTATGAACTGAAGCATGCATCATAAGTTCATTGTAAAATGGTTAGGAAATAGTAATATTCATATTTGCTGGAAGTGACTGAGAAAATTGGGGTATGCCATATTTGATGATTTTTTGTGGATTTAATGACTAAAATGTTATAAGATAGTGTTAAACTAGTTTTGGAGTTGAAAGATCAACTAAAATGTGTATGTGATGAGAACAGAAAAATTTGGAGAAATGATTATGTGAATGTTATGCTCATGTTGATGTTTTCACTGTATATATATATATATATATATGCACATAAGTTTTGAAGTGTTTTTAGAGTTAAATAAAAAAGAATTTAGAATTGAGATAAGTGCATGGTGATGTCTGGAGATGAGAATGAATGTTTTAAAATGAAAGTTTGAGGAAGAAATGAAGAAAATGCAAAAGTTGAAAAAGCAGAAAACATGAAGAATACGTGAGTGTGATTTTCTATTTTTGATGATTGTGAAATATGGTAGATTTTGGTTTGGTTATGATATGTTGAGCTGAAATGAAATAGGAATGAAGAGGAAATATTGAGTTTTAAGCAGAAAGTTGGTAGGGATATATACATATTTATATACTCTGTTTTCCTCTTCAGTAGTCACATATGGGATTATATTGGCAAATTAGTGAATGAGTTATTGATATCAAAGTACCAAAGGATTGAGGTTGTGATTTAAAAAACTGATAAGTGATTAAGTTATGAAATTGGTAAAGTACCTAGGACTGTAATTGAGCATGCATTGTACATAGTCCATTTATACAATTGTGCATAAATAAATGCTCATAAGTGTGTCATTATTAACATGAGTGCAACGTGTTTTTTTGCATAAATGGTTGTGCAGGTTAAAAGTCCGCATTCAGACATTTCTAGAATTTAGAAACAAATGCTAATTTGGAGCGTATTTGGAGCGTACTGTGAGTAGACCTAGATGGTCTCATTTCACTAATTGTTTTGTTTTGAATTATTATATTGATTGACTACTGAATGACTATATGAATGTGATTGGTTGTGTTAGTTTCTGAACAGAAGGTCCGATGAATGTGATGTATGAATGAAATATTGAAGTGCATATTGAATGTGAATGTGACGAACTATGTGCTTCATTGATATGATTGACTGAAAATGTGAGATTCATTACATACATGAATTCATGATCAAATTATGGGATTTGTTACCAGAGTAGCCACCGATCAGAGCTTAAAGCTCAAAGTGTGAAAAGAGCCTCGCGCTCAGAAAGTAATTCAGAGCTTAAAACTTAAAGTGTGAAAACAACGTCGAGCTCATAAAGTGATTCAAAGCCTCAAGCTAAACATTTAATGAGCCCAGTATCTAATAGATACGAGACAGTTTAGGCACTCGATCATAATAAAATAACAATTGAAAAGTGGATTTCATGTGCACTACATATGCATAATATGAATGATTAAAGTGCATTGAATGTGAAGTATGAAATGTTGTGAATGTGAATTGTGTGTTATGTGACTGGGTGAGCCATCGATGATGGTCACTCATTGAGTTGCAAAACTCACCCAAAATTTGTAAATATTTCCCAGGATTAGAAGAATACCCCGCTAGGCAAACGAGAATATAACTACAATATATAAGTGAGGGATAGAAGTCGGGATCAGTTCGTGTCTGCATTGTATTTCTTTATTTTATACTGAATTATATATTCCACAACTTTTGTATCGAATAATGTATTCGGAAAAGTTTTGTACAATTTGTATTTGAACTATGTTGTAACGGAAAGACATTATGTCTAAATTTTTTTGTATTTGTGAAAGGGCCCTAATGGGTATTGAAAGCTTTGTTGATTGTATTGTTATGATTGAAAAATTTTATGAATAAAGTGAGCCCGATTTAGTTATGGATTTCCTCATATTATGTTTGTGATTTAAAAAAAAATATACCAATTTGTGAATGATTGAGTGCTCCAGCATGCCACCCTCGCGAAACACAGACTCGAATATCCCTCATGATGTCGGGTATGTGTGTTGCAGGAGTTAGAGTGTTACATTAAAAAACCTGATTGGTATATACTATTAAATTTCATACAAAGGTGTCTTAAATCATTTTTAAAGGAAAATATTTGGTTAGGCATACCTTGAAATACCTAAAAGTTAAGAATAATCCTTTAAAATGTTAAATCTCCCTTCAAATGGTCACTCATATTGCTTTAATTATACCTCCCCTAAATGTCATTATTAAAAATAAAGAAAATGTTAACAAAGTTTATTTTTAAAATTTTTTTGGTGCTTCCATCAATTGATTGGTTGATTGATTCTTTCTTAAATTAAAAAGATAGGTTTATTTGATCATTTGATAGGCAACTCTTAGTTAACTGATATCGTGTTGAATTATAACATCCCTATTCCAAAGAGTTAACAATTAGAAGAGAAAATTACATAAAGTATGAAACTTAGGCACAATATATGGTAATCACAATTAGAAGAGAAAATCACATAAAGTAAGAAACTTAGGCACAATATATGGTCATCACATATAGTAATGGAAATATGAAAATTTTAGCTAGTCTTTTAGTGATTTTTAATAATTTTGGACAATTAATTAAATAAAAATATTTATCTATTAAATTTATAAGTTTATAGAGTCAACTGTAGCAAGTAAATAAAATTGGAGTAAATCTAGAATATCAATCCCGTGTCGTCTATATCATTATATTTATCAATCTCAATTAACAATTAAGTTAAAGAGATAAGTAATTCACTTAACTAGTTAAAGGAAATCAATAAAAAACCATCGAAGGTTGAGCTTCAATTATATGAAATTCCAATAATCAAATAAGACTAATTATCTACGTTAAAAAAATAACTTAAAATCTCTATGTCCTTACCCAAGGAACATAAGTATATTCGGTTAAGCAAATTCATTGAGTATAGTGAAGCTATTTAGTTATCGTAATAGTCTAACCAACTATATTTAAGGAGTCTTTATTAAAAGCAAAAGCATAGGTGATAAATTTTCTTTATCAATTTATTGATTTGATTTCTCAATGTGCTACAACACCAGTCTATGCCATAATCATCAATGATAAGCTTACTTATATATTTAAAAGAGTTAAAGGGTATAGTAGAGTGATACATGTGTTAGAATTTTATGGGCTACGTGTATAAATATATGTTCATAGATTTCAATCTCGGTTATAGGCCTAATAAAATGTGATCTAACTTTAGTAAATTAATTGGGCCTACAGAACTATTAATTAATTATTAGTATGGGCTTGATGTGTAGAAGCCCATTACCAGTCATTATGGTTAATGGACCCATAATGGACTATAAGTCAAACCTGACTATAAAAAGGGTTGTGGTCCCCAAGCCAGATACATTCTTGACATTCCTTTTAAACAAAGTTCATCAATTTTCTCTGCTCCATAAGGAGAATTCATTCTGAATCTTGGCTTGGAAGAATACAAATCCATCAAGTTTTGTTGTTTATGCTTCCGTTTTATAATGGATCAAGGTTAGTGTTCTTATACGTGCATATATCATTGTTTATTCGATCTGTGTGTGATTCTGGTTTATTGATTGTTTAGAAATCTGAATCATAATCATAAGGCTAATTTCTAACAATTAGTATCAGAGCACTTTACGTAGATTGTTTAAACATGATATGTAGATTCATTTTCACCCCATTCAGTATGTTTATGGTAGTCAAAATGAATTACAGGTGCATCAATCGAGATTTTAGCGTAAATTAATTTTTAATTTATCTGGAACACTTTAGTCTGAATGATTGAATCTTTGTTTTGGTTGTTGTTTATTGTTTTCTTAATTTACCAAGGATGAGATAGAAATGTTTGGGTAGAAATTTTTGATTTCTTAATTATCTTAGTCTGAGATTAATTGGAAAAGATGTAAACACTACTGTCATTGTGGAAAAAGCCATGCATTTTACCATCTGCGCTAAGACCAAAATAGGTGTACATTTAGTCATTTGGACTTAATTTAACGGTGTACTTTCTTTTTATATATAAACTAAAGTTTAAATTAAATAATTTATACACATATATAAAATATAAAGCCTTCCAATATTATATAATATTATTACAAAAATAGGTTATGATTTCGTAATAATTAATTGAAGTCAAATTTGGGGGATTGTTGATTGTCCATTTTTTAAATACTAATTAAATTATCTAAATTTAACTAAACTTTGGATGTTTATCATTTTGAATTAAATAGACTGAACCGATATGTTGCAACAGTAACCTCTATTGGGTAAAATTTATTATTTTAGAATAAGAATACATATTTCATTTATGTGAAATAATCGGCCCAAAGGAAGGTTATTTTGCCTAGATGACTGGTAATTTAATTTTATCTATGCGGAATAATCGGCTCAAAGGAAGGTTATTTTGGCCAGATATTAACTAAAATTTTAAAACATCATTATGAAATAATCGGCCCAAAAGAAGGTTATTTTGGCACGATGGTACTGATAAAATATGTGAAGCATTTGGCATATTCTACCTCCACCATCATCATCTCCCTCAACTTGGATTTTATGTAATATCATAAAATGTTATTATCTGGATAATGGTTCTTGGTTCATGTAGCATTGATAATGATATTAACAAATCATGTTCAAGAAAGGCTTTCTAAGCTAGAGCCCAATAACTCAATTGACCATATTCTATCAACAAATGGTTATATTGTTTCTTGGGAATAAAGGGATACAGATTTTGTGAAAAGAGTGATGACTTTCTAGGAAATCAATAAAAATGTTGCATAAAGCATAATTGAAGTTAATAGATCTATACTTTTATACATAGTGCAAAACTTGATAACATTACAAGCATGGTCTCAAGATGCATGTGGGCTCACCTACTAACTCATTCTCTGATATTAACAAAATTTTCAAACAAGAGGCATTTCATCAAACACTTAATATGCATCAACAAATCATCCTAACCTTACAAACAAATTTGAAAACTGAACCTTCTAACACTAATATTTCAACCTTAAATGTTCTTATCCATTCACAAAATACTCAAACATACCAAACAAAATACTCAAACATACTAAAAAAAATACTCAAATCAAACTACGGTGAAACTTTATACCTCCACGAAAATGCAACAACGATGAGAGGAGACAACAAGCTTCCGATGCACCACCAACTGATGACAACACACCGGAGAAGAAGAGCAGGTAGGAGAAGAAAAAAGGAGAGCCAACTGATCGCGGCTTTGTCGTTCGATTCAAGAAAATCGACCTTGGAAGCCGGTCAAAAATAATTTATACCAAGGATTGCAGCATAGGATGTAACCTCGGGTCGTCTCTCAAAGGAACCTAGTGAA
>JANTNU010000235.1:33344994-33355355 GCA_024752395.1 Erythroxylum havanense | reverse complement strand
AGGTCTTTCTATGGTCGGTTTTGGGTCCGCTATGCTTTATGGGTCCGAATGTTGGGCCTCGGAGACGGGGTCCAACACTTAGTAATAGAGAAAGACGTAAACTAAGATTATCTTTCTTATTTTGTATGTGGATGACATCTTACTTGTATAAAATGACTTGACCATGTTACATGAAGTTAAGTAAATTTTAGCTAAGCATTTTGATATGAAAGATCTTAGTGAGACATCTTTTATCCTTAGTATTTAGATTCACCAAGATAGATCTCAAAACTTTTTAGGTTTCTCGCATAAGGCATATATTGAGCGAGTAATAAAAATTAAGTATGAAGAATAATAAACCTTGTACAACGCCAATCTCTTATAGAGAGTTTGCTTTTAACATAGTATCCAAAAAATGAAATGGAAAGAGAGGCAATAAAAAATATTCCTTATTCTAGTGTTATTGGCAACTTGATGTATCAAGTATGCGCTAGATCAAACATTGCATTTGTTATTGGACTACTAAGTAGGTATTTGTCTAACTTAAGAATAAACCACTAAAATATAGTTAAATGAGTTTGGAGATCTACAAGAAATAAAGAATCACATGCCCATATTCAAGAAATTTGAGAGTTTGGACCTGATTGTTTATAAAGATTTAGATTTTGGCTATAACATCTTAAACTATGCATATAGAGTTTGTTGTACGCAACGATGTTGTTTTATAGGTAGTTTGGTTAAGAAACTTGATTTTTTAATTATTTGTGGTTGATTTAGTAGCTAGACCCATTCAATTGCATAGTGATCATCTTTTTGTCATGATGTTCACTACCAACAACATAAATATCATAGGGACTAAGCCTTTAAGGTCGAGTATTTCATAGTTAAGGAGCTTGTATTTAGTATTGACATCATTGTGGAGCACATTTTGATTGAACATATGTTGACTAATCCATTAAGGGACTTTGCCTAACCATTTCTAAAGATATGTCTATAGTATGGGTCTATTGAAGTCCTTTGACACTATTAGTTAAAGATCACCATATTTTTTACTTATGATACATTTATATATTTTCATGTATTATGACAATATTTATTATTTATATATGTTAATGATCATCATTTTTCTCTTAGTCATATATATTCTTATGCGTTGTCATAATACAAGTGTAAGTCTTAAGATTTATTTCAATCATAAGCATATTACTAGTTATTGGACATATGTATAGTTTGAACATAATACTATGTATGTTAACATATAAAGCTATCTCGAGATATATTTATATACTAGTTGTCTAGTGGCATCTATGTTTCAATCTATCAAGGGTTTTCTCCAATGCACTTCGATATATAATAGAGAAAATATACAACAATAACAATAATAATAACACTCAATAGAAATTATACTGACACACAGGGTTTGGAAAGATCTAGTATTACATAGCCTTAACCTTAACTAATAGAGAGACTATTTCCAAATGAGACGAAAAATTTTAAAATAAAAATATAAAATAATTATAATTATAATTATACTACTATTATTATTATTGCTACTACTACTACTACTACTACCACCACCATTAATAATGATGATGATGATAAAACCACTAAATCAAGTTATGTGAAAAAAAAAACTTGGGCTAAATCCTTAAGAGGTAAGTATGACCTATTTACAAGTACTGGCTAATTACAAGGGAACCTTTGTATAAATCCTAACAAGCTAAAGTTTTCTATTGCACATCATGTCCTTGGTAAGTTCCAACATTGTTATATGATTGTTGATCACCTCTCCCCAATTCTTCTTATGCCTCCCTTTTATCTCTTATAATCTCTAAGTATGATCTTCTCGCATATTCTCATTGGAGCATCTAAGTGTCTCTTCTTAACATGTCAAAACCACCAAAGTTTTGTTTATCTTAATTTTTCAATAATACTAGCTACCTTTAATTTTTCCTGTATCATTACAAGGTCATCAATCTTTCTATTGCTCTGAATGATAAATCCTAGACATTAAAACACTCCTTTTGCAGACTTCTATACCAATCTTTACCTTTATATTAGTAACCTCCTTATGTCCTAAAAAGTTATATTACATGTACATATTCTTAGTCCTACTCAATATAAAACCCTTCAACTCTAACATATCCCTCCAAAGTTTAAACTTGGCATTGACCCCCTTTTTTTTTCTCATTCATTAAAATAATGTCATCAGTAAACCACATGCACCAAGGCACAATCCCTTGGATATTCTTGGTGAGCTAATTAATCACTACTGCAAATAAAAAGGGGCTCAAAAAGGAGCCTTGGTGTAGACTAATATTTATATAAATATGCCATGTATCTCCTCCTATCATCCTTACTCTAGTTTTTACATCTTCATACATATCCCTAATAATTTGTATATAAGTTATAGGAAACTCCTTGACTTTTAAACACCTCCACAAGATTTCTTTTGCTACCCTATCATACACCTTCTCTAAATCAATAAAAACTATGTGTAGGTTAGTTGTCTTTCCTTGTAGTATTCCATTAACCTTCTAAGGAGATGCAAAGCTTCTATCGTAAACCTTCCTAGCATGAATTTTGTCCATAATCTTATCAAACTTTAGGTACCACTTTTGAGAAGCTTGTTTTAATCCATATAAATATTTCCTCAACTTACATCCCATATGAATCTTGATTGTAAAACCCTTTATAATACTCTATATAGACATTAAAAAGGTGACTTTGGAATCCATCTGATGTAACTCTATATTATAATAAGCTATAATTCCATAATAACTCCAAATACATCCTTAGAGAATACAAGAGATAAGGTGACATTAAAGTCTATTTCATCTCTCTAAGTGAACCCCTTAATAACTAATATGGCTTTAAACCACTTAAATTTACCTTTGAAGTCTTTCTTGATCCGATAAACACGTTTTTAGCTAACAAGTTTATTATTATCAATATTTTAAAAACTAAACTGAATCGATTGGTTCGATCGGATATAATTTGAACCAGTTAATTGTCCAGTTCAGTTTCATTTAATAACCTCTATATATAAAAATAGGTTGGTTTATCCTGAACTGGTCGATTTATCTAAGAACTGACGTCATAGCTAGTTTGTTGTATATAATTTCTAAAGCCAAAAAAACCACTCTCAGTTCTTCACTTCTCTTCGCTTCATTTTTGGGCATCTCAACTATCTGTTTCTCCTTGTTTTGTTTTCTCCTTCACCTCTCCCTTATCATAGTTTACAAACACTAATAGCTAGTTTATTTTGTCTTAAGAAACTTTTGTCCCTGAGGAAGAAAACCTAGCAAATCCTGACCTTGTGAGAAACATCCTCCCTAAAGAGGAGTGGTGTGGCTTAACTCGAACGTTTATGGCTATAAAAATGGAGAAAGACGATGATCGAAGCCAACTAAATGGACTCCCTCAACCACCTTCAACTACCTATCTAGTAGATGATACTTAAAAGTAGAAGAGAATAGATTAGGGAAAAACTAGAAGAAAAGAAAATAAGTGAAGTGCAAGAGGACAAAAGTGGGGCTTGTGTGCCTGTGTGGTGCTAGTATGATAAAGAATTAAACATTAAACAGTATATATTAAAGAGTGATGACAGAAGATGAAGTGAGCTTAGGAAGACTGAAGAAGCAGTAAAAAAAGGAGAATAATCTAGAATAAATAAAGTTTACCTTTTGAATTTTGTCCATACACGTGTACCATTAATTAGTGGGGTATAATGTATAAGAATTTATTATATTTTCTTTTTAGTCTTGACAACATGAACTTTTATTTCAATAAAACTATGTCATTTTGATTAATTAAATTAAGTTATTAAAAATTAAATTTTGAAATAAACATTAATATTTTATAGGTAATTTGATATGTGTTTAGCGGTTAAGTTGATTGTTTAGTGTGCGTTTTGTTTAAGATTTGTGTTAATTCATAAACATTTGTGTTTTAAAGGTTTTTTGGATGAGAACATGTTTTTTAAGCTTTAATTATATATATATATCTATATATATATATATATATCTATATCTATATATATATATGAGGTGTCGTGATGAGTTTGTTAGTGTTTTAGGGCATTTGGAAAAGTTTCAGAGGAGAACTGGACCAAAACACATGGCCATAATTGTAGGGGACCTACCATGATCATAACAAAAGCACCAACATTGGGTTATAATCATGACAGAAGCACCAACATTAGGCCATGATCATGACAAATATGTTGCGATCGTAACAGAAGCTCAAACATAAGGCCATAATCGTAAGGAATCTACCATGATCGTGACAGAGAGCAGGTAAACTAGCCACTATCATGCACCAAGGGCCACGATCGTGGCCTACGCGTAGACAATTGCAGAGTCACTTTTAAACATTTCGGACCCCGAAAAGACACTAAGATTGCCTTAATTGAAAAGGACTACAAAAGGATAATGATGGAACCCTAGAGAAGAGCCTACATTCTACTTACATTTTGGTATGTAAAAGAGAGAGAGAAAGAAAAGAGAGAGACAAGAAGAATAGGGTTTTGATGTCGAAGCTTCCCCGATAGGTGATCTCCTGACGTCGTTACTCTCCCACCAAATAGGTGATCTCCTGACGCCGCTGCTCTGTTGAATCATCCAACCTGAGTTTCATTTCCTCCCCATTTACCTTTTTATTCATTTAATGTGTAAGATTGAGATAGGTTGTATGGATATGAATTTTGAGTTTTTCATGATACTCTTAACTTTTCCTTTGTGATTTTGCTTATCTTTAATGTTAATCTAGTTGATTTGTATTTACCTAAGTTGGGTGTTATGATTGATTGATGTCCTTGCGTATTTCTGTAATAAACTGAGAGGGTAAACCAGATAAAAATGATTAGATTGGACTAACAAGAGTTAGGCGATCTAATTGACCACTTAATCAATCTAGTTGGTAATTTCATGAGAGAGATCATGTGTGAGACCCGATTGTTTATTAGTGAGCTTTAGATCTAATTAGAGTTGTAGGTAATTTGCGAATTGAGAGATTGCAAGTCCATAATTCGATTAGGGTTTACAATTTAAGAAATGATTATAACTCGAGAGAGAGTAATCAACCCTACGATCATCTAGAACCAACACCTCATAAACACATAAAATGCTAGATTAGCATTGATGATAGGTCAAATCTACTCTCCCATAACTTGATTGATTCTCTTAACGGATTTCCATCGTCACATTATTCAATCGTTGCTAGTTTGTTTTGATTTAGTTTATTTTTAAATTATTATTCAATTTTCATTTTTAAACAAAGCACAACCTGAATTAAGTGGCACCTAAGCACAATCTCTGTGGGACGATATCTGCTTTTTACTACAAGTAACGAACCGTATACTTGTGATTTTTAACGTAAAACAAGTAATTGATTTTGCAAATCAACAACACTATAAATGTATTATTTTGTTAATCAAACAAAATTATATTATTTTAATTAATTAAATTGAATAATTAAAAATTAAAATTTGGGATGAAGTTTAATATTTTATTTTTCAAAATAATAATTAGTATGTGACACTATGAATGTTTTATTTCATTAATCAAAAAATTATATTATTTTGATTAATTAAATTAAATCATTAGAAATTAGGACTTGGGATCAGGTTTAATCGGCCTTTTCATGATCACTATCTTAAATTATACTTTTCTTTAATTATAATACTATTTTCTAGGTCATTATAATATAATTCAATATTTCATAAATACAATTTAGATTTTTATTGTTATTCTAAGTTTTATATTAGACTCGGTTGTATTTATTCTTTGTGTATTTTTTATATTAGACTCGATTGTATTTATTCATAGTGTATTTTTTATTTCAATAAAAATTTTTATTTTTACTTCTTATTTATTATATATCGGTTTTATAACGTTTTAATATCAGTTGAATCTTTAAACCTTAAACATTTCCTTTGACCGATTCAATATTCGATCCAATTTTTAAAACATTGGTTATTATCAAGTAAATCTATAAGCTCTGGTACTTGATTATGCCTCAAAGCTTGCATTTCATCCCTTATTGCATCCCATATAACTGCCTAAGGATCAGAAGCAACATCTTAAAAAGTAAATTAATATGTAGCATGACTGATATCGTAATCATTCTCACCTAATAGAATATGTAATTAGATGATATCATAGGTCTCCTCATGCTAATATATGTTCTCAATTAAATTGATTAGGGAAGATCTTGTGCCACATGAACCATATTTTATCCATGTATTGGTTAATGTTCTTATACTAGAATGTCACTAGATATAAGATCTATTAACCCTAATTGAATGGGTAATGAATATGAAATAATAGTTGTCTTAACTCTACTATTATTTGATATATGATGAAGAGTAACCTCATCATAGACATCATGTTCCAAAAATTTATTTGTTTCTTACTCCACAATTCTGGATCCTTCCTCTTTATAGTAAAAATTTCTAGCCTTTAGAATGGTAAGAATAATGATTGCTTAATTATGTGTGTATGCTATTATAAGTTTTAACCTAAAGTGTATAGTGTAGTTGTAGTTCGCACTAGCTAGTACAGGTCAATCTCACAAGGGCTGTAAATACTAATATTAAACCTTTTTATTATATAACCACTTAATTATGTTTTGAATTTAATTGAAAATTAAACTAAACAAAATAAACTAAGGTTTAACATAATAATGAACTAGGATGAAGAAAGCACTATGATTAAACGATATCAAATAAATAGTACTTAGATAATAAATCACCATAAGATATCTCAATCACTAACCAATTATCATGCAATTAAAGTATTCATTATTAGACTTTGGAAATTCATATCTTATATTAATACTAGTAATAACTAACCCTCAGTTGATTAACTATTTCTAGTTAAAACTCCTAAGATTACATTACTAGATTCTTGAATCTTGCTATTAGATTTGACTCTAATCTAAAGTATTTATGTCAACCTATCTCTAAGTTTGCATGCAACTCCTTCCAACTATGGAAGTTCTATTCAAATGAAAGGATTTCTTAATGTCAAACTTATGAAATCAAATATTGGACTAATATCTTGGACATATTAGTTCAAGAATATAAACACATAGTTGAATTGTAATAAATCAATTAATAAAATTGCATTAAATAAAAGATTATATCATATTATCCATCCCAACATAGGGTTCATGATACTTAGGCACTAAACAAATTTGTTCCTAAACATAGAAAACAAATCTAGCGTCAAATAGTCAAGGGAACAAAAGGAAATAAAAGAATCCATAATTTGTATCCCTTTTATCTCTAATGAATTCTTCTTGAAATTTGGGTCAAAGGTTGTTTTCTATCAAATCTCATGACATAATCATCGCATTTTCCTTGTCCTCTATTCAAAATTGCTTCTTCTTTCCTTTTTTGGTGTCTAACATGACTCTAAAATCACTTCCTTTTGCCTCTAGCCTTCATAACTTCCTTTTATAGTAAAAATTATGGTTTCTAGAATATACACGATCACTTACAAAAATGTGTAGGTGATTGCGTATATCAAATACCCTCTAAATTGCGACTTTACACAGTTTTAAAAGATTTCATGAGCCATATACACTGTCGTATATGTCAACATACATGAGGGTGTATCTTCACATGGGTATAAACATCATCTTCAAATCTTTCCACATTTATAATGACTTACAAGGTCTTTATATAGGATCGTATATCTCTAAAGTGGCTTCAAATCTTTTGTTTTATACCTCAATTTCACTTGAATTCTTCTCATTTTGCTCTATAAAGGCAATTATTACCTACAAAAACACTTAAAACAAAATAAGCACAAAAAATACTATAAAATCTCAAATAACAAGCAAAACACACCAAATATAGGTATATAAATATAGTCAATTAATAATTATGAAACTTCCCAACAGTTAAGCTTTAGCTTGTCCTTAAGAAAATCATAACCCAAATCATAAAATTTGCAAACATTCATCCCTTATTAACCTCAACCTATCCATCCATACCTTAAATCATTATATCATATTAATCAAATTATCATTAAGTTAGATTTAAATCATCTTAAAACCAACCTTTGATTAGTCAATATCAAAAACAATCACATAGATAATCTTTTTGAAATCAAAAGAACAAAATTTTAAACCCTCACCCAAGATTCACTCAATGCATTCAAATTGTTTAGGGTGAAAAGTGCAAGAATTCTCAAATCAATACATAGGCAGATTCTTAACTATAAGCTTGCAATAAAATCGTATCTCCATCACTTATAAACTGGAAACAAAAATAAAAAATTTTTCTTATAGGTTTTCAAATGAGACTAAGGTAAAGTTATGATAGGGATAATAAAAAGGGTGATAAGAATTAAGGAAATTTACATAAACAAAATTACATGAAACTTAGTTCTTCACAGTATAGGTCCTTCACACCATATTTCCATTAGTACAATAACTTTAAGACTTTATTTATTCTTGCAACATATTTTATTTATTATTATTATTTTAAGCATTCACTATGTACCAATAATAAAAAGAATATTAGACCTTTCCAAAAAAAATTCTTCAATATAATCCAAGTTTTAAGTAATCAAGTAAATAAAATCCTTCGTGGACCAAAAATAATGAAAAGGCTTTCAAAAAAAATAAGGTAAAGGTTATTAATGTGGTTATAATCAATGAAAAGGCTAAGTCTCAAAAGTGGTTACTTCTAAGGAATAAAATATGATGGGTAATAATCAAGAAAATAGGCTAAAACAAAGGGTTTAAAATAAATGTCTTTTCATTTCAATGCTTTTAATTTAACAATTTGGTCTTAACATGGATAATAAAAGCAAGTTTTAGATTCATCCAACTATGATTGATAACATATATGAAAGAAAAAAAGAGTTTAAAATAGTGATGTATTTGCTCTTTGGCTCAAAATCTCACAAAAATAATTCGTGTGTGTAAATGGTAGGCAATTTTCTTTCAAATTAATTATATCAATGATTACTAAAAATATGACTTATATCAAGTTTATTTTAACTTTCATCCTTTTGCATACTAATTTAATTTAATAATCAATAATAACTAAAGTAGTTTGGACTGATTTTAGCTAAACTGGGATGTCAATTAATAAGAATTAATAAAAAGATTACAAAAAACTTGAGAAATTTGAAACCACTTCCTCATACTTAAAATTATGCATGGTCCCCAATGTGCAAAATAAAAGCATAGATAAATAAAATATCAAGAAAAAATAAAAATGGGAAAAGTATGACTTCGTACTTTCTTGAATAATAAGATTTACATAGTTCTGAATTTGGTGAAGAGTACATATGATATTATGTACAATCCACCTTGCAAAATATAAAAGAAGGATAAAAAGATAAAAAGAAAATAAAAATAAAAATAAAGAACAGGAAAATAAAAATAACATAAAATAAAATAAAATAAAATTACATTACTAATATTCATATAAAATAAAATAAGAAAATACACAAATAATAAAAGAAAGAAAAAAAAAACCCAAATATAGCATCCAGACTCTCAGTATCAGTCAATCTTTCTATGAGTTTGGTATGTTTGCAGTCAGAGGATCCTCTAATTTTGGAGTCTCATACTGCTACAAAGTCGAAGATGATGCAACTGCTCTAGATAGTGGAGGGGGAATGGATATCCCAACATGTCCCGCCATCTGCAGTAAAACCTCTTACATCCATCTTTCATAAGCCTCTAATCTCTTTGTTCACTCCGTCAGTGCCAATTGGTGTACTTGGATAGTGCACTAGAATTCGAAGATCTTCCTCATGTGATTCTCTAATTGAGTTATCTTCAGCTAGTCCCAGCGTCCAGATCCAGGTGGTGTCAATGCCCCAGACAATTATGCAATAACCTCCTCTTATGTTGTTCTATTTATCTCAGATGATAGTGAGCCCTATTTTGGTAGATGCTTCGCTATATTAAGATGATCCCCACTACTCTCAACATTACCTGCTCATTTTGAAGCCCAATCAATCGATAAATATCTCATGTTGGTCTAATCATCTTGCATATGTGTATATTCTTCATGATGTCCAAATTAAGTAGAAGAGATCCAAGTTTCTAACAATTCCGAAGATGTATATCCACCCATTTAGTGTATGACTTAGAATCTTATGAATGTATAGAAGTGCAGGGTGTTGAAGGGTGGATGCTTTGGATTTATCAAGGTTGTACTCATCCTCCTCGTTGATGGTGCACTAGATGTCATAAGGTCACATCTCATGTAAAAATTCTATCTAAAAGGTTATGTGCTCTTGTGTCCCCATGAATTCTTAATCATAAAGACCCATTATCATGAAAAAATTTGTGTAACTCATCGTAATAATCTCCCTTAATATCCTAAATTGAATCATTCTCGGTTGGTCCTA
>JANTNU010000235.1:33314484-33324720 GCA_024752395.1 Erythroxylum havanense | reverse complement strand
CATCCTTAATATCAGTTTTGTGAGAAAAACCCGTTTAGTTGGCAAGAAAGTAAAGTTAATTTGGAATCTGATTTTTTGGGAAATAAATCTATCGAAAGTAAAGATATAAGAATTATAATAGGAAAGTTGGAAGGATTTTTATTATGATGTTTAGTATGCATTCGTATTTTATAAAATGTAATTTAATTTTAACTTATTTTTTAATTATATCACTGAAGAAAAATTAAAATTGTTATTAAATGTTATATTAAAAACAAAAACAAAAAAGCCAAGCTTTTTATTAATTGACGTCCAATCTCGTATTAAAGAAGCTTGTGACTTCAAACCTCGTCCCAAATCTTCACCTGATTCATCCAGCTACTACTGCTCCCTCTGTTTCTCGCTTATTCAATACCAATGGTGTCCGCAAATTTGATGACAGTGAAGATGAGTAATCTATCGATGTCGACCGTCACTCTGGCAATGGTCTCTCACATTGCCGCAGTGACCTTTTCTCAAGTAGTTGTATTTGTGTCCTATTAGGCACGATTTAGCTTCGCCTTTTTAGTTAAACTTTGTAATTTGTGGTAATTTTGATTTGTCATGTTCGAGCAATTTAGCTTTGGTTGTTTAGATGATGCAGATGTTTTTGATCCATTCTCGCCAACGAGACCTTGAGTCAGTTGCTGAACACGATGGACCAGGTCATTGGAAATGTATGTATATATATGGTTATTTTAATTTGGGTTGAGAATAATGATGCGTGTTGGGACCCTTTTGCGGCTTTTTGTAGTTTGTGGGAATGTTTTCGAAAACTACGGAATTGTCTTTTATGCGTTGTTTGGTTGATAAATGACCTAGCAGGGAACTAAGTCGCATAAGACAAGGTCTTGCCTTATGAGATTTAGTAGTACATAATTTTAAGATATTGATTCCAAAACACTAAATCACATAAGGAGAGATCTTTCTTTATGAGATTTAGTAGTCTGAAATTTTTTAGACCTTTTTTTTCTTTAAGCCAATAAGTTTATGTTTAAAAAACAAACAGATGCATCAAAGAAAGAACTAAAACAAAATAAAATAAAACTATCATATTTTGGGTGGCCTCCTGAAAAGCGCAATTATTTAACGTCGTTCTACTTGACTTGGTCGGTTCTCCCCAAACTTCTATGTAATTGCAGTTTTGTACTCCTTAAGTAATGTTAGCTCTTCCTCTTGCTCTTTAGTCAATCTTTTTGAAATGATTATAGGTAATGATTTTTTATCACCTAAATAGACATACTTTAAGCGATCAGGTAATACCTTCAATTCTATTTTCAAAGCCTACTAAATAGAAGGTAGGATTTTCTTGTGAGTTATAGTAAGTTTATCTTTCAAATTTTTCGAATCTATTAGCATTGTTGACAATGGATCTACAACTTCACAAGTTTCATCAACTTGCACGTTCAATTCCAAATTAGCTTTAAGCTCCAACTCATCTTCATCACTTTCTTCCTTAAACATATCTAACACCAATGAATCCACAATATTCATATGATAAATGGATTGAAAATCATTTGGGTACTTCATTGCTTCAGAAATATTGAATTTTACGATTTGTCCATCAAACTCTACAGAAAGAGTACCCTCATGCACATTGATTATTGTCTTAGCCATCTTTATAAATGGCCTACCCAATAAAATCAAAGCTAAATTTTCCACACTATCTCCATCCATTTTCAAGATGTAAAAATCCACTGGAAATACCAACTGTTAACTCAGGACTAAAACATCCTCAGTCAATCCAATAGGACACAAATACGATCAATCTAATAGTTGGACAATCATATTAGTTTCTTGTGAAGAATTCAAATTTAAAGCTCGATAAATTGATTATGACATGACATTAATGGATACACCTAAGTCTAACATGACCCGCTCAGTTTTTCTATCACCAATAACACACAAAAGTGTAAACATGCCTGGATCTTTGCATTTTTTTGGTAATTTCCTATTTATAACAGCTGATACATTTATGCCCAAAATTATTCTCTCCTTATCCTTCAGCTTTCTTTTATTTGTGCACAACTCCTTTAATAGTTTTGCATATTTCTGAACTTGCTTGATGGCTTCCATAAGTGATAAATTGCTTTCCACCTTTTTGAAAGTTTCTAAGATCTCTCTTTCATATTCATCATCTTTTGGTTTAACCAACCTGTTGGGAAAAGGAGGTAAACGTACATTAATTGATATTGAAGAAGATGAATCAGTTTTTACCATTGTTGATTTTTATTTGGAAGCTCTTCCTTCCTTTCTCTATCATTGTGGTTTTCTTCCTCCATTGGTAAAGAATTTCTCACTTGAATTTCCTTACCACTTCTTAAAGTCATTATACTCAAATTCTCTTTAAGATTCACCACCGTTTAGGAACGTAATTTCCCTGATACTTATGCTTCCAATTTACTTACCGAATTAGCTAATTGAATGATTTGACTTTCCAAGTTTTGAAAGCTTTCCCTTATTTCTTGTTGAAATTGTTGAGTATTATTAGCAAGCACCTTAACAATTTCATTTAAAGACATACCCAAATTTGAAGATTGAGGTTGAGAATATGAGGAGCTTGAGGTTGTTTATTAAAATTTTGAGGTTGATATCATTATTGGCTTCATTGATTTCCATAGCTCAAATTTTGGATGATCCCTCCATCCTGGATTGTAGCAATTGGAATAAGGGTCATACTTTCGTTAAGGATGACTAGGAAACTCTCTATTATCTTAGCTTCTTGAGAGTTTTGTTGCAATGTAATGCACATATCTGTAATATGTCCAGAGAATGAGCATATTCCGCACACTCTTGCCCATTGTAAATGACCTACAACCATTTGACGAACTAGAGCGATTAAATAAAAAATTTTATCCTCAAAGTATGTGTTATTTACCATATTCACATGCTTAATAACTCCATTCATCTTTGTCCCAAACTATTGAGAATTTTTGGCCATAATTGATATTAACTGTCTGGCTACCTTAGGTGTTTTTTTTACTAGAGCTCCTTCACTAGCTGCATCGACCATACTTCAATCCATTGGCAAGAGTACTTCATGAAAATATTGAATTAGAAGTTGATCGGGAATTTGATGATATGGACAGTTGGCACATCACTCCTTAAACCTTTCCCAATATTCATATAATATTTCTCCTCTAATTTGTCTTATCCCACATATTTCTGATATTTGATGCTCTTGATGCAGGAAAGAACTTCTCGAAAAGAAATTCTTTTAATCTCATTCCATGTTGTTACTGAGCCAAGTGGAAGGTAACATAGCCAATCTTTCGCCTTATCTATCACCTATTGTGGCTTCATTCTAGAGCAAACAATATGGAATTATTTCAGGTGTTTATGCGGGGTCTTCACTTGCAAGATTATGAAAAATAGGCAGTAAGTGAATCAAACTAGATTTCAATTCGAAATCTACCTCAACATCTAGAAATTGAATGTATAAAGGTTGTTGATTCAAATTCGGTGTTGTTAACTCCCTCAATGTTCTAGGGTTAAGATTTGTCATCTTTTCGTCCACTTTTTAAAGATTAGATTCTTCACCAATTGTTAGATCTACTTCAACTTTTACGTTTAGAGGTGAACGGCCGGTTTCTTACTTAGTCTCTTTTCTCAACTGACACTTTATCTTCTTATTTTCTAGATTGTATTGCAATTTACCAATCTGAGAAGCATGAGTCATACAAGACAAGAGATCAACAATAACTGTAAAAATAAAAATGCAAAGAAACTAAGAAACTTGAAACAGTTCGTTGGCAACGATGCCAAATTTTTGTCAGGTTATCAAAGCCCCCAAAATAATACCGATTCTCTAAACTTTTGTAGTAGTCATGGAACCAGGTCGAATCCTTAAAGAACTAAACACTAGCTTCTTAATTTTTGAGTAATAAAATAAAAAGAGGGTTTGATTAGGAAACTAATTAACTAAAATTAATACGAAAATAAATTAAATCAACTAAATTTAAATATGAGAAAGTCAAAATTATCAAACTCTAATTCAAGGAAAAAATCTCATCTAATTGTAACATTGATCATTAGTCTAAAAATAATATTTTCATGATTCAAGTTGTTAGTCTGAAACATATTGGGATAGTTGTAATAAATCTCAAATTTTCCTAAATTAATTGATTCAAACCCAACGTCCAAACCAAAATTTATCATTATTGACTGGGTATGATAACATTCCATATCAAATTAATGATAGAAATAAGCTATGTGAAAAAGACTAAACCCTAAATTAAATAATCGAGATAGATGCAACTATTCAATTTAGTTTTCTTGTTTATCATAAGTTAAATATGGATATTCATAAATAGCCTATTTGCTACTTGTACCAATCCTTTATGAAAATTACGGATCATTGAATTCTTGGATAGTGATAAAATAACTAATATTAAATTAAATTGTCAGATTAATCGAATATCAATCATTCATGAATATGAAAACTCAAAACAAAACAAAAAAATTTGAATTAAAACATGAATAAAACTTTGAAACATAAAACCTTACAAAGTTACAATCGAAGTATTGAATCCCTTTGAATCATAAAGTTGAGTTTAGTCACCCATGGTTTTCGCTCCAATAATAAAAATAGAAGAAAGACTAAGAATTGCTAAAAAAAATAAAAAGAGAAAACGTTTTTTTGTTGTGAGAAATGTCACTTTTATAGGGTTTTCTAATTTAATCATAATCTAACTCTAATTTATAAAGATGTCTATCTAAAACAAATTTAAATTCAAACTCCTATATGTTAGGGATAAGAAGAAGTTTCCTAATCAAACTCTAACTCTTCAAGGGTTCAGTCTTATCCACTGTAACAATCTCTTCACTTTATACAAAATTTGTCATTATCATCAATAGAGTCCCAATTTGATGCAATATCCACTTTTCATCTCCTAAAACAAAACAAACATTAATTTCCATATTTAAGAATCAAAATAAATCCAAAACAAAGGAGATAATATTAAATATTATAGCAAGATGAGATCTTATCATTGACATATCTTTGTAACTAAATAAAAAAAATTCTCACCAAAATTAGATACATCAAATCTTCATTGTACTGGTGAGACAGTGCCTCAATCCTATTACATTGCCTCAAGTTTTGTCTAATGAGATCTTATCATTGACATATCTTTTTCAAAATATGATACATCAAACCTTCATTGTACTAGTGAGACGGTGCCCCAATCTTGTTACATTGCCTCAACTTTTGTCTCCTTCCTTTAGTAGGCAAATATCATTCGTTAAATTTTGCAATTTGTCTATTTTCTTATATATTTGAGTTATTAAGGTTATCCAAATGTCTCCTAATGTTTCCTATCATATTTATGATGCTTTTATGTGGGCTTGGTAGATGTGCCCATTGAAAATCTTAGAGATGTCATGGACTATCTCACACTTTGTTCTAGTACTAACAAATGCCTTCACAAATGTCAACTTTTCTTATAGCATCAAAGTTAGTATATGCTTCTTTGAAAAGGTTCTTATATTTCTCCATCAAATCTTCATATTGGTACTTACTTGTATGATTAATTGTTGTCTAAAAGACTAGCTTAGAAGTGTATCTTTTATACTTATATGATCAATTTTCATAAATCTGACATGTACACTTTCTATGCTCACAATCTATATAAAAGTACTTTAAAAAATTCAATCAAATACTATACCATAAAATAAAACAAGGAATTATTGTCATAAATATAATAATAATGTTCCTAAAATTTATCAAAGCAATATAAAATCAGTCCATATCCTTTGTCAGCCACTCGCAAAAGTCTAATTATTGGTTAGATATTTAGTTATTGACTTAAGATATTTAAGAACCAACTCTAAGAATAGTAATTCTTACCCTCCGTAATAACCCAAGCTATTAAAAATATTTTATTATTACCATCTCAAATAATTGTAACTAATAAGACACCCATAAGAAAAGATTATAAAAATCAACCATCTAAACTAAATTTTCCTAAAATCTATATAAGGAAACCTAATTTCAATACATTAAACATAATATAAAACTTCTTTAAAATGGGTTCAAGAATTCAACCCACTTAAGTCTAGCTTACTAGGACAATCTATGCTTGTCACTTCTTCTTAACTCATTCTTATAACTCTATAACTTTGCATGATGAAACCTCCTAATAATGAAAGAGCTTCCATTTGAGTTTATAATATGCAACCTTTTAACAGTTAACTAGTATCTAGATTGTAATTCATTCATCATCTCACTAACTAGCTAGTTGAGATTCTTCCTAAACTTATCTATAAACTGATTTGTCATCCATTTGTTGTCCGCTTGCTTGTTTTGCTACATTTTCTCACAAACATGTCTTTTCCCAACAATTTTTATTAAAAATATTTCCCAAATCCTACATCAACTTGCATACCCCTTAAAAGAATAATGAATATCACAAATTACTTCTATTATATCTCCTCTTATTGATACTATATTATCATGATAATTTCCAATAACATAATTCCATATTGCTTCTCCGAAGTCCTTTGAATGTTTAACTTTCATCCCTAATTCAAAATTGTTGTCTTTCATGTCTTTTTTTAAATCAAATGTTGCATACCTATTATATTTCTCACATCTCTCTTAAAATAAATCATCACCACTAGCAACTAGGTTAGTCGTATCTTCATTGTAAATCATTGTCTAAGTAATGAGAAGCACCTTTTGACATTCGACTTCTAGTGTTGAAAACGAATAACCACTAGCTACTTTTTTAATCAATATTCTCTCCTCATCCCTTGCATGCAAGTTTTCTTTATCATTAGACATTAAAAAAAACAATTTGAATTGTCATTACCCTAACAACTTAAACCAATCCCATCTAAGTTCAACTTTTGGATTTTAAATATATTCCTAAACTATATTTGATAAATTTTTAAAAATTCAAATGCATTTGATTGCACTTATCAAATGTCACATACTCTCACTGCAATTCAAACTATTTAATTTTATTAGAAAAATCTTTGTATATGACATATAGAAATAACACGTATATGTCATATCACCTAACTTAATTGGTGAGGTATAATGAACCGTAACATCAAATTAATAGAAAACGATATTTCAGAAATTAAAATACCAAAGTATGGAATTCAAACTAATCATGAAAATTTGTATAAAGTTGTAGATTAAAATGGTATTTTCCTACTTTAATAGATAAAATTATATATAAAAGGTATTAATTTTAGTTATATTTGCATAACATTTATTAAAATAATATTTATAAACAAACTATATTATTTAAATAAGTGTACTAACATTTATTAAAACTAATATTTATAAACCAAGTATATAATTTAAATAAATGTAATATTTTGATATTTAATATGATAGAAGAAGTTAATAGATATGAAAATTTATACTATGGACATTCTTTATGTAAAAAGAAAATTTTGATGGTAAAAAATAAGAAATAAGAAATAAGAAATTGTATTACATAAAAATATTCATTTAGTTACTTGTATTTAGAAAAACTATATAATAAGACAAGAAGTACGGAAATTTATTATTATAAAGCAAATCAATTAGACCTAAATATTATTTGAAGCAAGGATTTATTGAGTATCAATACTAAAAGTGATAAGCCAATAAAAATCATCTAAATTTCTCTAATTTTATTAAAGATAAAAGCAAAATTATTATAGTTTAATTGAATAAAAATAGCCAAGTGAATTATTTAAAATATTTAAATAGTAGTATGCACAATATTTTATTTGAATAAATAATAATAATAATAATAATAATAATAATAGTAATAGTAATAGTAATTTTTAATACGAACATTTCATTTCAATTTTTTAATTCTTGACTTATTTTTAATGAGTGTTTTTGATTTATGCTTCTTTTTATTAACAGTAAGTAGCTTAGATCAAGTTGTAGGTTTGTTTACAGAGAAATTATATATTTGTTTATTTATTGTAACAACCAACAAGGTTTTAAGTGACTTCGAGTCTCTGGAACTTATCACTTTGATTGCCCAATCAAATCCAATAAAAATAGACATTTTTTTTGTATAAATCTTTTTGTTTTGATTGCAGTAAATTTTAAGTTCATAAAAGACGACAAGCCACAAAGTTAAAGATAGACTTTATATTATAAGCTTATAAATATTTAAACCCTCAAATTCTACCACATATTTAAGTAGGATTTGGTAGGACTGAAGTAGACCTATCAAAGTCTAGCCTAAAATGGTAATTTGCTTTTCTAAAAACGTATCCAACTAATATACTATACAAAAAATATTACCAAAAAAAGGTAGAATGCTTTATGTTATTATTTTTACTGATATGTTAATTTTCATTATGTTAATATTCTGAGTAGACTTAAGTAAGGCTTAGGTTGCATATCCTAAGCTTGGGCTGCGTCCAATAGCTTAGGACTAGGCCAACCTATTACCCTATAGAATGCACCGGAACTTATTTATCATGAGAGCTTTTTTAGTAGATTTAATAGGAATGACTCTTAGACCTTCCTCGACCTTAGGTCTGTAAATATCACTCTACTTTATTTTGGCATGTCCCTGTTAGAATCACAACCTCCTTATAAGAAATTCCTAGTGAGTTTTTCACTAATTTAATGAATCCTCTTACCAGTGCCATATTAGAAGACCAATAATAGATATACATCATTCTTGTAAATGAATTATTTCACTTCTTTTTGAAAAAGAGATCATTAAAAATTTAATATGATATCAAAGTCAATTTAATTAAATTCCTATATGGACTAAAAATAAGAATTAATGAAAGTTCATATATAAGAATTGATGCATAATCTTAATGTTTTAAGATTTTGGTTAAGATATCATATTAATTTCGTATAAATAAAAATCTCCTGGTATCTCGATGCTCACTGGAAGAACGACATAGTTCTCCTGTTAAATAAAAATAAAAATAAAAATGAGACAGAAGATGTGTTCATTATTTGGAGGACACAGCATTCTTGTAAGGATGAATGACAAGCAAAATGTAAAAAGAAAATGCGAGGCTGGCAGCCTATTGCAAGCGGGAATGATGAGGAACAGTTTGCAGCTGAATACGCATACAACTGGGATTCCCCGTGTCCAATTTATACAATTTCTGGGAAAAAGAATGATCTTGTTTGTAAATGAATATGAATCTTCTCCATTGTCAAAGCAGCTATTTTTGATCTCTTGTTCACTAACTAAGTTTAAGAGCATCTGATGAAGTGTCTACTGCTGATTTACCATTCTTTATGAGGCTACTGAAACGACCATTGAACTCCACCCCATATATGTGGCCCATTTTAGCACGTTTGGTCTCCAGGTATCTCTTGTTTTCTGTGGTTATAGGTGTTACTAAGGGAACTCTACCGGCAACTGTCAGACCATAACCTTTCAAGCCAATATACTTTGCTGGGTTGTTGGTCATCAACTTCATTGTTCTTACACCCAGATCTCGTAAAATCTGCAGTAATGGTCCAATAAGTTTACCTTCAGAAACAATTTAAAAAGAGATTGCAAAAGATTGATTTTTATTCCGATGAACAGCTTAATTAAAACATCCAAAAAGTTAATTAAGAACAGTGAAAGCAAACTCAGCACACAGTAGATATCTGCAATTTGCAAGATGAAGTTATCCTACAGAGATGTTTCACTAGTAATACCTGTGCACCAATGCCATATTCTCGGGAATCAACAGGAAGTCCTAGTTCCTCATTTGCTTCTACTGTATCCCGACCAGCATCTTGGAGATTGTAAGCGCGCAGCTTATGGCCCAAACCGATGCCTCTTCCTTCATGCCCACGGAGGTATACCAGTACACCTCTGCCAGCAGCCTCAATCTGCTGCATTGCAAGGGCCAGTTGGTTCCCACAATCACATCTAGCAGATCCAAATATGTCTCCTGTGAGGCATTCTGAGTGCACTCGCACAAGGACATTCTCTCCATCTCCAATATCACCCTTTTGAACAGCAAAATTTCTTGTAAGCAACAAGTACTCTAATTTGGAAAGAATAACATTTGAACCGCACACAAACATCATTTTTGTTGACAAATCTAAGTTGGAAGCTTGACCTTAAAACAGGGTAGATATAACTTAAAAAGTACAGATTAATGTTATTATTCTTCACACAGCCCGTGTACATAAAAAGGTTTTATGCCCAAATGACCAGAAAACCATCAGCAGTGTTTCACTCATTTGGATCTGAGAAAATAACTTAAGAAGGTTCCAGATCCCCTCTAGAA
>JANTNU010000235.1:33240271-33251641 GCA_024752395.1 Erythroxylum havanense | reverse complement strand
GCCAAATAACTGAAAAGGTTATCTTTAATAAATATTTTAATGACATGACTACTAAATATTATAACTGAAAAGGTTATCTTTAATAAATATTTTAATGACATGACTACTAAATATTCAAAATAATTATGCCTCTCTTTGTTATTGACAATACAATTTTAGATCTAAATAATTATATAACTTTTCAAATATTGTCAATATAGTTTTTAAGCATCTTATAATATACACTACTATTATCTATTAGTAATATAATTACTTATTTAATGCTTATAAATCATGCAAAAAATTTATGAAATCTCTCTAAATATTGTTTTAATTATATTAATAATAACTTATCAATATTTGCTTACTTAACCTAAACATTTTCTTTCTTTTTTAATTGGTTATTTATTTTATTTATTTTTTTGTCTTCTTTCTAGTTTGTTTGTTTATTTATTTATTTACTTATTTATCTTTTATTTTTATTATTTACGTTTTTATTTTTATTTTATTATTTATTGTATTATTTATTTTTATTTTACGTATTAATATTTTTATTATTACTATTATTATCCTTTTTGTGTTTTTGTATTTATTTTATTATTCTTTTTTGTTTATTTTATTTCTTTATCTTTATCTTTCGATTTTGATTTTAGATTTCTTTATTCTAATTCTTATTTTATTGTTATTTTTATGCAATATTTTGGCTTTGGCTTTCTACAAACACTTCTTAGATTTTTTTGCTTTTTTTGTCTCTTTTCCCCATAAGTCTATCAAAATTAATTTTTTTATCAATTAGGTGTAAGACTGCATACTTCTAGGCCTTCTTAAATTCTGTGTCTCAGTGGAATATTTATCGATATATTGTTATTGTTGTTGTACTAATAAAATAATATTTTAAATTGAATTATTTAACTTTTAAAACTTTGAATACTCAATTAATAAATTTAGAAAGTTAAAATTATAATAAATGAAAAATTTAGAAGGTCATTATCTCATCTTAAAATGGTAAATCAAATCCCGAATACTAATAACACCAAAGACGCCTTAACTTGTTGGTTTTCGAAGCAATAATACCTAATCAACATAAATCACATATTGAATACATATATAACAATGCAAGAGTATGCTGAGCGCTTGAAAACAATTAAAGTAAGAGGCATTATTCTGAAGAAGTTAAAAAAGAACAAAAAATATTATCAAAACTTAATTAAAAGAAGAAAAAAAACACAATAAGATAATTTAACATCCAAAACACAATAAGTTCTAAGATAATTTAACATCCAAAACAATTGTAAGATCACTAGAAATGTTTTTAAAAAAATGTTGAATTAGCTTTATAGGAAAAAAGGGACATCAAAGAAGCCCAAAACAAAATAGTAGAAACTAAAAAGGAAGAAGAAGATCAAACCCAAAAGTTAAATAAAGTGCAATACCTTTTCCTTTCCTAATGGCTCGTGATCTTCGTGACTTTTGCATCTTCTCCTGAACATAAAATAACTAGAGCAAACATTAGCTAATAATGGAAACTAGAAACTAGGAGAAGAAGGGTTCGACTAGTAAAGAAATAAGGTAGGAGAGAGACTAAGAATGAGGGTTGGTAAGAAGGGCCAACGATTGAGAACAACGAAAAATATAGCAAAAGGGGAAGAGAGTGTCCAAAGGAAAATTCAGTTGATGGTGGCCAGGGGAGAGAATAGGAGGCCACTTTTTTTCTCAGAAGATCTTAGAGAAGATGAAAACTATAAAAAGGAGCAATAAGCTCCAAATGGCACTTATAAAGTAAAAATAATATAAAAAAGGTGGGACAAAATTCATTATGTACGACCGCATCAATTATGGGTTGAGGAGAATTAGCCCAATATGGATGGAATCACTTAAGAGAGAGAAAATTTTGAAATTCATAAGTTGAGTTGTCGTATAAAAAAAAGAACATAAGAATGAAGTGAATTATATACAAGGACATGACTAATAATCTATCACCTTTAAATAATTGAATTGAGATATGATATTCCTAGTCGACTATGAACTCATTTAGACTTAGTTTGATTTCTCCTTAAGCCCTTCAAAACCTTCATTGGTTTCAAAGTTTGGATTTAAGCATGATTTGGGTTTTTTTTCCTTAAAAGATTTTTATATTCACCTAGACTTCATCAGTTGTTTGAAAAGAAAATTGAGATCACAAATCCTCTACAAACTAGAAATAGAGAAGTTCTAAAGAAGGATCTTTTAATACCCTAATTATGTTTCTTAGTGATAAAGTGTTGAGAGAAGACTTTAAGATGAAATATGCAGTTGATTGATTGTTATTTTCTCTTCGATCTCATGAGAATAAAGTAAGTATTAATTCTAACCTTCGTACTATTATATAGTCAACAATTAGTATTGCGATATGTAGCCAATAATGAATATTGTTATTGATTAATATAATCATAAATTAAAGTGAATAGATTAAGAAATCAATAGAAACAAATGAGCAAGTAAACAATTGAAGAAAGCAGATATGATATAACACTTTGACTAGAATTCCCTCTATTATCATATTGTACCTGGATTAAGTTATTTAGAATCTTTGTGATTTAGGCCAATGAAGTCTCCTAATACAATAAATTATTACCTTTTTTATGTGGAATTTGATTGATTAATTGATATGTCTATCTATTAACACATTTAAGAATGCACTAAGTATTATGAAACTTCAAAAAAGGATCCCCTAATATAAGAAGTGTCATTTATATATTTCTAACATCATACTCAATCCTCAATATCAATTCCTAAGTCAATTTTATAAGTAGGTTCTTTCCACAATGTCTACTTGTAAATTAAATTAGCTTTAAATTTTCATTTATATCTAACCAACATTAAGAACAACAAAAATATTTTGCAAATATAAAGCTCTTCTATAAAAATATTGAATCAATCTATATAAGATTTAAAAAAAACTAAGGTTCCTTCTAATCTATATGTAAAATAAAACTAGCTACAAATCATGCTTGAAACAATAATATCAAATAAAAGAATTGAATAGTTTACAAAAAAAGGTGTTCTTTAATGAAGATCTCAATCTCTTGATGTAATTTGCTTCACAGAACGATTCTAATCTCTCTCATTATTGAATACAACTATACGATGTGTTTTAGGGTTGCTCTCTCTCTAACAACAGCTAACCCTAATTACAACTTGAAAAGAACTAAACAAAAAAAAAACCTTAACTAAGATTTCCATTGCCATTTATATATACTTTTCCCGTAGACACGATTGTGTCCCACGTCATATACTTCATTGCTTTTGTATAAACTTTTCAAAGAGGAATGTAGATTCTTATATGCACACGTCCTAGGTCATATATCATACCATATCTGCTCCATCATATGACATGGGCTATAACCTAAATGTGTATAAAGCCTTATCTTCTACACTAAAGTTTTAGAGAAGAACAAGTCTTAGCACAAAAATATATGTTAGACTGTATTTTATCTTCTTAGCATATGCTTCTAATAAGATAAGTACAATGGTTGTAATAAGTTCGTGTCTAAGACCATATTTCAATCAATAATAAATTTTCTTCTTATTTTGCCTTATAAAAACCCTTTAATCTTTGTTCAACATCATTTTAAAGTAACATCTTCATAATTACCTAAGCCACAAAGTAAGATTGATCAAATAAAGGTAATTTGGATGTAAAATAGAGCAAAATAATTAGTGAAATATATGTATGTTATATACATATCATTGGGAGATGGCTCATACTTGATAGCTTATACATAAAAAATATCATTCCAATCATTTATGTCTAAAGGCTAAATTTTTTAGATTTAATATGGTTGATGGTAGAAGCTTACAAAGGCATATAAATGACTTGAATAAAGTCCATTTAGATATTGAAAATATTCAAATGGAATAATGATAAGGATAAGGCTCTAGTATTGTTACATTCATTACCAAAAATACTATGAGAGCTCTAGGGATATACTAAAACATAGTAGAAAAACTATTGTTGACATTTTCTAGAAGTATTGTATAGAAATGAGATTGAATATCAAAATACATATTTAGTAGGTTACCATCCTATCTTATTTAGAAAAGATAGAGAAAAAATTGAAGAAAAGGAAGTAAAAAGTTCCAAATAAAAAAAAGAATTTGAGGTTGAATTGTAAAATAGAAAAGGTATTAGATACCTTATTTTAGCTAAGCAATTTCTTATCTAGAAAGATTTGTAAATTTAGAGATTTTTAAAAAGTAAATGAACTTGGGTGTAAGGTTAATAAAAGTAAACTGAGTAAAGCAAATAAAACATATGATTGATTGCCTAAAATTTTTATAATTTTACATAAAATTTAAAAAATGTTTAAATTAATATATAAATTTGAAATAAAATTTAAAATATTTGGATGAATGCCTGGAATTTTATGATTTTACTTAGGACTTAAAAAATATTTAAAAATTCCTTGACCATACCATAGGGATCTGAATGCTAAATAATCTTGAGATTTAGTTTTAAAGGGTAAGTTTGATTTGCAATGAATGAATTACTGATAAAAGAAATAAAGAAAAAAAATCTTAAAGGGATGAAAAGGTAGAACAAAGGTTGTTTGTATTCAAACGGATAAAAAGGATCCTTAAAAGAAATGACTTAAAACTTTAAAAGAGGATTTGATAATATGGGCTATTCAAATTGAAAGCCAAAAATTATGTCCTCGCATATACTTCCACTATATACATCTGTAATATCCATTTCTTACATTTATGTCCTAACACACATTTTTCACTTCAAAAGCATATGTCTTTAGCAATTTTGGTTGAAATGGATATGGGAAATCCATAGAGCATAAAAAAATGGAAGAAACCCTCTCAAATCTTGTCGGAAATGGGTGGTCGAAGAAAAACCCCTCAAATCTTATCAGAAATGGGCGGCCGGAGAGGAAGTTGCAGGCAAGTCGGACTCACACACTCGTGGGTCAACCCGCGGACTCGGATCAGGGTCAAGGACGACCCATACGGCGTCATCTCGACCCTATTAACTGATATATGTTTTTAATTTTTAATATTAAATTTTTTTACAGTGGAGCATAGGGGCATGTGCAAGGTTTTTTTGACCATTTTTATTCTATCTTTTCATATGTTTATGCATAAGATTAATTAGTAATTTTTATCTGATAATTCTAATTGTTTTTAATCTTATTGTGGCATAAATATGATTATTTTTTTAACAATAGTGAATGCTTATTTTTATCTGTCGTAAAATTAAGCATATAAAACTATTTATAATGAGGAATTTTTTTGAATATTAATATATGTTTAAAATTTTGTGTTTTTCTCTACAATAACATTAAGATTCATACAGGTAATTAATTATACTGTGGGTAATTACTACTTAGTAAGATGCTTAATATGGTGAAGAAACTTATTCAAATATTATAAATCGCACAAATTTTCTATCATTTACATTGATGATTTGGTTGTAATATTTAATCAATTGTTCTTACCCGTGAATGAGTTCTATACTTGTTTAAGGAACTCTAGCATGAATGATATAATTATAAGAAAAAAGCACAAATTGTATGATTCTATTTTAACATGCATATCAAGGTTATTGTTATTGGTTCTCATTCAGCTTTAAGAAATCTGAGAGTCTCTGCCATCTTGACGCTGAATGGAACTAACCACAAGTAATGGGTTAAATTTCTCATGATGAATTTAACTATCATGAAAATGGACTTGGCCTTGAGAATTGATGCACCACCTAAACCCGCTGATGATACTACTGAGAAGGATAAGAAATCCTATGAGGAGTGGGAACAATCTAACTGATGTTGTTTGATGATTATGGGATACCACATGGATGAATCCATTCATGATAATATTCCCAAGGCAGATAGTGTAAAGGATGAGTACTTAAACATGCTTCATCACATCATTTACGATAGTGCAAGTGACATTAGAGCTCACATCGAAAAGCTTATGGGTTGTTATCATAAACTTAAGGTTATGGATATAGACCTTGGTAAGGATTACATGGTATGATTTGTGATGGGGACTCTTCCTTCAAAATTTAATTCGATCAGATCAAGCTATAATTCTCAGAAAGAGCAATAGACTGTTGAGGAGATTACTGTTATTATTGCCAAGGAAGAGGATGATATGAAAAAGGGAAAGGCAAGAAGTATCTCCATAATGACAAACCATAACAATTCTCAAAAGAGAAAGTTCACTTCTAACAGCTCAAGTGACCAAAAGCCTTTCAAGAAGAAAGTTGTTAGTCCTAAAGGAAGTAAATAGGCGGGCTCATCTTCTGTTAGTCAGAAGAATAAATTTTTTAAAGGGAAGTGCAACTTTTGTCAAAATTTTGGGCGAAAACTGATTATCGAAAGCTCAAAGCTCACATAGAGAAGAAAGGTAATTATCTTGTGATGGTTTGTTTAAAGTCCAATATTATTGATATGCCTTCAAATACTTAGTGGTTAGATACTAGAGTAACAATTCACATTACGAATTCCTTGCAGAAACTGATAAGTGGAAGAAAGTCGACTAATGTTGAGCGACTTGTGTACATAAGAGATGATACCAAAGTCCAATTTAATTTTTTTGGGATCTAACTACAGTTGAATACAAGATATCTTTTGGTGTTACATGATGGCACCCATTTACCCTCTATTAGGAGGAATTTGATTTTCTTATCCATTTTGAATATACTAGGTTATAGTCTTCTTTTTGGAATTGAAAAACTAACTTTGTATTGTGATTCTCTTTTCATGGAAAATAGAATTTTATGTGAAAATTTATATAAACTTGAGTTGAATGATATTGTTACTTTTGTTTCTTCCTCTTCTCTTAATACTGTTATTAGTTTCAAACGTATCAGGTTGGATTTGAGATCTTCTATATTATGGCATAAACGTTTATGCCATATTTTTAGAGATATAATGGAGAGGTTGGTAAAAGATGGTATACTTCAGGATCTTGACTTTTTATATTTCACTGCCTATGTTGATTGTATTAAAGGAAAGTTGATCGTCAAGATTAAAAAAAAAATAGGCAGGTGCTCAGAATTGTTAGAGTTGATACATACCGATATATGTCGGTCATTTATTTCACCTACTATGGGTGGTTATAAATATTTCATCACTTTTATTAATGATTTTTTCTGGTATGATCATGTGAAGCTCAGTCAAAAAAATTTGAATATTTGGAGGCGTTTAAGATTTTCAAGATAAATATTGAGCTTCAAAAAGATAAGAAAATCAAGGTAGTTAATTCTGACGAAGTTGGAGAGTATTATGGGCGTTATGACAAGAGTGGAAGGAATCCAGAACCTTTTGCTAAATACTTGCTAGAATGTGGTATTGAAGCAAAATATACAATAACATGAACATCTCAGCAGAATGGAGTCATTAAAAGAAGAAACCACACACTTCTTCATATATTATGGTGTATGTTGATTCATTCTAGTCTCTTATAATTTTCATGGGGAGAGTAGTTGAATACAACTGCTTATATCTTGAATAAAGTAGCTAGCAAGTCAGTCCCAAAGACTTCATATGAGTTATGGTCAAGTAAGAAATCAAGCTTACGCCATTTTTATGTTTAGGGATGAAAAGATGAAGTAAGGCCCTATAATCTACAATCTAAGAAGCTTGATCTGAAAACTATTAGTAGCTATTTTGTAGGCTACACTGTGGAATCAAGGGGTTTTAGTTTCTATTGCCCATCTCACACAACCAGAATTATAGAATCAGATAGAGCTATCTATCTTAAAGATGAAATTGGTTCAAGTGAAGGGTCAAGAGAATTTATATTCAGGGAAGAACATATTCTAATCCCTATACCCGTCACTTTTGGTCCTACTTATATCCTTATAATTGAACAGATTCTAGTAGAATCTCACAATGAACCTTAGAATCAAGTACATGATGAAGTCATTGATCCTGGAGATGATGAAGTTGTTGTCAGGAGATCACAAAGAACACATGGATCTACCATTCTTGATGACTATATTGTCTATTTGCAGGAACATAAGTTTGATGTGGGAGATAATACTAAACTAGCCAGTTATCAAGAAGCCATGGATAGTCCTCAATCTTCATTGTTGATGAATGTAATGGAAGTTGAGTTGAGTTCCATGTCACAAAATGTAGTTTGGGAGTTGGTTAAACTACCTAAAGGTTACAAACCCATTAGGTGTAAGTGAGTTTACAAAATCAAACATGACTTAAGTGAACAAGTGGAAAGGTATAAGGCTAGACTTGTGACTAAAGATTATATCCAGAGAGAAGTGATTGATTTCAAAGAAACCTTCTTACTAGTTTCTACCAAAGATTCACTACGAATCATCATGGCTATGGTTGCTCATTTTGATTTGGAACTCAATCAAATAGATTTGAGGACCACCTTCTTGAATGGAGATCTGTATAAAGATGTTTACATGACTCAACCAGTTGTTTTCGAGTTGATTGGTAAAGAACATATGGTTTACAAGCTTAAGAAGTCTATCTATGGGTTAAAACAAGCATCAAGGCAGTGGTATCTCAAGTTTGATACGGTTGTCACTGCAAATAGCTTTAAGGAGAACGTAGTTAATCAATGTATATATATGAAGTTTAGTGGGAGCAATTTTATTTTTCTGGTACTGTATGTTGATGAAATTTTACTTGCTTATAATGATACTGGTCTATTATTTAAGACAAAACAACTATTATTTAGCCATTTTGATACGAAGGATCTTGGTGAGGCTTCTTATATACTTGGAATTCATATTCTCCGAGATAGAGTTAATGATATTCTTCGATTGTCTCAAAAGAATTATATTGATCGGATCTTGAAAAAAGTTAATATATATTATTGGTGTCTTTATTATTGTTCTCTTGGAAAGACATCAATAGTGAAGGGTAACAAATTCTCAAAGCCCAATATCCACAAAATGATAAAGAGAGATGAAATGAAAGTCGTTCCTTATGCGTCACTTATAGGCAGTCTAAAATATGCTCAAGTATGCACACGCCTTAATATTGCTTTTGTTGTACGCGTATTGGGAAGATAATTAAGTGATCATGGACTTAGCAATTGGAAAGAGGCTAAGAAAGTCATGAGGTATCTTCACGGTAGCAAGGATCATATGTTGACGTATCAACGAACTGACACTCTTGATATAATTAGGTTCAGTGACACTGATTATGTAGGATGTGTGGATGATAAAAAGTCCACTTCAAGTTATATCTTTATGATGGATGAAGAAGCTGTATCGTAGAAAAGTGTCAAACAGACACTCACAGCATCCTCTACCATGGAAGCAGAGTATAGGACGTGCTATGAGGCAGCTTGTCAATCAATATAACTGCTAAATTTTATTTTAGCATTAAGTATTGTAGACTCTATTTCGAGTCCACTAAAATTATAGTGTGATAACTTTGCAATTGTAGCTTTCTCTAAGAACACTAAAAGTACTTCTCACTAAAAGCATATTGATATAAAGTACTACTTTGTTAAAGAAAAAGTAGTTGAATCCCTCATTACTGTTAATATACACCTACAGCTAGCATGTTAGCAGATCTACTTAGAAAAGGCTTACCTATATGTGTGTTTGCAGAACACATCTTCCGTATAAGATTGTTATCAGCCTAGCTTGATAAGATTAGTAGGAGTTTGCTATTTTGTATTGACATGTTAGTACTTTATACGAATTTTTTATGACTTATATATATATAACATACATAATGATGTTTGCAGCCACTTCTTGCTAATATTGACTTATATATCTTAATGTATAGTCTCAGTTGTTGTACTACATGTATATTGTTTTAATGGTTATTGTTGTATTTGAACATCTCTAGGACCTAATCATGTGTAGTAAATATATCAAGTAGATATTATATTGCATATGATTTATTTGATTGCCTTTGGATGATAGAGATTGGTATGATAGTTTGATTATATTGTCCAAATAGGAGAATGTTAGAAATTTATAGACTAATATAATCAGAACATTAATTCTATATTCATAATCATTAATCGAATTGCCTTATATATGTTTAATAACTATAATGAGATGGTTAATAATATAGTAATTACATTTGAGACACATGATAGTACCTTAATAACGATATTTTAGCCCATTCAACTATAGTTTATCATATCCTTGAAATGACACAATTATCTCTTTTCACTCCTTATCATAGAATATGTTATAAAGAATATAACATATGACAAGATTGGTGAGAATAGTCCTAGGTGTGTGTGTTTTGAGAAAATAGGGTCTTCTATTATAAGCTTCCTTTCTTGTATAAGATTTATTGACAGTGATATGTTGTGGTATCCAAAGTAGAAAGATTGCACCAAAATTTTATGCGAAATACTGGTGGTATGTTAATCTTATTGTGTAGTTAATGTTTAAAATAAAATGCGCATCTTGACTTGTTATTGATGATTGAATTTATGAATAGCAGCTAAACCACACAAAAAAAGCCACAGATAATGAAAACCTTATTAGATCTTCAACTTGAAATTGTGGCCAGCTAACAAGGAAACAAGGTGGTTAAAGTGAAAGCGTGAACAGGGTATGGAACGTATCCTCATCAGATTGTGTGGCCCGAGACCACCCAGATGGAGCGACCCTCTGGTAAACCAACCTCATAACTCTTCCCCATCTACTGGTGCTGTTGTCACGAGCTTGCTCAGAGTCGAAGGCAATTTGGCTCAATTGGAAGACAAAGAGCCTCGATGCATGGAACACGTTACTGTAAGCTTGAGGAATCATCTTTAGCTTGAAGGAGAGTTTAATCACAAAACAGCATATCAAGCTACACAAAAACGGAGAAGGAGAGTAGGATCCCGACAGGAGGCCGACTTTGGCTAGTGCTAGTATGTGCAATCCCATATATGAAACTCTCAACTCTTTGTTTTTTCAACCAGCAGGGAACATGAAAACGGGAGAGGGGTATATGTGTATGATTGAGTGATGACAAATGTAGTGGACAAAATAGCTAAATCGTCGGAGAAAGAAGTAAAATGAAGAAACTACAGGCTAATGAAGCTCTGGGTCATCGGTTATAGGACTGCTGAAAAGATCATTGAGTTTAGGCTTTGTCAGCATGCGCCATCTAAGGTAGTAGGATTGTATATCACTTAAATCATAGTGAGCTTTCGTAAACATATAGAGGTGTACGCATATACACCAAGTTTAATTAACCATTCTTAGATGCTGTTGCGGAACCGAAATACGAACAATAAGAGTTGAGAAGTCAGGGGATTGCGGCAATTAAAGTAGGCCCCCATAGGAGGCATGTCACGATGATGGAGACGAGACAGAAGGCACAGAACCTATGAAAGCTTGTGTAGGACCAACTAGGAAACTTCGTGGAAATTTCTTGCAGAGTTCAATTTTAGCTCGACAACAGACAT
>JANTNU010000235.1:33033860-33044548 GCA_024752395.1 Erythroxylum havanense | reverse complement strand
ATTTTCAAATTCACCACCATGATCACTTCTAATACTAGCTATAGACATTCCTTTTTCATTCTGTAACTTTTTGGATAACACTTTAAAACACTTAAAAGACTCATCTTTATTTGATAAAAATAATATCCAACAAAATCTAGTGAAATCATCAATAATAACAAGACCATACTTCTTTCCACCAAAACTCAATGTCCTAGTTTGAACAAATAAATCCATATGTAACAGCTCTAGAGATCTAGAAGAAGTTACAATATTTTTAAAAGAAAATGTTGTTTTAATCTGTTTTCCTTTTTGACAACTTTCACAAAAGAAATCCTTGTCAAAACTTATTTTTTTGTAAACCTCTTACCAAATCATGTTTAATCAACTTGGAAATATGTTTAAAACTAATATGACCTAGCTTTTTATGCCAAATTAGTTTTTCTTGATTAGTTGATATAAAAAAAAGAAATATTTTGATTTTGAAAATCTTCTAAATTGATTTTGTAAAGATTGCTTTGTCTTTTGGCAAAAAAGAATATGAACCCATCCTTGTTTTTGACTTCACAAGAATTTTGATTGAAATATACTTTAAAACTAGAATCACATAATTGACTGACACTAATCAATTTTTGTTTTAAACCATCAACTAACAACACATTATTAATGCATGCAAAGGAATCTTTATCGATTTTTCCTATTCCAATTATCTTGTCCTACTAGTTGTCTCCAAAAGTTACCGATTCTCCCTTTTTATACTGAATATCTAGGAACATGGACTTTCTTCCCGTCATATGTCGCAAGCATCCACTGTCCAAGTACCCATGGTGCTGGTTGCTTCTTCCAAGGAAGGATATCTGCAGGTGATATTATTTGTCTCTTAGGTACCCAGATTTTCTTGGGTCCTTTAGGGTTAGTTCTAACATAATTCATAGTATGATGATGATGCAACTGATGCCATTTCTAATGATGATGAGGCTGATGAAATTTCTTCCTAAAGGGAGCAGAATTCTTCTTATGTTGAGTATAGTTTTTAACAAACCCTAATCTAGTTTTATCTTTAGGTTGTCTGTATTTCCTTAGCATATCATTCATTTTTTTAATACTCTCCGTAAATTTTCATAGATCAGCTGAAAGATTGTTTATTCTACGTTTCAATTGATTGATCTCTTCTGATCTATCTACAACTACTTTTTTCTTCATCTCGTCTACCTGTTCTTTAAGCATACATTCTCCTTTTCTAACACTTGCATGTTTTTCAAGTTTTCTATGTACTTTTTCTTAAATAATTTATACTGCTTTAGAATTGCATGAGAATCTTCTAATAACTCTGAGTATGCATCTTCTAATTCACTAAATTTTGAGGTTACCTCCTCATCACTTTCTCCTTCGGCTACCAGGCAAATATTTGCTTGCACTGATGCCTCTGAGTCAGTATCTGATTCAGACGAATCTAGATCTTCCCAGGTTGCCATCATGTTTTTCTTGCCTTCTCTACTCTTCTTTGGCTTTCTTTTTAACAATGAGCCTTCGGACTTGTAATGTCCTGGTTTATTGCATTCATAGCATATGACGAATGTTTTCTCAGTCTTCCCTTCATCTTTGCTATTCTTCTTGAAGTAGGACTCTTTATTTCCTTTAGCCTTTTTATTCCACATGCGTCTGATCTTCCTCGAGATAAAGGATAGTTCATTGTCTTCTTCGCTTGAACCATGATCTGATTCACTTGAATCGTCATCTTTAACTTCCTCAATCTTCAGTGCTTTCGACGATGATCTCCTCTTCCTTTGATTCTTGTAATTCTTCTGTCTGATCTTCAATGCAATGGATTTGTCCCATCTGGGCTTATCTTCTGCATCGAGTTCAACTTCATGTATCTTTAAAAATCTAAGCAATTCATCAAGCTTTAATACGTTCAAATCCTTGGCTTCTTATACAGCTGTGAATTTTGGTCTCCATCTCTTCGGTAAACTTCTGAGGATCTTTCTAGTATGATCTTGATTGTTGTAAGTTCTATCGAGAGCTTTAAGTCCATTGACAATAGTTTGAAATCTTCTAAACATTTGATCGATAGACTCTTCGTCTTTCATCTTGAAAAACTCATACTGGTGTACAAGAATGCTTATCTTAGATTCCTTTACTTGATTTGTGCCTTCATGTGCAATGGATAGCATATCCCACATCTCCTTCACACTGTTGCATCCGTGAACTTTATCGTACTCACTTCTGCTTAGGGCACAACTTAGAAAGAACTTGGACTTCGAATTTAGCTAGAATCATGCTTTTTGTTCTGTAGACCATCTGATTCGTGGATCAACATTCCCTTCTTCATCTACCAGTGTATACAGTCCATTTTCTTTTATCTCCCAAAGGTCGATATGAGTATATTCAATGAAGAGCTGCATCCTGTCTTTCCAATAATGGTAGTCTTCTTCATTAAACGTAGGAGGTCTAGTGACGGAGGCACCTTCATCTATATATATGTGTGATTCTGCCATGAATCTTTATCCACACTTTGTTACGACTGTTCTTGGACACCAAACTCTGATACCAATTGAAGTGAATCACACGTTATTATAGACTTAATATTCAATATACAAAATGCACAAGAGGGGGGGTTGGACTGTATATCCTTTTTTAATACAATCCCCTTTTTAAAACAAAACTCCCTTTCTCAAACGATTAAAAACAATATTGTGAAGTATAGAAATTCAAAATTGAGAGTTGAGAGTAAGAATCGACTCAGCAATTTTATATTGGTTTACCCCAAACCGTGGGCTACGTACAGTCCTCAGGATTTTTTCTAAGATTTCACTATACTTATCAAAAACTACAAGTATTCTTTTCACCGAGCCTCTTCAGGTCTCTTACAATAAGTATTCTTTTCAGACTTGGCCTCTTTAGGCTATCAGCTTTTCTTCCTTCTACTGAAAGATATTTCGAGCTTTCTTACAGACAATGGTAACTCTAAGTTTAGTACAATAACTAAGGTTTCTAGCTTTTGAGTTTCTAGCCCTTTTTTGAAAATCACTAACTTTTTCAGTCTTCGACTCTGACTCCGAATCTGACTCATATTTATAGCCTTCATCTTTAACTGCTTCTTGATAACTACTTCTTTTTTTTGTTTCTTGATTTTTAAAGAAACGGTTATTCAGTTGAGTTTTGTAACTAGCTCAAACTGATTTATCATCCGATGTGGTATTGGGTCTTCGTCTTTGATTCTTTCGTCTCATATTCTTTCGTCTCATATTCTGCTTTCGCTTCAATCTCATTTTTGCGTCTCATTTTCTTTTGTCTCATTTTCTATCGTCTCATTTTTAGCTTTCGCTTTCCGTCTCATTTTCTATCGTCTCATTTTTAGCTTTCGTCTCTGTCTCATTTTCTTCCGTCTCATTTTTACGTCTCATTTCTTCCGTCTCATTTTGCTTTCCGCTTCCGTCTCAATTTTGCGTCTCATTTTCTATCGTCTCATTTTCAGCTTCCGCTATCTGTCTCATTTTTGTATCTACATTATTATTTGGTCTTTATCAAAATTATTAATCGTAAAGTCATTTTGACTTAACAAATTTTTAGAAAACCAAACTCTCTCTCTGTAGCCTCTACTTTTTCCTATCTCTCTCCTTAGCTAATTTTTTCCTACCTCTTTCTTAAGGCCAAAATTAGCTTTTCCATTTAACTCATATGTTAAGCATTCAATCACTAATCAAATAGTTTAATTTAGCAATTTTCTAAGATCAATTTTAGGTCATTAAAGTACCATCTAACATTGGGAAATATTGGTTTTCTAATCAATCTTTGGTTAAAAAAAATGTTGGAGTGCATTTCATTTGGTGCAAGGATGTACAAACCGAGCAAGCGAGCATCAAGGCTGAGAGCAAAGAGGTGGAGACCGGCCAAAGTGTTGTTTGCTTCAACCTTACACCTCAAGTTCCTTTCTATTTGGTTTGGATATCAAACTTTAGGTATAATGGTTTCTATGTTTTAATTTGTTCTATTTTGGTTTAAGAATTGGTTACAAGACTAGATCCTTTGGTTTCTTGTTAATTAAATTTTTTTTTTCACATAACTTGAGGTCATTTAATAACCCACAAACATGGTGGTGTCAGGAGATGATCCAGAAGAGAGGAAGGCAGTACTGCAAGAATACTTATCTAGAGAATTTGAAGATGATTAAGAAGAAAGGAAGGTACTACAAGAATACTTGTCTAGAGAATTTTAAATAAAAGATCCTGATTTCTTAAAATATTTTCTTAGGAATCAAGTTTTTAGATCGAAGAAAGATGTTTTTCTATCCCCAAAAAAATATGCATTAGACTGATTACAAGAAACTGGTATGTGAGCATGTCAACCAGCTGATACACTAGCTGACGGAGGCTTAAAGTTATGGGTAGAAGCAGACTAAATAACAGTTAATAAAGAAAGATAACTAAGGCTTGTAGGAAGGCTAATGTACTAGGCTTACATAAGACCTGACCTTGCTCATGCTTTGAGTATTGCTAGTTAGTTTATACATACCCCTGGAGAACAACATATGAGGACATTTATCAGAATTTTGAGGTATTTAAAATTTGACTAAGTAAAGGAATTTTGTTTACTAAAAATACATATTGGCAAAGTATAGATATGTATACAAATGCTGATTAGGCTGGATCAATAGAAGATAGAAGATCAACTTCTAGCCATTTCACATTTGTGGGTGAAAACCTAATTACATGGAGAAGTAAAAAACAAAGCATGTTCGTTCGCTCAAGTTCGGAATCTGAATTCAAAGGCATAACACTTGGTTTCTGTGAAGCTTTGTGGCCCAGATTACTTGTACAAGATTTAGGCTATCTATTGAAACAACCAATTAGCCTATACTACGAAAAAGTTATTTGTGATATAGCACACAATCCTGTCCCTCATGATCAAACAAAACATGTTGAGGTTGACAGACTCTTCATTAAGGAGAAGTTGGATGAAAATTTTATAGAGTTTCCCAAGATTTGGTTTGAGGATCAATTTGCTGACATTCTTACCAAAACAGTTTCAAATCATATGCTCTGAAAATTTCTTGGCAAGTTAGCATACCTGAAATTTATGCACCAACTTGAAGAAAAGTGTTGAAATTTTTTCCTTAATTGTTGGGATTGTATAACTGTAGGTATATTCTTAGACTTCTAATTATAGCACTAGGATTAATTATTAAGATTTCTTCCCTTATTGTGCATTATAACTGATACGGCAGTTAATAAAATTATTTTTCTTCTTATCTTTCAAGTCATTTATGTGAGAATCATAATAATAATGATTTATCTTATCAATTTTGTTTTAAAAATTTAATGAAGGATTACTTTTACGAAATATTAAAGGTTAAATATTTTATTATTATTTATAAAATTATAATTATAAATTTTGAAATTTTTTATATTTAATCCTAATTTTTATTAGGTTCAATACTTAGTCATCTACGTACATCTATATAAAAGAAAAGTTAGTAAACACTTGATCATAAAATTGATAAAGCTCGATCCTGCTTTAAAAACTCTAATATCTCTGTCTTAAATAGAAGGGAATTAATAGATAACCAAAACGAATGAAATTTAAAGTTGATAATTGAAAGAACAGCACTCGCATGCCTTACAACTGCAAAAGGCTCTTTCGGGTGTATTTTCACGTCCCACAACCACCGATTTGAAGACAAATCCAAGATTAGGCTGCATTGCTATTTCCTGCCTGAGTTTTCTAGAAGGGTCACAAAATTGAGACACCTAACTAGAAAACTCCATTGCCACCACTAGCCAAGAAATCCTAGTGACCACGTGAAATTGTCCTGTAAGTAGATTGCATTTTGTCATATCTGCTCTCGACTCTTTATTGTCTCCAGCTTGGGAAGCAACCTTATTGCCGTGACTAGAACAAAAGTCAAGCAAAAGTAGCCATTTTCTACCTTAAACAAATTAAATTGATGGCAACTTCTCTCCTTGTCTCTTTTGTTCAATAATGTCACAAGTCCAATTATTTAGGGACATTTTTCTAGTCATTAAAGTGCCAATCATGCAAGGTATTATTGAATTTGATGCCACTAAAAGCTTGGAGGGTTCCCACTATAAAAGTATCCTCATCGTGGTGGGGTTTCCTTTAATCTTTGCAAAGGTGAATTGCTTTTCCTGAGATTAATCAAAACGAGGCAAGGAAATAGGTGGGATGTCGGTTTCAACCAAATTTCAAAGAAAGTTGTGCGATGAACAGGCACTTCTATTGACTTGTATCAATAAACTGCTTTTGTGTATTCCTTGATTAGACACGGCCACTCACGACCGTACAATCATTCATGCATTTCTCTGCAATCAGCTCCCTTGTCTATTCGAATGATTGCAAAGTCTCAACTCTCAAATCTCTCCCCAGACGAAACAACCGCGTTATTGATACACGATTAGTCTCACTTGGACAAGGAGTCATATTTCACTTATTATCTTTCGTGCCAAAATGTTTTCAAGAACTGAACGTGGATGAGATGAAATTTAGGCAAAGCTACAAGCTGAAACGGAGCAGAAAAGTTCAGTTTGAGGAAAATAAGAGCTCAGAACTATTAGAATCCATAAAGAAACCGAAACTCATTTGATTTTAATTTTGGGTTTTTCTTTAAAATTTAGTAAAAGAAAAACTGAATGTTTGAATTTTTAATTTATATTATTAATCTTAGTTTCTTCTCTTTTTTAAACTTATGAAAATCACAAAAATTATTTTTTATTTTTTTATTTTTTCATATTCTAATTTACTATCAACTAAATATATTTTATTTAATTATTTAATATATTAACTATTAATATAAATTGTAAATTAATTTAATTTAATATTGTATTTAAATAATTAAATTTATGAATAAATTAACTTAATTTAATTTTTTACTTGAATTAAATAAATTTAATTTAATAATTATTAATAAATATGATAAAATTTTGATTTAATAATTAAAATACATCTAAAATAAATATTAATTTATAAATTAATTATTTAATTAACTAAAAGTAATTTATTTTTAATTTTATATAATATGTAATTATTATTAGTAATAAAATATAACTATATTGATATTAATAACCAAATAGATTTTTATTTTAATTAAAAAAGAATAAAAAAACTAAATCTAAAATAATTGAATATGCTTAGTTGGTCCTCGTTTTGTTTTGTTTCTAAAGCGATTGAACATGTTTGGTTGCTCTGTGTGAGATACAAGAAAAATGGTAAAGCAGTTATCACCTTTGAGCTTATTAAAGGAAAGAATCACTTATTCCCATCTGATTGCATAATTAAAAGCCTCTTATCAAATATGATGGAGGTTAATGGAGGAAGGTTTTTCTTTTTTCTTATTCCTCTACCATCAACATTTATTTATTTATTTGTTCTTACGTTTTGGTCAATGGATGGTCAAATATGATATATGCGCCAAATTATGTGAATTTGACATCCGGGTAGCTTAGTTCTATTGGTTTGTACCCTTGTGTCCATTAATTGATTATACATTTATAACATTCACTACAAGAAAATTTAGTTTCAGGAACCAAATTCTTAGCAACCAAAATAAAATAGTTATTAATCATATACATTTTGCAAGCAAAATTTATTTGGTTGCAATATATAAATTACGTATATTTTTTACCAACCAATCAATATTTGGTGGCTATAGACGGTCACTAAAATTTATAATTCATGGATAATAATATAATGACCAAACTTAACAATTTTAGAGACAATTTTAATAGTCGCTATAGAAAATTATTAATAACAACTAAATTAACAACCAACTATTGAGTGGTTACTATAAGTATTTTAAATTTTTCATTAGCAGTCAATAAATTTGATTGCTAAATTTACACGACTTCTTTACAGCAACCACATTATATGATTGTTAAAGAAGTATTTATAGCAACAAAATAATTTGTCCTAAGTATTTTAGAAAAGATGAAAAGAGTTCTTCAGATTCGATCCCTATGGGCCTGAAATTACTATATTTAAAAAAACAATGGTCCTTAAATTACTATATTTAAAAAGAAGTAGTCCTTAAATTACCACAAAAAAGGAATGGTCCTATTTTGCCATTTGCCAATAGTTATCGGATGAAATTTGCAATAAAGTCAATAAAATATTTAGTTTTAAACAGACCAGCTCAAGTAATTTATAAATCCGGCCAAAAAAATTGGACTAAATTCTACATAATTATAAGGTATAAGATGAATCATGAAAAACAATATATAAAAGGATTGAAATCTAAAAGTATGTTAATTTTATCATAGTTCAATTTTAAAATCATACTGATTGATTTTTTCAAATTTTGTACCATAACTTATAATTTATATCAATTTAGGTAAATTTGGTTTATATATTATAAATGACTAATGACATATCTTACGTGTCTATTATTATAAAATAGATATTTTATTAAATTATTTTTAACAAAAGATACTATTAAAATGAAAAAGAAATAATTATACAACATTATTATTTATGTAATAAATAATCATATGGTATTTTTGGTGAAAGTAATTTAATTAAAAAATGATGAATAAGTTTATTATTAATTTTCTAGTTTCTATTTTAAATTGTATTAGATGAATTTTAATTTTTTGATAATTTGATAAAATGAGATTACAAAATAAAGTCATATAACTTAATAATATATTATATTTTTTTAAAATACAATTTTGTTACTTACAATTTAGTGATTAAAATATATACCTTTTTTGAACCGTTTTCTTTGTACGAGCCAATCTGTTGTGAGACAAACTACTACGTCTTTTATGAAGCCAAAGACTTTCAGCTTATATCTTTTCCAAGAACTTAATTGCTTCTACATGGACGATGTAAAATCAGTATTCTTCAATTATATAAGTTCGCTATACAACCAGAGAAAACGTTTCAAATTTTAAGTGATTGATTCCTTTGTATATGAAGTGACAAGGCTACATATAATCATAGAGTTGGGACATTTAATAAACTACTCCATTTTAGTGTTAAGGATTTCGTTCCGTTCGTACCGTATCGACCTAAATTCAGTACCGAATTTTAAATTTTGGTATCGAATTTAAATACCGATCGGTACAGGTCAATTTCGGCCGTACCGGCCGGTACCAGCCGATATTTAAAATACCGATCAAATACCGGCTGGTACTGAAATTTTAAAAAATTAGGGGACTTTTTTGCAAAATTTTCAAAATTTCCCTTCCTCCCTCCCACCTCTCCTTTCCCTTTTTTTTCAAAATTTTTAAAATAATAATAAATATTTTATTACTAATAATAATTATAAATTAAATAAAACTTAAAAATGGAATGGAGTCAAGCATTTTTACTAATTTGAACTTATTATGTAATTAATTCTATTAATGTTTAGATGTTTTATTAAATTATTTTGTCCTAACTAATGTTTATAATAACAATCATAATAAGAAGAAGAAGATAATTAATTTTGTATAATTATTAAACAATAGGAAAAACTAATAATAATTATTATTATTATGATGATGATGATGATGATGATGATGAAAATAATAATAATAATAATAAGAATAATAAGAAGAAGAAAAAGAAGAAGAAGAAGGAGGAGGAGGAGGAGAAGATAATTAATTATGTATAATATTTATAATCATAATAATAATACTTACAATAATAATAATAATAATAATAATTAAGTAATTAATATTTAAAACTAAATGTAAAATTAATAATAAAATGTGAAATTATCAATATGTTTATAGCTTATTAGCATGTTAGAAACTTAGAACTTGGAAGTAATAAGTAACAACCATCCTAAAAATAAATAAATAACATAATAAGAATTTCTTTTTTAGAATAAATATGAAATAGTTGAACTAATTGAGACTAAGCTTAGTATGGAGATTGGAGAATTTGAAATGATTAGAATTTAAAAAAAATGATGGGCCTTTTTGTTTAATCATACCTAAATCACTATAGGAAAATTATTATTACCTTTGATATGAGAGTGGTCATTATTACTTTTGATCAACTCATCAATGTTATTTGTGTTTAATGTTATTTATACTTACATTTATTAATGTCAATTAAAAATTATTAAAACAACATATATATTTAAGAGTGAAATATGAAATGGTGTATATAATATTATGATTTATTAAAAATGAAAAGAAGATCAAAGGTTTAAAAAAGGAAAAAAATTTCAAAAAATTTATATCATTCAACTTAATCTCCTATTATGAATAAATCTTTGAACTTGATGATTGTGTTATGAATATATGTGTATGAACAATTGTATAAGATATTCCATGCATTATTTGCCAATTATGAAAACTCAATTGATATTATGAATGAAAATAGAAGTGAAATTATGATTGTTCTGAGATTATTAAAATTGAGAATTGTTGTAAATGGAAGGAAATGAAAATAAAATTATAAAAGTTTTTTGTGAAATATAAAAAATGGTGTATAAAATTATTTATTGGCCAGCCTCGCAATCGCGAGCCCTCGCCCTCGCGAGGCTGACCATTTCCCCCTCGCGAGGATAGCTTTTATAGTTTTATTTATTTATATTAATAAAGTAAATTTCCTTCTTAATATTTTTAAATTTATAAATGGTAATTATTTTACTTATGTGAATATTATGATTAGGTTTGTAGCTCAGTATATTACTTATGATAAATAAATGTATTATTTGAAATAAAAATGTCTATTATTATTCATAACATTATTAAATT